>CAEFZP010002760.1:27500-60653 GCA_903064625.1 Mallotus villosus | reverse complement strand
TGATTTATTGCTAAACTTATGGAAACATTTCCCTTACTCAATGGAGCTGGTGGTTTTAAATTGATGAGGTCTTTAAGGGGCCGCCAGCTGGTGGACATACCAATGCCATCAGAGGGCTATACGGTCCAATATTTGAAAGAGACCAGTGGTCTTAACAGGGCAGTTGCCTATGTAGTTCCCCTGCAGGCCAGTCTCCCAACAGTGAGACAAGAGGCTTCACATCATTCGGTAAGATTTTCATTATGTACTGTATGTTTAACACACCAATCCACTTGTAATGAAATATTTGTTACCATGTTATGCCAAGAGAGTTAGTGTATTTGTAATTAAAGGGTCAAGACATCATAAAAGAGACTTGCAGAAACTGCAATACTGAAATTGCCCTGAGCCACTTAGCTGGGCATGTGGCAACATGCAGTGGCAGGTGAGTTTCAAACCCCTTCAAAAACTTTTATATTATAAAGACGTCACAATTCAGTAGTTATTTGTATATTTTATAGCAACATCTGTTGGAGATACTGTATATGATCATATCCATCCTTTGTCCCAAAGCTGATCAAAGCTATTACTCTGTCTATTCATACAAACTCAACATGTTGTCCTCCTACCGGAGGAACCCTAATTATAAGAATACTAACCTAACTAACCTAACTAACCCTAACCCTAACTATACCAAAACAATAGAGTTCCACCTACCGGAGGAACCCTAATTAATACATTTTTCTGTGTCTTTAATCTTTTTTATTATGGAAAGAAGTTCTGTCTCAAAGACTCCACAACGGTGTAAGATACTGAAATTAATTACTTTATGCATTCAGTTTACATTTTTTTAATTTTATGTCAAATTAGAACATCGTAAAATATGATAATATAAGATTTCCATCATAATGTAATTTCTTCCAATCAAAGGCCTGCCTCGTATGTAATGAGATTGTGTCTTATGATGGAGCCAATGCAACATTACAACAGTCTGAAAGGTAAGAACGATTAACTATGTAATGTTTCATTTATTTATTTTATAATAATAATATAAAAATAACAAAACTAAAATCATGTGCCTATATGTCCTTTATTATATATCAGCTGGAAAAGTCACCAAAGTGGATGTCCCCAAAAACCTAAATGAAGAGGAATTCATCAAGTTTCTGCAAGGGGTTTATCCCAAACTTTGCCAGACCCCATTTGATCTCTGTAAGGTCAATCGCCACAGAGTGGTTATCGAACTGACAGAGAGGACACCAAGGGAGATCCGTAACAGTGGTGTGTTGGGCCGGTCTGCCTTAAACTTGAGACCAAGAGTAAGTAGAAAACATCTTTAAAGTAATTATTTTATATAAAAAAGAACATGCTGCTCAAAACAATATTCTTGTGTGTTGCCGTATACAGGTGGAGATAGCCAGTGACAGTGAGGCCATAGACACGGTAATTATTTATATGAATTATACATGAATCACAATTATGAGTCACCATCATGTGGGAGAGAACACAGTATGTAGCAAGCAACCCTCTTTTTCAAGGACTCTGGGTCAGGCTCCCAGCTTCTCCTGCCTTTTTTCTTCCATAGTTGTCCCTAGTGCGTCTCCAGCTATACTGCCCCATGCTGGATACTGCTAAATGGCTGTCTACATTGCACTTTACTACACAAACATTATAAATAAATAATACCATTATTGTTAGCAGACCACTGGTAATTTATATTGAATCGGTTTGATTTTTCCTGGATACTATTTGTCTCAATGTACTGTAAGAATGTACTGAATTTCTAGACTAACTTCTAACAACATTAATTACAGTCAACGGAAGTAAGCATTGACTTGACGGAGGACTTTGAATCTGAAAGTGGAAGCCCATTCTCTCCATCTATATCTTTATTTATCCATCTAGTCATTTGCTTTTGAATTGCAAGTACTAAAATTAAAATGTTTCTTAGTATGTGTACTGCTGTATAAAGCTACATATAAATGTAATGAGCAATTGATATACAATCACTAAACTTAATTGTATTTTACATACTGTACTGAACATATTGGAGAGGATAGTGACAGAGTAGTGTCTAAAACATTACATGTTTGTCTTCCACAGCCAAACGAAAACGAAATTACTACGGAGTCAGATTTGGTAAACCATTACACAAATTTGTTTTCAACTCCCTCAGTGTCAATCTGTAATTTCTAGTCAGCCAATGTGATGTATGTCATTATAGATTTGGGTAAATATTGAAGAAAGAGAGGAAAGTGATCATCGAGACGCCCAATTTCAGGGGTCCCTTGTAGAAGACAGAGAGGAGGTAATTGCTGGATAATTTTCCATGTAAAAATATTTTATTGTTTAACTTTTAATCTATAGTATACATATATTTTTGTCAACAGGCACATGATCCTCAGCCGTTAACAACTGCGGCTTTCACCACTCCAGCTGTGTCACAACTCAACTCTACACCTTCTCCAGTACCAGTGTAAGTCTTAAAGTTGAATTAAGTAATGGCATAGTCTATTCTTCTGGTCGGTCTGTCAAGCTAAATTATAGTAATTTAATTTCTAAATGTCTTCGATGTCTTGGTTTTCAGCCCCGACTTGAAGATGATACTAGAGGCTCGGAGGGAGAAAGTTGATCTGAACAATGATGGCCCTATTGCCAATCAAATAAATGTGGTCAGGTCCAACATCATGGAAAACACTCTGAGGGCTATGACCAGAAGATCTTTCGACCCTTCCCGCCGACTGAGTGTCGTGTTTGTGGACAGTTTTGGGACTGGTGAGGGCGCAGTCGATGATGGAGGACCGACTAGGGAATTTGTGCGTCTTCTCATGAATTCTGTTCTGAATTCGAAGTTCTTTGCTGGATCAATGGAGGAGAGGAGCCTGGCTTTGGACTCCCAAGGTAATTTTGAAAACCCTGTCATGAAGCCTTCAAATAACTTTGATGTGGTTGACTAGAGAAGTCTTTGGTTTGGGGTTTTGTCTTTGATTTAAGAAATAGTTGTAGTTAGGTGTAAAGATTGTTACAAAACAATTATTTCCACAGCTTTAATCATTGGTGTAATAGGTGTATATTTTAATATGCTTTGTGTTTTTTAGGATTTGCTAATGGTACCTACAGAGTCATCGGTATGATTCTGGCAGTGTGCCTAGTACATGCAGGTGTGGGCCCCTGCATATTTTCTGAGAGGCTGTACAGCCAACCGGCCCCACCTGAAGACCTGGCTGAGGTGGATGACCATGACTTCCATAGTCAACTACAGAAGGCAATATAATATATAATTGTATTCTTCCTAATGACAAGATGTTTTAGATTTAAAAAACATTTGTTTCATGTTATCACTTGTATTAAATGTTTGGGGGTAAACAGATAAAGAAATGGCCCAGTTCTAATACCCTTCCCTTATAGCATAAAACTGGTTATTTTACTAACTTTAACAAGATGTCATCACAGAACCAAAGCTTCTCACAACTCAGTACAGACACATGTTGTCTGCTGTTCTGAAAACCATCCACTATAGTATGTATATATTTTTTATTTGTCAACTTGTAGATCAAAAATGCACAGACTGTGGAGGAGGCATCCACCTCCCTGGCAATGCTGGGGGCCCTGACTCAAATCACGTCCCTGGACGACAGGGACAATCTTTTGAAGTCTGCGGTCCATTACTACCTGAATGGTCGAATGGAGGCTGTGACAAATCAGTAAGCCCTTAGTTGTGTTGGGGTAAACAAATGGTTTAATGGAAGTATGATAAATAATATGTTTTATGTTATCTTAACCTTGAGTCTGTAATAATCTGAAAAATTCACAGACTGAAGGAGGGACTCAAAAACCTGGATGTCTTAAGGACAATCGAAACACACCCGGACATATGCAAGTCCTTGTTTGTTGGTGGAGGGGAACCTCTATCAGCTGCAGGGATAATGAATATGTTCAGTGTGGTGTTCTCGGAGAGTGGCAGTAACAGAAGGGCTGTGGAAGAAGTTGCTGTTGGCTATTGGCGGGACTGGCTCATAGATGTTGAGTGTAAGTCTCATTGTTGAAAGACAATACAATATGCAAAAAATTGCCTTAATAGAAAGTTGATCATAACATCACAACATGTAATAGTTATATCATAACTTGCTTTGTGTTTCTAACTTTTTTAAATTCACTGCAAAACCAAAAAGACATCAGAATTCCCATTGAGGAAACAAAAAATGTGTTTGCTTTTTAATGTCATTAATGTGCCACTTTTAAATATAGACTTTTGTCTTGCATCATATATATTGAGTAGTAACTATGAAAATGTATGATAATAATATTATTTTGTATGTGTGTGGTGGTTTCAGTAGGTGAAGCGGTCATCGTCCCCGAAGATGGAGAAGAAATAATAACTCTGTCCTTGGAAAACGTATTAGTTTTTGCTTCTGGTGCCGCCACAGTTCCCCCTTTTGGGTTTCCCTGCAGGCCTTCCTTGGCTTTTTTGCATGCCCCCTTGAACGGCACTAAGCCTATTTTCCCGCAGGCCAACAGCTGTGGGATCGTGCTTTATTTACCTCTGCACAAATTATATCAGGATTTTAAAAAATGGATGACTGAAGGCATTGTTCAATCACCAACTTTTGGTTTTACGTGAAGTGGAGTTGAGGAGGATCTTGTAATCAAAGTTTATCAATCAATGTATAAATCAGGAAGGGGGAAGGGAATCATAAGAATGTCATAAGAAAATAAAAAAGGGGGGGAGGGGGGAGGGAGGGAGGGAGAGGGAGGAAGGGAGAGAGAGAGAGAGGGGGGGGAAGGGAGAGAGACCTGTTTGTTTGTTATAACTAAACTGAGTAAATAAATGTGTGTAGAAAAAAAGGAATTTAGAATTGTTTATATGAAACTGTTAATCAATCAAACTAAACAATAAAAATACAATAACTGTTAAAATGATTATAGTGTGTAGGCCTGCATCATTATTTGAATAAAAAATGTAATCAAGTCAGGAGTGGTTATAGTAGTTTGATTCAATATTGAAGAATTACATGAATTAGAATATTGGGTTTGGGCATTGTGTGCCGTGTTAGATGGGTCTTGATCTCTGGGTCCCCAGGAGGTATAAGTACATTCATAGAATTGTCATATTTGAATGGGGAAAAGGTCATAAGACACCTAGACATTATTGTATTCATTGAGATAAGTAGACGCTTTTATGCAAAGTTTATAGCCTGCATATATTGGATTTAGTGCTAGTTGGCACAGCAAGTAAACTAACAATTTAGTGTAATTGAGAAGGATATCGATACACCTTTGTACTTTGTACTTATTCTCCAAACGATCATATTCTTACTCAACAACGATGATAACATTGGCAAACTGACTAGGCCTACTTCTATCGGGGACTGGGCTGTGAGGAAAGGCAAACACCAATGACAACTAGCCTGCCTAGCCAGCCAGTTGCACTGTTTCCTGAAGGCTTTTAAAATTATAGTTACAAAGGCAGAAACTTCTTCGTTAATTACAACTTTTAAGTTACAAAATTGACAACATATATTAGGAAACTTCACTTGAATCGAAAGATCGCCTCACTTTTCAATTTGAAGCAGTAAATCCAACGCTATGCATGGCATAATGGCGAGCTAGCTGCCTGATCTACCTATCCACAAAATGCCAGACGCTTGGCGTAGCGGCGTCCGTGATTGTCAGGCGTAGCGACGGTTGTTTGTTGTGTGGGTGTGTGATGGCACTTGTCACCCCCCATACTTGTCACCCCCCATATAAAAAATACTTACGCCTACTAAGTACGTCTGAGATTAGTACGTCGTCACTAAGCCGCACGTCGTCGCCAAACAACACACCTACTATTAGTATAGCAGTAGTACTAAGTAGCTACGTCGCCGCCGCCACTTACTTTTTTTCAAACCTTATTGAGGGAAATAAAGTCACAAGGCTACATGTTTCATATGTTAAAATGTCTTTATTGAGAGCTATAGTGTAAGAGTAGCCAACTGTGCACAGTCTGTAGCATAGAGGATTTTACAACAGGTGTAGGGGTTGCTTTTGCACCCCCTACTGTTGGAATAAAAAAATTACATTTTCAAACTAATGTAGGCCTACACAAACGATTAAAGGTTTTTAGAACATGTTAAAGTGATGAGTTATGTTCTATCATGGTTTGTTGTACTCTAATGATTAGTTATACATTTTAAGATCCAGTATTCATTTTCAGCATGTTTTAAAACCTAGAATTGCCTCTAGCCTGTAGTATGCTAATTGTTTGTAGGCTAGCCTACACATTTTAAATTGAAAAGGTTGAACATCAACATGTAACATCAAGTTTAGCCTAGAAATTCCAAACGAATTAGCTTTCAATTTTACCTATGCCTAGCTACTTGAACTGTGTCCTGGCAATAAATAAAGAACATTATGCTACATGTTTTGCCAGGATAACTGGTTAGCTAGACCATTGAATGTTCATGATGTTCACTGTGTGTTTATTCCTTTGACTGGGTACAACAACGCGATCAGTCAACCGACTATAAAATGTTTTTAATGTCGGGCTACGACTATATGGAGGACCAAACCTGCCATAATTAAAAATAAATTAATAAATAAATACATGTATGAAATAATATTAATTACGTATTTATTTATTTAAATGCACATTTATTTCAGTATTTATTTATTTTTGTATTTATTTATTTATTCCTTCATTTATTTCTGTATTTATTTATTTCTGTGTACATTTAATTCTGTATTTCATGATCCTTAAGCTAATGAGATAAACTGTCAATCAATGTATGTCACGGTGTCACCTTAACCCCATTGGTTGATCGGTATCTGAGTGCGATTAATATGATTACTTTTATACATGGGCCGCTATTTTAGTATACAAATGACTGCACACAAGCAACAGATTCCCAGAGATTTGGGAGTTTTGGCTAGCTAAACTTGCTGAAAAAGTGTTAGTCCAGATGTTTTACTTCATGGTAGGCAAGATAGTAGAACTCGCTAGCATTAGTTTCAAACACAGCATCATCGTCGTTGAGGAACAGTTGTATGATGGAGCTGTGCCAAGGTAAGAGGTTACATTTGCACTACTGTATGTTTAATCTAAAAATATATATTTGCACAGTCGAATGGAGGCATCATTCTTGGCCCATTTTCTGGCATCTAGTAGCCTACATTTAACGTTACAATATCTTAAAGTACGGAGATCTTTGATGCTAGCAATGTAGGCTACAGTAGAAGCTAGAACGTAGCAAAAACAGTGTGCTACGAAGTGAGTGATGAACTGTTTATGTAATGCTTTAGTGTAGCTAATTTAGTGCACTATTTATACTTATTGAGAGACTAATGCCTACAAACAAGTTTGTAAGAGAAAATATGTATTTCATTCTTAACCCATAACTGTGGTTGCTTTGCACCAATAATCTGGGAGTTGGTACAGTAAGAAATTACATGATGTGTGTCAAGGAACCAACAAAGACCAAAGTACAACATGGTTAATCTATTCATAAAGTGAATCTCATTACAGTTTACTGTCTGTTTATGTGTGTGTGTGTATGTATGTGTGTGTGTGTCTATGGCCCTTGCAGTCTGGCATTGCTACTGAGGTTGACGTGAGCTGAAAAGGAGGCCCAGAGCCTTGGAGGTGGATGTCAGAACACTAGATGAAGGAGCTGGAAGGGGGACCACTGGATGAGAGAGAGCTGGTAGGGGGACCACTGGATGAAGGAGCGCATGATGGGAGACCACTGGATGAGAGAGAGCTGGAAGGGGGACCACTGTATGAGAGAGAGCTGGAAGGGGGACCACTGGATGAGAGAGAGCTGGAAGGGGGACCACTGGATGAGAGAGAGCTGGAAGGGGGACCACTGGATGAGAGATTTCCGGATGAGGGAAAATGTGATGGAGAGGACTGACTAATATTTAAACTACAGTATTTTTGTCACTATGCTTTTAATTCTGCATCACAACTCCCTATTTGTAGCATGCAATACATCCCCATGCATCACACCCAACCATTATGAAATGGTTGATGCTAGGTGCAAGTGTGCATATTTCATGTTCTCATCTTGTTTTGCCCATAACTCTGTCCAGGAAGCTCCCACAGGCCCCAAAGTTGGCCTGTCTTATAGAGAAAACACCCCCCTAGCGGCCTTTTCCGGCTTGGATTTTTTGATTTGGGACCATATTTCATGTTCTCGTCTTGTTTTGCCCATAACTCTGTCCAGGAAGCTCCCACAGGCCCCAAAGTTGGCCTGTCTTATAGAGAAAACACCCCCCTAGCGGCCTTTTCCGGCTTGGAATTTTTGATTTGGGACCATATTTCATGTTCTCGTCTTGTTTTGCCCATAACTCTGTCCAGGAAGCTCCCACAGGCCCCAAACTCAAAATCAATACTATTATAGCCTATAATGATGATGAGTGTTGCTTACTATTACTGGCTTATTGTTAATGCCATCGTTGTGGTGTTAACTGACATAAAGTTCTAACACTATAACGAACATAACTATATTATGCTTATCAGACATGATTTATTCATCTTCGTCTTTGCTCTAGATTAGAATAACATGTTATCTACAATGACGCCGTAACATGCCACGATATTATGACTAATTATATTAGGCTATAATTACGTTTGTCATGCCATGAGAATTATAGCATTCATTAGCCTACAAAATGGTTAAATATGCTTTAGAATAACGGACATAAACTCTATAAACAACCGTCATGTATGTGTGCAAGTATTTGTAAAACGTGCTGTACAATTAAGGCAGGCAACTGTAGATCATGAAGCCCTTTCTCCTTGTACTCATTCAGCTCAGGTAAATCAGCGATTTGCTGATGTTCCCTTTTGTGCTCGTCCCCTGTTATTATCCGCGAACACGTTTCCAGGCAACTGTTCTTGACGTAAGCAAATAAATGGGGTGCTAGTTTACCCATTTCGGATTGGTTTCAAATTTAGCAAAAATCTGGAAAAATGATTCTATGACAAAGCTAGTAGTATGAGCCAAGTTCGATAATCGAACAAAAATTATTGGGGGAGATCGTTTTGTAAATGTTGACTGGAAGAGCCGGAAGCCAAATCGAAAATGCAATACCACCTACATCCACCGGGGACGTTGCTTTAAGCAAAGGGGCGAGCATAGACATAATATAGAGTAGACGCCGCATCGAACGCTACTGCCTACTGGCGCTGACGAGATTTGGTGGCGCCATCTTGGAACGGGCAATCGCTCCACTCAGTATAATCTGTTTGGCTGGGGCAATGAGCTGTCAGCGCATTTAATTAATCATACTGATCTGAATACAGAACTGATTTTCACACGGTTTGCTTTGCTGCAAAGGTCATACATGTATCTATGATACAGGACATGGTTATTATTTTCACAAAATATAATCAATAGTACTGTAATGTTAGATCTTACTTGTGAAACGGAATCCCCCGTTTGCGATTGTCCGCCGATTTGAGCAGGAATATGATGCACAGTGCTGGCATCTTGTTTATTCTGATGCTACGCAACTAGGAATTTGTCCTATCCAAGATGGCGGACGCATTTTCCGCACCCAGCAGCCAATGCGGCGTTTACTCTATATTATGTCTATGGGCCTATGGGGGCGAGGGGTAGGTTCAGACGCAACACTGGATGACAGCATTATCGCGTGGATGTCTGGGGAGTACGGCGTGATCAAGAGTAGCTTGGCAATTATAGGATAGAGTGGATAACTGGCGGCAGGCATGACGATTGCATAACGATGTTTTAATAAGCTATTATCAGCCACATTTCGCAAGTAAGGCTCCATAGCTCAGTGGTTAGAGCACTGGTCTTGTAAACCAGGGGTCGCGAGTTCAATTCTCGCTGGGGCCTTAGCGGGAAAGTACTTATTTTGATCCGCAACATGAAATCTGTAGTTACAATCGATTATCAATCTAATATAGATATAGTTAAATATTGAATATAATGGAAACAACTATAATTGCACACAAGGAGCAAAATTCATCATTCAGACCAAGGCATTTTATTCATGTGCTTCTGTTGCCAATGAATCTTGGATAGCAAGACTCTCAGTAACCAGTAGTCGTATAATTAAAATGCAATACGGATTCATCAGTCTTCCAGTTGTCCCTTAGTGTAGATAGGAATGTAATCTTGCGAACTCTCAATTCTTGCCACTTTCCTTTTTAACATTGGTTATTGAGTCAGTTCAGTTGAAACATCCGACAGGGCTGTGTCGTCAGCTTGTGTAAGGTCACTTGGTAATTTGTTTGCCACACTTTAATTTAGTTATCTTGTAAAACACCTGGAAAGATGTCGAGAAGGGGAAGCTCAGGGTGGTGAACTGGTGGAACCTGCCGTCCTTGTTGGATGAGAGATGTTCCTTCAGCCACCTACACATTACCGGCTAAGAGATGTTCCTTCAGTCACCTTCACATTACCGGCTAAGAGATGTTCCTTCAGTCACCTTCACATTACCGGCTAAGAGATGTTCCTTCAGTCACCTTCACATTACCGGCTAAGAGATGTTCCTTCAGTCACCTTCACATTACCGGCTAAGAGATGTTCCTTCAGTCACCTTCACATTACCGGCTAAGAGATGTCCCTTCAGTCACCTTCACATTACCGGCTAAGAGATGTTCCTTCAGCCACCTACATTTACATTTATGCATTTAGCAGACGCTTTTATCCAAAGCAACTTCCAAGAGAGACAGCACCTTCATATTACCAGCTGTTTTACATTATTCTTGGTCAGCTGGAGGGGTCTAGGGCGTCCGTGGGGATAGTGTAGAAAATAATGTATTAGTTCCATGTGTAAATAAACCCATTACCTAACTCTAACCTCTGGTGGATTCTCCTCAGCTGCTTTCCGCAACTCCAAGATGCCTCGACAAACAAGCTAGCCTTCGACAGCGTTCTTAAAGAAGTGTGGCACGTAGGAGCACGAACTCGGGTAAGGACTACACAGCCTCTCCTTATCAGAGCAGCCCACCACATGATCACCCTAACTACCTGAGGAACTGGGAACAGGACATCACAGTAAACAGGTACTTCACAGTCAGAGTAGAGAGTGTGCAATCACAACTGATTTTACAATGTAACTGTCACAATAAATGACCTAACAGGACTTACTCTATGCCGATGTGCAAAGTACCCCCGTCAGAATCAAAGACATCCTATACCGGTTTGTGGTAGCTGTTGTTCTCACAATGACAAAGGCTTTACTAAGATGGAAAACAACACTGTCTCAATTCAATCTGAGAGCCAAGAGCAGGATCAGTTGCAGTTCTTTCACTGTATGTAACTTGCTTGTTGGAAAGGTAAGTGCTGTCTCAGTTTATTGATCCGAACACGTTCCTTATCTGTCTCAGTTTATTGATCCGAACACGTTCCTTATCTGTCTCAACTATTTCTGTTCTCTCTTTAGTCTGCTCCTTCTGGCTTTACTCTGATCAATTAATGTAAAATAAAGACTTAAAGATAAAGACATAGGATTGATCTAATCCTCATTTCTGATAACTGTATCTGACATACTATTGTAGGCTACCCTGCCACCAGCCCAATTATGCCAAAAACTTGAGTTGCTTTAAAGTTTCATGTTTTTTACTCCAATGAAGTTTCAGTGGTTCACCTCTCATGGTGTGACCTCTCTCATATTTTATGCCGGCTGGTTGTTTCCAGTAACTGTTAATGGTGGGGGTGTTATAGGAAATGTAGGCGCATTGTTATCTCCTTTTGGGTCTTCTTTATTCTAGGAATGCAGAAGGTGCACTGCCTCTTTATGTAATACCTACCTTGTGACATGGGTGTGGTTTTGTATTTAATTATAGAAATCTGCTAATACATTGCATCAACAGCAGGTAGGGCTCCATAGCTCAGTGGTTAGAGCACTGGTCTTGTAAACCAGGGGTCGCGAGTTCAATTCTCGCTGGGGCCTGTCACTAATTTTTGGGCTACTATGTCTATGCCAGTTGGCCAGAGACATATGGTGACACCCATCAAGTTTAATTGCAACTGTCAAACCCAGCAAACATCTATGTGTCACAATGATTTGGACAGGATTTTATTTAAACACTGGGAATGCTGAATATTACATGGAAACATGACAACTGCATGTTGCACGCTACACAAGGGTCGTTCAAAAACTCAAACTAACAGTTCCAAATGATATCTTCCCATGCGTCAGATGGGGAGTGTACAAGTCTTACTATGATGCTCTTTGTATTGACAAAGGCACTCCATGACTCCATGCTGTCAAACACAGTGTGACACGTCTCTCTTCTCAGAATACCATGACAACGAGAAACGCTCCTTGAGCACTGATGCAGTGCCAGGTCTTTGGATTGGAGGTGGATGAGCTGGTCCCAGATCAGGTCCTAGCGACAGTTGTCAGGGCACAATGCAGGTGGCCTTTCTGAGCGCCAGGTAGCCAGTGACCACGTCAGTAGGGAAGCAGACGGATGTAGGAGAACTCCTCAGAGGATGTGAAGCGCAGCTTGGTCTGAGGGTCTGTGTAGTTAGCCTGCAGAAACATACAGGTCAAACAGCTCACAGTGCCTCTGTTGTTCTATCAACCTGTAAAATATATGGTCATGGCACAATGTGTTTGTTTACGGTTAGGTGTAGTTACTAACAGGGAGTCCAGAGATGTCTGAGTATTTCTTGGCTGGTTTGAAAGAAGGAGGAGCATCAATGCCATAGTCTGTGAAAACAGTAGTGGATCAAAATCAGTTAACTGTAGACAAGGAGCACATATTAAAGAGGGTGAGAGACTCACAGTTGGGATCATTCATATTCCAGGGTAACGTCCGTTCCACAGCTAGGATTTGTTTTAGATTTTTCCATGTCCGGTTCTTTTTCCCTGCTGCTGCACCGCCAATCCCTGAATGCTGCACAACAAAAGAGGCGATCGGAATAAGACTTAACGTATTGGATCTCACCTTACTTATTAAACTTGGTTACATTAAAATGTCTTTCAAAAATGTGTTCCATTTACCGTAAAATTGGGATCTTTAAAAGTTAGGGGAATGGTAACGGGCTCCGTGGTGGTCGGTACAGCCGCGTCTATCGCACTCGGTGCTTTCCCCTCGGATTGTGCCTCCATTGCTACAATCTAGGATTTAAAACATTTTTAATCACGATGCAACGTCAGTTGTTAATTTGAGGATGAACGATAGACCTGTGTCTTAACACAAAAAATATATTTGAACGTAAAATGTAATAACTGTAAATATATAATACAAGTAGATATCCATCAGCCTTGTTATCGTTCACCTCCTCTGTAGACTCCTTCACCTCAAGGTACGTGCGGTAAAGTTTACATAACTACAAGCTAACTCGAACAATGGTGCATTGTTTAGACATTTGTAGATAGCTTCACCTGAAAGTACCTGTGCTTGTGTTGGTGTTGTAACAGGTGGTGCTTTTCTTTTTTTGCTGTTGTTGCCACTAGCCTGCGTCGCTGGGGTGGTTGCAGGGCTGGTTGGTCGCTTCTTCCCTCGGAACGTTAGGGGACTTGCAGCAACCATACTCTGGGCTCGAGCTGCTGGTGTGGTCGTAGTTACTGACCCGGCTCTGCTCGCTGTAGGAGCAGTGTGCTGCGAAGCCATGTCTGTATAAATGGGTTAAATTGTGCGTTTAAGATGTGAAATGTAACCAGGTTATGGCCAACACGCGTTTCCCATTAACGGTATCAAACTGGTAAATATACGTTTGACCCGGAAATAGAATAGATGAGCGCCTACAATGTGGCGTCATTTCCTGCAGACAAAATTAGAACGATAGATTATTCTTTAAAATATTAGAGGAGATAATATTACTGTACATGTCCCTAAAAATTCAGGAAGAAGATACTAAACAATGATTTTGTATTGGAGAAATAGCTCATAAAAAAAAATGAATAGCCTACTTCTAATATTATTTTTGAAACCAGATGGATAAATAAAGTAAGAATAGAATGAGGAATATCAGCACCAACTTGGCTATTGATAGGGTTGGAGTTACTGAATAACTACTGAAATGCAATTTTGCTTTGCTTTGCCATTCTGATTTCCAAAAGCAAGCATTGCTATCCTGGTGAGCTAGCATACTTCTCCTCATAAGTGTCTGATTTTGAACAATTGAAATGATAAGATTTATCTCTTTTTTATGGGTGGACAAGGAGTTCCGTTGTTCATTGGAAAACATTGTTTTGCTGGATGGTGAGGCAATGTGACATTAATGCTTTGTTTTTCTAGATAAAAGTGTGTGAACAGCATTGACTATAAGAACAAATGTGCAGTATTCTCCCTAGAACAGGGAGTGTATCTGTAAATATACTTTGAGCCTTGTTAAACAGAGAAGAACAAAGTGACTTCAACAACAAAGTGAATGAGCAAACAGTGACACACTGGTATGTGAAAGAGCAGTTATGAAGAGGGAACATCCTATTCTAGCCTACTTGGTTTGTGTTTGCGTGTGTAATTAGAGTGTGTAGTTTGTCCACAGTAAATGTAACTGCATAGACCAGTGGGGTCGTGCAGCGCAAGCCACATCCTCAAGGCTGAGCACACACTTATTAGAACAAGTAAACATCTTACCTGTTGTCAAGGGCTGGTGTTGTAATACCCTTTTAAAGAACGGAGGGCCAGATCATCTTCTAGACTGTTGGTGTTGATAAAGATTAGAGAACCACCCAGTGCCCAAGGAGACATGCGTACACTGTAATTATTAAAACTATCAACTATTCACAAACAGCCTGCAAGCAAGATCCTCCAGCACATCAGTTCACTCCAGAACTCCTGGGAAAGACGGGCCTCTACACATAGGAGAGGTCTGTCATTTACACAGCACACAGGAGAGGTCTGTCATTTACACAGCACACAGGAGAGGTCTGTCATTTACACAGCACACAGGAGAGGTCTGTCATTTACACAGCACACAGGAGAGGTCTGTCATTTACACAGCACACAGGAGAGGTCTGTCATTTACACAGCACATAGGAGAGGTCTGTCATTTACACAGCACACAGGAGAGGTCTGTCATTTACACAGCACACAGGAGAGGTCTGTCACTTACACAGCACACAGGAGAGGTCTGTCATTTACACAGCACACAGGAGAGGTCTGTCATTTACACAGCACACAGGAGAGGTCTGTCATTTACACAGCACACAGGAGAGGTCTGTCATTTACACAGCACACAGGAGAGGTCTGTCATTTACACAGCACACAGGAGAGGTCTGTCATTCACACAGCACACAGGAGAGGTCTGTCATTTACACAGCACATAGGAGAGACCTGTCATTTACACAGCACACAGGAGAGGTCTGTCATTTACACAGCACATAGGAGAGGTCTGTCATTTACACAGCACACAGGAGAGGTCTGTCATTTACACAGCACACAGGAGAGGTCTGTCATTTACACAGCACACAGGAGAGGTCTGTCATTTACACAGCACACAGGAGAGGTCTGTCATTTACACAGCACACAGGAGAGGTCTGTCATTTACACAGCACACAGGAGAGACCTGTCATTTACACAGCACACAGGAGAGGTCTGTCATTTACACAGCACACAGGAGAGGTCTGTCATTTACACAGCACACAGGAGAGCTCTGTCATTTACACAGCACACAGGAGAGACCTGTCATTTACACAGCACACAGGAGAGGTTTGTCATTTACACAGCACACAGAAGAGGTCTGTCATTTACACAGCACACAGGAGAGGTCTGTCATTTACACAGCACACAGGAGAGACCTGTCATTTACACAGCACACAGGAGAGGTCTGTCATTTACACAGCACACAGGAGAGGTCTGTCATTTACACAGCACACAGGAGAGGTCTGTCATTTACACAGCACACAGGAGAGACCTGTCATTTACACAGCACACAGGAGAGGTCTGTCATTTACACAGCACACAGGAGAGGTCTGTCATTTACACAGCACACAGGAGAGGTCTGTCATTTACACAGCACACAGGAGAGGTCTGTCATTTACACAGCACACAGGAGAGGTCTGTCATTTACACAGCACACAGGAGAGGTCTGTCATTTACACAGCACATAGGAGAGACCTGTCATTTACACAGCACACAGGAGAGGTCTGTCATTTACACAGCACATAGGAGAGGTCTGTCATTTACACAGCACACAGGAGAGGTCTGTCATTTACACAGCACACAGGAGAGGTCTGTCATTTACACAGCACACAGGAGAGGTCTGTCATTTACACAGCACACAGGAGAGGTCTGTCATTTACACAGCACACAGGAGAGGTCTGTCATTTACACAGCACACAGGAGAGACCTGTCATTTACACAGCACACAGGAGAGGTCTGTCATTTACACAGCACACAGGAGAGGTCTGTCATTTACACAGCACACAGGAGAGCTCTGTCATTTACACAGCACACAGGAGAGACCTGTCATTTACACAGCACACAGGAGAGGTCTGTCATTTACACAGCACACAGGAGAGGTCTGTCATTTACACAGCACACAGGAGAGGTCTGTCATTTACACAGCACACAGGAGAGGTTTGTCATTTACACAGCACACAGAAGAGGTCTGTCATTTACACAGCACACAGGAGAGGTCTGTCATTTACACAGCACACAGGAGAGACCTGTCATTTACACAGCACACAGGAGAGGTCTGTCATTTACACAGCACACAGGAGAGGTCTGTCATTTACACAGCACACAGGAGAGGTCTGTCATTTACACAGCACACAGGAGAGGTCTGTCATTTACACAGCACACAGGAGAGGTCTGTCATTTACACAGCACACAGGATAGGTCTGTCATTTACACAGCACACAGGAGAGGTCTGTCATTTACACAGCACACAGGAGAGGTCTGTCATTTACACAGCACACAGGAGAGGTCTGTCATTTACACAGCACACAGGAGAGGTCTGTCATTTACACAGCACACAGGAGAGGTCTGTCATTTACACAGCACACAGGAGAGCTCTGTCATTTACACAGCACACAGGAGAGACCTGTCATTTACACAGCACACAGGAGAGACCTGTCATTTACACAGCACACAGGAGAGGTCTGTCATTTACACAGCACACAGGAGAGGTCTGTCATTTACACAGCACACAGGAGAGGTTTGTCATTTACACAGCACACAGAAGAGGTCTGTCATTTACACAGCACACAGGAGAGGTCTGTCATTTACACAGCACACAGGAGAGGTCTGTCATTTACACAGCACACAGGAGAGGTCTGTCATTTACACAGCACACAGGAGAGGTCTGTCATTTACACAGCACACAGGAGAGGTCTGTCATTTACACAGCACACAGGAGAGGTCTGTCATTTACACAGCACACAGGAGAGGTCTGTCATTTACACAGCACACAGGATAGGTCTGTCATTTACACAGCACACAGGAGAGGTCTGTCATTTACACAGCACACAGGAGAGGTCTGTCATTTACACAGCACACAGGAGAGGTCTGTCATTTACACAGCACACAGGAGAGGTCTGTCATTTACACAGCACACAGGAGAGGTCTGTCATTTACACAGCACACAGAGGCCTGTTCATTACCTGTTTTATTTGTCCTGTCGAGCTGTTTTGGAACTGGGGTGAACGTGTGGGGATGTTTACTGAGGAAACTGCTGATTCAGAGGAGGGCCCCTCCTGACGTCTCATCTATATTTCAGCAGCCGGCTGATGCCACGAGCTCCACATAAATAAAGTATTTCTGGAGACTCTGTTGCAGCTCAGTTGCAAGCTAGTATCTATGTTTTATGAGTGGAGTTAAACTGTGTGCTGTAACTGTGGGTTATTACACCTCAGCAGTCTTTCACCTGTCACATTACAAATGGGAACAACACAATTCCATATTTTGTTTTCAAAATAATCATCCTGTTGAAGCATCATCCACATGCTGGGAATATCCACAGTCCAGGAAAGACCCCCGCTGCCCACGCATGTCACCTGTGCTGCCCACACGTGTCACCTGTGCTGCCCACACGTGTCACCTGTGCTGCCCACGCATGTCACCTGTGTTGCCCACGCGTGTCACCTGTGCTGCCCACACGTGTCACCTGTGCTGCCCACGCGTGTCACCTGTGTTGCCCACGCGTGTCACCTGTGCTGCCCACACGTGTCACCTGTGCCGCCCACGCGTGTCACCTGTGCCGCCCACGCGTGTCACCTGTGCCGCCTACGCGTGTCACCTGTGCTGCCCACACGTGTCACCTGTGCTGCCCACACGTGTCACCTGTGCTGCCCACACGTGTCACCTGTGCTAAATGGTTTTTGTTTTAATCATATGAGGGATGTGCCACACAGCATACATGCAGTCATTTTCCCTAAAGATTGTAATTGCCTTTATTTATGATATAACAGATAGTTATAGGGTTTAGTGTTCTGCTGTAGTCACTCCTTCTGGAGAGTGCCTCCCATCTCTGACATATTACTGAGTGTCAGTGGGTGTGTATGTGTGTGTGTGGGTGTGTATGTGTGTGTTTTGGATGCTGTTGTGTGTGGTGTGATTTTATATATATCAGATAGTGTGAATTATTGTGTATGACACTTTAATTGTGTAAGTGTAAGATACATCATTATTGTGTGTGTGTGTATGTCCTTGCTATAGAGCAGGCTCAGATCATATTTCACACTTAACTCTGCCTCTAAAACATATAAGTAGTGTGCTCTGAGGAAGACACATCTGGCCTACACAGAGCACACTACATCAGGGAGGGTATGACAAGTTCATTTAGACATTTTTTCACACATAAACCTAGAAGTGTATGGTTTGAAAGACTGAAAATCTGTTATAAATTCTCAACCTACATTTCATTAAGGCAATGCTGTGACATATGATGAAAGAGCGTACAGACAGATAGTTGACCAGATTATAAGAAGTCTGAATAATGACGATTATTATCGATGTAGTCGTACATCCTCACATGAACATCCCATAAATCATTTAGCGAAAATGTGAATATACGTATTTGATATGGTCGTTATGGCTAGAACCCTATGGATCAAAGAGACTATGCAGGTCTTCTGTATTTCTTCCGGGTTGGGTCTGCAGAGGGAGGGTAGTATGGGATGTGGCTCTGATCTCATCCGACAGCAGTCAACGCTCGCGCAGCCCCGACCGTCGTAAACGGCCGCACGGAGATCTCTTCTACCAAACAGCGCGGCACGGAATATCTCCTTGACGACGGATAGGGACATCAAAATATATTTTCAATGGACGCCATCTCGTATGACATATTTTGACCCAGTTACGCTGTCCCCTTCGCTGTCTCTCACTGAGGAAAATCATCACTCTTCTCGGATTAATTTTTGAGGTACGGTATCAGTTGTCTATTGATCTCAGAACAGACAAGCTTCTATTGGAGGACCACTCCATACCACATAGTACGTAGCTAGCTAGTCTAGCTAGATCACGACACTACGTTTCATTGCTACCAGCAGACACATTGGTTCGTGTCACTGCTAGTTTGCTGGTAAATCGAGTTCCAGTTTTCTTAGTTGCAATACTGTCTGTACAGTACTGAAGAAGGTTTGGTTTGCTGCTGTTGGCAGAGAGGGCGACAGCAGCTACATTTTGTGACGTTGTAGCACCGTTATAGCTTGTTGGCTAGCTAACGGTATTACCGTACATCTAACGACGTTAGTGAAATCTACACTGGTACCGTTTGCTGCCAACATTACTGGCCCACTTATTCTGCAAACAACGTCATCCTAGACAGGCACGACAACAGCGGGATCATCTATCTTTCGAACTAGCTTTTGGTCCGTTTAGCTAGTTGTTACTTATATCATCAGCAAATCTATGGGAATTTATACAAGCCTATTGCGTTAACTCTAAAATGAGTTGGCTTGAGGAACCTAATAGTCATCACAAAGTCTGTGTAGCGAATGCTGTCGACGTGGTCGCGAAGCAGTGGTTGAATTCAAGCTGTCTTGAGCTACTACTGTCCTTATAGGTCTCGAAACACAGACATATGCTTCTCCAGAAATGCAGTTTCATAAGCTAAGTGACGTGAAGAATTCAATGGCAATAACTCTAATGTTGCACCTAAACTTTCTGTTCCAAATACATTTTTGTCTGGAGCTTGTCAAATAGGGTCGGTGTAAATGTTTGATCTGTCTGGTATCCGTCACCACCATGTATGTTAGCCTTGGTACCATCATCGACTAGCATCGTACAAGTCACCTCAGTGAAGCTGGTTTGATTATGGCGTGTGTCTCTTTGGCCTATGGAACATCATTTCACTCATAGCAGTTGTGTACATAGTAAATCAGTTATTCTGGCTGTTTGAGCCACATCCATAACTATAGCATGACCACTCCAGGTCCCCTTACCAGCCAGGGCTGATTACATCTGATGGAAATCAGTCCAGAAGGGACGTTTTACACCTTTTTGATCAATGTGGAGCCAGAATGTGTGTGAGGGGAGATTGTGTCTGCTAGCTTGCACATGTGTGCGTGCGCTTGCGGTGCACATGCAATGTACTCATATTGCTGTAATCACATATTTATCAGATACGATTATTTGATTAAAATAGATGCAAATAAATCACATGTTACTCCTATATAACTGATGAAGCTGTAGGAATGTCATAGGATAAAATTAAATCTATCATGTTTCTCTCGGGGAGAGGTTGGGTTATTATTCCTCTGGGCCTGTGTGTGTGTGTGTGTGTGTGTGTGTGTGTGGCTAACCCTGTCTCTGGCTCAGATAGGATAACATGTGCATCAGTGGTGCTGGAGGGAAGCTATCCAGTGCTGTCTGTACTGTCGGGCCCTGATACACACAGCTGTAGTATGGCCAGAGGACCCTGATACACACAGCTGTAGTATGGCCAGAGGACCCTGATACACACAGCTGTAGTATGACCAGAGGGCACAGATACACACAGCTGTAGTATGGCCAGAGGACCCTGATACACACAGCTGTAGTATGGCCAGAGGACCCTGATACACACAGCTGTAGTATGGCCAGAGGACCCTGATACACACAGCTGTAGTATGACCAGAGGGCCCTGATACACACAGCTGTAGTATGACCAGAGGACCCTGATACACACAGCTGTAGTATGACCAGAGGGCACAGATAGCTGAAGATGCAGTCTGCTGTACAGAGTTTGAGTGTAGAGCAGTCTGCTGTACAGAGCAGTCTGCAGTACAGAGCAGTCTACAGTACAGAGCAGTCTGCTGTACAGAGCAGTCTGCTGTACAGAGTTTGAGTACAGAGCAGTCTGCTGTACAGAGCAGTCTGCTGTACAGAGTTTGAGTGTAGAGCAGTCTGCTGTACAGAGTTTGAGTACAGAGCAGTCTGCTGTACAGAGTTTGAGTACAGAGCAGTCTGCTGTACAGAGTTTGAGTACAGAGCAGTCTGCTGTACAGAGTTTGAGTACAGAGCAGTCTGCAGTACAGAGCAGTCTGCAGTACAGAGCAGTCTGCAGTACAGAGCAGTCTGCAGTACAGAGCAGTCTGCTGTACAGAGCAGTCTGCTGTACAGAGTTTGAGTGTAGAGCAGTCTGCTGTACAGAGCAGTCTGCTGTACAGAGTTTGAGTGCAGAGCAGTCTGCTGTACAGAGCAGTCTGCAGTACAGAGCAGTCTGCAGTACAGAGCAGTCTGCTGTACAGAGTTTGAGTGTAGAGCAGTCTGCTGTACAGAGCAGTCTGCAGTACAGAGCAGTCTGCTGTACAGAGTTTGAGTGTAGAGCAGTCTGCTGTACAGAGCAGTCTGCAGTACAGAGCAGTCTGCTGTACAGAGTTTGAGTGTAGAGCAGTCTGCTGTACAGAGTTTGAGTGTAGAGCAGTCTGCTGTACAGAGTTTGAGTGTAGAGCAGTCTGCTGTACAGAGTTTGAGTACAGAGCAGTCTGCTGTACAGAGTTTGAGTACAGAGCAGTCTGCTGTACAGAGTTTGAGTGTAGAGCAGTCTGCTGTACAGAGTTTGAGTACAGAGCAGTCTGCTGTACAGAGTTTGAGTGTAGAGCAGTCTGCAGTCTGTACAGACTCTGGAAGTCTTCTGTGCCCTCTGGCCACACTGCAGCTGCACAGCATAGAACACAGGAGAGAACGAGCACAGTAGACAGAGATGGAAAGAGAGAGAGAGTGAGAGTTGTTGCCTTTGAGCCACAGATGACATGTCTCCCTCCCTCCCCATCTCCAAGTGTGTGTGAGTGAGTGAGCTCAGAGAGCTGCCTTCAGCCTCTCCATTCTCCTGTTTGGAGAAGTTGTGTCATGATTTGAATCGTCTCTCCTTCGTCTTGGTAATCCAGACGCTGTTCTCGACCGTGACAGTCCAGCATCGACAGGAAATGAATCATGTTCTTCCATCCCAGGCCGGAGAGGTCTGGGTGATGTGTTTCCCGTCCTGCCTCTCTCTCTCTCTCTCTCTCTCTCTTTCTTCTCTCTCTCTCTCCCTCTTTCTCTCTCTCTCTCTCTCTTTTTTCGGAAGTGTGACAATGTGTGTGTTTGTTTCTGTCTTGAGTTCAGGTTCAACTTGTGGGTTTTTTGTTTGTTTCTGGGTCTGTGATGTGTGTGTGAGTTAGAGAGAGAGAGAGGGGTTGGGTTTTAGTGTGTCAGTTGTTTGGAGTTGCCCTTGAACAATAGCTCTATTCTGTCCTGGGTCTCAGGAGAGGCAGCATGGCTCCCTATGCCAGGGTGATGGAGAGAGGGGAGAGGTAGAGAGACCATGGCAGATGAAGAGGGGAGTGATGGCCAGGGTTAGGAGGCTTGGGTTTCCACAGCCACCTGGAGTCCAGAGCACAGGAATGTTATTGTTCCTTCTGCCCACAACCGGATCACTCACACTCACTCGCTCATGCACACTGCACACACTGCACACACTGCACACACTGCACACACTGCACACACTGCACACACTGCACACACTGCACACACTGCACACATTGCACATACTGCACACATTGCACACACTGCACACACTGTACACACTGTAAAACACTGCACAAGCCAGCAGACTGGGAAAGAGAGTTCACACCATGCTTCCTGGAAGCGCAGACCTGTGTATCTCCTACTGTCCAGAGAGGACTAACCCTAACCCTGTCCAGAGAGGACTAACCCTAACCCTGTCCAGAGAGGACTAACCCTAACCCTGTCCAGAGAGGACTAACCCTAACCCTGTCCAGACAGGACTAACCCTAACCCTGTCCAGAGAGGACTAACCCTAACCCTGTCCAGAGAGGACTAACCCTAACCCTGTCAGAGAGGACTAACCCTAACCCTGTCCAGAGACTGGCAGAGTAGCTGTGCCAACCTGCATGCCTGTGTTTACGCCCCCAGACCCAGCACCCAGGCCTGAGACACAGGGTCTTCTCAGGTTATGATTGTCTGGCACCATCAAGGGTGCCATAGAGAAGTCATTAGAGACCTGTATTTCCTCTTTTACTGGATTTACGGATGCTACCTTTTTTGGCTGCCGGCCATTGATTGTTAGTGGTGTATTGTATCTATATCAAACGGCCCAAAACTATCATCATTTTTGCTCTCTCTGTCTTCACTTCCTCTGGTATGACCACAGTTATGTGTTTCTTGTTATGTGCAGGCCAGTCAGACTCCTTCATCTGAGACACTCTGGATGTTACTGAGCAGTGAGATCAGATAGCAGCACTACCTCACAGAGAGGGAGGGAGGGAGGAGGCAGTTAGGTGTCAGCACTGTGTTGCCAGTTTACCAAGTGTCTGAAATTGTCATTTGTAATGTGTGTGTGTGTGTCCATCCTCTGTAATGTGTGTGTGTGTGTGTCCATCCTCTGTAATGTGTGTGTGTGTGTGTCCATCCTCTGTAATGTGTGTGTGTGTGTCCATCCTCTGTAATGTGTGTGTGTGTGTGTCCATCCTCTGTAATGTGTGTGTGTGTGTCCATCCTCTGTAATGTGTGTGTGTGTGTCCATCCTCTGTAATGTGTGTGTGTGTGTCCATCCTCTGTAATGTGTGTGTGTGTGTGTCCATCCTCTGGGGGCTCACTAGAGTTTAAGAAAAGTGGGTCAATCAGGGCTACTGACAACCATGTACACAGTTGCTTGGTCAAGAACCAGCAATCACACACACTCCACCATGCACACACACACATGCATGCACACACAGGTGTGAGCTTGTGTGTATCTGGAGTGTGTGTTTGAAAGTTGAGCTCTTGACACCAACGCCCTGATGCCTAGTCTTACATTTACATTTAATCATTTATCAAAAGCTTTTATCCAAAACGACTTCCAAGAGAGAGCTTTACAAAAGTGCATAGGTCATTGATCATAACACAGAGATATCCCCAAACATTGCGGGTATATAGCCAAACATTGTGTACCTGTAGAAAAGCAAAAAAAAACATTTCACAGCAAGTACAATCATTTTAAATCAGTTACAGTCTTCAACCTCATAGCCTAGTCCTCAACCTTATAGTCTAGTCCTCAACCTTATAGTCTAGTCTTCAACCTTATAGCCTAGTCCTCAACCTTATAGCCTAGTCCTCAACCTTACAGTCTAGTCCTCAACCTTATAGACCACTTTCAACCCTACGTCACACGACTGTCAAGCTGGCTCAACTGCGCATGTGGGTTGCAAAAGACGAACTTCTCCCGGGTATAATACACTTGGAGTGTCGATCAGGTCATCATATATCTCTGTTCACTGGATTACAGGGCTTGACATTAACTTTTTGAGGCACTTGTCCTTTGGACGAGTACATTTACATTTCAATGTTACTTGTCAATGCACAAAAGTCACTTGACCCCCATAGCTTTAAATAGCCTGACCAAGTGATCGGGCAAAACTAGCCTGGCTAACGGAGGTCGCTTTCTCAGGAAAATGAGTAATGAAACAGGCTCGGTTAAAGAAATCCAATATGCTGGCTATCTTCAGCAGGCTCGTATACATTAGGCAGTCCTCTCTGACGTTTCTGGAGTGAAATACAACATCGTGCACACTGCCTGTGAGCGACGAGTCTGACTGAGGCTAATGGGGACGCAGTCTCACACTCAAATTGCCAGTTTAAACAAATCACAAAAATAATCGGACCAGCTGGCTAAAAGCAGAATTCCCATGTCTCTTGAAAGCTGCCCTGCTCGACTTTTTAGATGTCGAATTGACTGTAAGAACTGTAAAATTATGAACTTTGTGACATGACGCGAAGACATGGCTGCCGCTCCACTATGCGGTCTGTACCGGGCGACATTCTCACTCAAATGTCAAGAATTTCGTGACCCAAATCAAAATTCTGATGCGACAGATCAATGGGGAATCGCTTTTTCTCTCTCTAAGGCTGTCCTCCTCTGACTTTTTGGTCTTTTTAATCTAACTATTTGTATGCTATCCTTTCCCGGTTTTCTGCAACCTAGCTGCGCGCGCATCCTGAATGTTTACAAACAGGGCTCGAAATTGGCACCCGCCGAGCGCCAATGGCGTGTAGATTTTTGGGCTGGCGATTAAATTGTGTCCGATGCCCCGCCACTTGGCGGGTGAAATTGCGGAGTACAGCTCCCGACTACCGCGCCCGTCATGGTTAATAAAAGCATGCAACGCCAACACGAACAGTTGTGCGCGCATAGGTGGCAGAAAACTGGGAAGATAGCCTTTATAACCGCTAGAGAATGACACGGATAATACAAATAGTTAGATTTAAACAGACAAAAAAGGTCGAGGATGACAGCATTTAAGAGAGAAAACTTCCCCATCGATCTGTCACATCAGAATTTTGATTTGGGTCACGAAAGTCTTGAAAGTGTCTTTGAGTGAGTGCGTCGCCAGATAGACCGCACAGTCTAGGCGGCAGGTTTGTTAGACATAACTTTTTTTTAAATTAAATATATTTGTATTAGCTATGTTGGATACTGTCCTCCTCTCCTACTCTTTCTTCAATGCCTAACGAATCTATCTCTTGACCCTGTATTTATGCTTGAGCAGCACTGGTTGAAGCCTGAAAATATTGTAAACAATTTCTGCATATGTGCAGGTATAGCAACGCTAGTGCTAAATAACTATTTAGCTGGTCGGCTCCACGGCCGGGTAAGTAGGGCTCGTGAGACACCAAAAGAACGATGGGAAAGCTTGTCTAGCAGATTAAGACATGTTCGTATGTACCTATCTTAAAGTAACCTCAACTTTCCTAGACTTAGCTACGATGCTAATGCTGAAGGGTCGCTGATATCGCATAGCGTCGTTGCTAAAGTGTGATGACGTTGTGACTGTGTATGTGAGAGACGTGAATGACAGAGTCGGAGGAAAAGCAGGGAAAGGAAATGCAGCTGAACGAATACGCTGCGTGTTTTAAATAGCGTTTAAAAAAAATCTGGATAAAGTGTCTAAATTAGTCTATGTGTGGGAAACACTGGATGTGAAGACCAAACCTCATGGACAAGGACAACCCATCTCACAGTGAGCAAGAGTAGGCCTAGTAGTAGGCCCCTGGAACCCCCTGAATTAATACATTGTTTCAAAAAGTAAAATTGGTTTATTTTGTCCATTGAGTGATTTAGAATGATATTTAAATCATAGGTAAAGGTTGTATATGTCAAACAATGTTAGAGTATGTCTGAAATGGCAGGTTTAATTTTGGCTGGTAAAAAATATTATTGGCTGGTAACTTTTTTCATCTACCAGCCATTTTGGCTGGTAAGCCAAAAAGTTAATTTCGAGCCCTGTTTACAAACATGAAATTGGTCTATAGCCTTGTCCTCAACCTTACCGTCTAGTCCTTATAGCCTAGTCCTCAACCTTATAGCCTAGTCCTCAACCTTATAGCCTAGTCCTCAACCGTATAGCCTAGTCCTTATAGCCTAGTCCTCAACCTTATAGCCTAGTCCTTATAGTCTAGTCCTCAACCTTATAGCCTAGTCCTTATAGTCTAGTTCTCAACCTTATAGCCTAGTCCTCAACCTTATAGCCTAGTCCTTATAGTCTAGTCCTCAACCTTATAGCCTAGTCCTTATAGTCTAGTTCTCAACCTTATAGCCTAGTCCTCAACCGTATAGCCTAGTCCTTATAGCCTAGTCCTCAACCTTATAGCCTAGTCCTTATAGTCTAGTCCTCAACCTTATAGCCTAGTCCTTATAGTCTAGTTCTCAACCTTATAGCCTAGTCCTCAACCTATAGCCTAGTCCTTATAGTCTAGTTCTCAACCTTATAGCCTAGTCCTCAACCTTATAGCCTAGTCCTTATAGTCTAGTCCTCAACCTTATAGCCTAGTCCTTATAGTCTAGTTCTCAACCTTATAGCCTAGTCCTCAACCTTATAGCCTAGTCCTCAACCTTATAGCCTAGTCCTCAACCGTATAGCCTAGTCCTTATAGTCTAGTCCTCAACCTTATAGCCTAGTCCTTATAGTCTAGTTCTCAACCTTATAGCCTAGTCCTCAACCTTATAGCCTAGTCCTTATAGTCTAGTCCTCAACCTTATAGCCTAGTCCTTATAGTCTAGTTCTCAACCTATAGCCTAGTCCTCAACCTTATAGCCTAGTCCTCAACCTTATAGCCTAGTCCTCAACCGTATAGCCTAGTCCTTATAGCCTAGTCCTCAACCTTATAGCCTAGTCCTTATAGTCTAGTCCTCAACCTTATAGCCTAGTCCTTATAGTCTAGTTCTCAACCTTATAGTCTAGTCCTTATAGCCTAGTCCTCAACCTTATAGCCTAGTCCTTATAGTCTAGTCCTTATAGCCTAGTCCTTATAGCCTAGTCCTTATAGCCTAGTCCTTATAGTCTAGTCCTTATAGCCTAGTCCTTATAGTCTAGTTCTCAACCTTATAGCCTAGTCCTTATAGTCTAGTTCTCAACCTTATAGCCTAGTCCTCAACCTTATAGCCTAGTCCTTATAGTCTAGTCCTCAACCTTATAGACTCTAGTCCAGGGGTCTCCAACCCTGTTCCTGGAGAGCTAACAGCCTGTAGGTTTTTGGCACACCGGATTCTAATAATTAGCTGGTTTATCAGGTAACTAACTACTGTCAAATCAGGGGGGGTTTCAGTTTCAGTGTTGCTCAGTGTATGATCTCCATTATTTCACTTGTTCTGACTGATAAGGTTTACTTGTCACTGTGAGATAGTGTGTGACTGTTGGGACAGCTGATCAGAGCAGCCAGTCAAAGCAGTTGGGCAAGGCTCCCAGCGACAAGCCATTCAAGTCTCTCCTGTCACTTTCAGCAACATTATTATATGATCACTTCAGCCAACTGTGTTTAACCCTTCTACTCCCAGCTGCGTGTGTGTTCCTCTTCCAGCATCTACTCCAGCAGGAGATGTGGCACCCCCACAGGAAAAACATGGTTTCCATGGTAACTCTCCCCCATACCCCCCCGGCCCCCACTTCTGCTGTAGAGGAAATGGAATGTGTCCAGTTTCTGCTGACACATAGATACTCTCTTTCTCTCTCCCCCCCTCCCCATGTCTCTCCCCTTCTCTCTCTCTCTCTCTCCCCCTCCCCATGTCCTCTCCCCTTCTCTCTCTCTCTCCCCCTCCCCATGTCTCTCCCCTTCTCCTCTCTCTCTCTCTCTCTCCCCATGTCTCTCCCCTTCTCTCTCTCTCTCCCCCTCCCCATGTCTCTCCCCTTCTCTCTCTCTCTCTCTCCCATTTCTCTCCCCTTCTCTCTCTCTCTCCCTCCCCCTCCCCATTTCTCTCCCCTTCTCTCTCTCTCTCCCCCTCCCCATGTCTCTCCCCCTTCTCTCTCTCTCTCTCCTCTCTCCCCCTCCCCATGTCTCTCCCCTTCTCTCTCTCTCTCCCCCTCCCCATGTTCTCTCCCCTTCTCTCTCTCTCTCCCCCTCCCCATGTTCTCTCCCCCTTCTCTCTCTCTCTCCTCCCCCGCTCCTCCCCTTTCTCTCCCCTTCTCTCTCTCTCTCCTCTCCCCCTCCCCCATGTCTCTCCCCTTCTCTCTCTCTCTCTCCGTCCCCCTCCCCCTTGTCTCTCCCCTTCTCTCTCTCTCTCTCCCCATGTCTCTCTCCCCTTCTCTCTCTCTCGTCCTCCTCCCCCTTCTCTCCCCTTCTCTCTCTCTCTCCCCATGTCTCTCCCCTTCTCTCTCTCTCTCCTCTCCTCCCCCTTCTCTCCTCTCTCTCCCCCCTCCCCCTGTCTCTTCCCCTTCTCTCTCTCTCTACCCCCCCTCCCCATTTCTCTCCCCTTCTCTCTCTCTCTCTCTCTCTCTCCTCTCTCCTACACCTCTATATGAAGTTGTTGTCTATACTGCATTTCCAGTTCTCTGTGTGTTTGAGGGCATCTGTGTCAATAGACAATATGTGAAGGTGAACCGTGTGTGTGTTGGCTGGTTTCCCTGCTGAGCTGGTTACGTCGAGATATTCGGGCGTAGACAGGATTTGTAGGGATAACTGGGAGTAGAGATGTACTATTCTACTGATCAGAGGATAGACCAGGCCCACACACACCAACACACACAGATCAAAATATGCAGTCACTCAGAAAATACTGAAAATGAAGAGGGGGAGAAGGAGAGGTAAAGAAAGAGAGAGCAGATGTTTGGGTGGACCATGATCCTGAATGAAAGCTCCACTGCGCTGTCTAGGTCTGTAATCAGAAGACATTCAACCAGGGAACACACCCCAGCCCTGGGTAACCCTGACCCAGGAACACCCCCCAGCCCTGGGTAACCCTGACCCAGGAACACCCCCCAGCCCTGGGTAACCCTGACCCAGGAACACCCCCCAGCCCTGGGTAACCCTGACCCAGGAACACCCCCCAGCCCTAGGTAACCCTGACCCAGGAACACCCCCCCAGCCCTGGGTAACCCTGACCCAGGAACACCCCCCAGCCCTGGGTAACCCTGACCCAGGAACACACCCCAGCCCTGGGTAACCCTGACCCAGGAACACACCCCCAGCCCTGGGTAACCCTGACCCAGGAACACACCCCAGCCCTGGGTAACCCTGACCCAGGAACACCCCCCAGCCCTGGGTAACCCTGACCCAGGAACACACCCCCAGCCCTGGGTAACCCTGACCCAGGAACAGTCCTTCATGTAGGACTGGCTGCCTCCATCCATCTCTGGATGTTATCTAGAACCCTTCCTCTGTTTGCTGCCTCACAGCTTCCCCACCCAGTGAGTGTGTGTGTGTGTGTGTGTGTGTGTGTGTGTGTGTGTGTGTGTGCGTGTGTGTGTGTGTGTGGGGTACTTTCTCTGAGAGAAGTTGTCTAACCCCGGTTGTTTTTGATACAACATATCTACCCTCCATATCTACCCTCCATATCTACCCTCCATATCTACCCTCCATATCTACCCTCCATATCTACCCTCCATATCTACCCTCCATACTACCCTCCATATCTACCCTCCATATCTACCCTCCATATCTACCCTCCATATCTACCCTCCATATCTACCCTCCATATCTACCCTCCATATCTACCCTCCATATCTACCCTCCATATCTACCCTCCATATCTACCCTCCATATCTACCCTCCATATCTAACCCTCCATATCTACCCTCCATATCTACCCTCCATATCTACCCTCCATATCTACCCTCCATATCTACCCTCCATATCTACCCTCCATATCTACCCTCCATATCTACCCTCCATATCTACCCTCCATATCTACCCTCCATATCTACCCTCCATATCTACCCTCCATATCTACCCTCCATATCTACCCTCCATATCTACCCTCCATATCTACCCTCCACTCTATCTAACCCTCCATATCTACCCTCCATATCTAACCCTCCATATCTACCCTCCACATCTACCCTCCATATCTACCCTCCACATCTACCCTCCATATCTACCCTCCACATCTACCCTCCACATCTACCCTCCATCATCTACCCTCCATATCTACCCTCCATATCTACCCTCCACATCTACCCTCCATATCTACCCTCCACATCTACCCTCCACTATCTACCCTCCATATCTACCCTCCACATCTACCCTCCATATCTACCCTCCACATCTACCCTCCACTATCTACCCTCCACTATCTACCCTCCACATCTACCCTCCATATCTACCCTCCATATCTACCCTCCACATCTACCCTCCATATCTACCCTCCATCATCTACCCTCCATATCTACCCTCCATCATCTACCCTCCATATCTACCCTCCACATCTACCCTCCATATCTACCCTCCACATCTACCCTCCATATCTACCCTCCACATCTACCCTCCACATCTACCCTCCACATCTACCCTCCATATCTACCCTCCACATCTACCCTCCACATCTACCCTCCATATCTACCCTCCATATCTACCCTCCACATCTACCCTCCATATCTACCCTCCATATCTACCCTCCATATCTACCCTCCATATCTAACCCTCCACATCTACCCTCCATATCTACCCTCCATATCTACCCTCCATATCTACCCTCCATATCTACCCTCCATATCACTACCCTCCATATCTACCCTCCAATCTACCCTCCATATCTACCCTCCATATCTACCCTCCATATCTACCCTCCATATCTACCCTCCATATCTACCCTCCATATCTACCCTCCATATCTACCCTCCATATCTACCCTCCATATCTAACCCTCCATATCTACCCTCCATATCTACCCTCCATATCTACCCTCCATATCTACCCTCCATATCTACCCTCCATATCTACCCTCCATATCTGCCCCTCCATATCTACCCTCCATATCTGCCCTCCATATCTGCCCTCCATATCTGCCCTCCATATCTGCCCCTCCATATCTACCCTCCATATCTACCCTCCATATCTACCCTCCATATCTACCCTCCATATCTACCCCTCCATATCTACCCTCCATATCTACCCTCCATATCTAACCCTCCATATCTAATCTACCCCTCCATATCTACCCTCCATATCTACCCGCCCTCCATATCTACCCTCCATATCTACCCCTCCATATCTACCTCCATATCTACCCTCCATATCTACCCTCCATATCTACCCTCCATATCTACCCTCCATATCTACCCTCCATATCTACCCTCCATATCTACCCTCCATATCTACCCTCCATATCTACCCTCCATATCTACCCTCCATATCTACCCTCCATATCTACCCTCCATATCTACCCTCCATATCTACCCTCCATATCTACCCTCCATATCTACCCTCCATATCTACCCTCCATATCTACCCTCCATATCTACCCTCCATATCTACCCTCCATATCTACCCTCCATATCTACCCTCCATATCTACCCTCCATATCTACCCTCCATATCTACCCTCCATATCTACCCTCCATATCTACCCTCCATATCTGCCCTCCATATCTCCCTCCATATCTACCCTCCATATCTACCCTCCATATCTACCCTCCATATCTACCCTCCATATCTACCCTCCATATCTACCCTCCATATCTACCCTCCATATCTACCCTCCATATCTACCCTCCACTATCTAACCCTCCATATCTACCCTCCATATCTACCCTCCATATCTACCCTCCATATCTACCCTCCATATCTACCCTCCATATCTACCCTCCATATCTACCCTCCATATCTACCCTCCATATCTACCCTCCTAACCCTCCATATCTACCCTCCATATCTACCCTCCATATCTAACCCTCCATATCTACCCTCCATATCTACCTCCATATCTACCCTCCATATCTACCCTCCACACCCTCCCATCTAACCCTCCACATCTACCCTCCACATCTACCCTCCACATCTACCCTCCACATCTACCCTCCACATCTATCTACCCTCCACATCTACCCTCCACATCTACCCTCCACATCTCACCCTCCACATCTACCCTCCACATCTACCCTCCACATCTACCCTCCACATCTACCCTCCACATCTACCCTCCACATCTACCCTCCACATCTACCCCCACATCTACCCTCCACATCTACCCTCCACATCTACCCTCCACATCTACCCTCCACATCTACCCTCCACATCTACCCTCCACATCTACCCTCCACATCTACCCTCCACATCTACCCTCCACATCTACCCTCCACATCTACCCTCCACATCTACCCTCCACATCTACCCTCCACATCTACCCTCCACATCTACCCTCCACATCTACCCTCCACATCTACCCTCCACATCTACCCTCCACATCTACCCTCCACATCTACCCTCCACATCTACCCTCCACATCTACCCTCCACATCTACCCTCCACATCTACCCTCCACATCTACCCTCCACATCTACCCTCCACATCTACCCTCCACATCTACCCTCCACATCTACCCTCCACATCTACCCTCCACATCTAACCCCTCCACATCTACCCTCCACATCT
>CAEFZP010002760.1:0-22500 GCA_903064625.1 Mallotus villosus | reverse complement strand
CTAACCCTGGGCTGGGGTCAACATGCCTATCCTAACCCTAACCCTGGGCTGGGGTCAACATGCCTATCCTAACCCTAACATGTCTCCATGCATGAGTTGCAACATGTGTTGTGTGTCCCAGTGAGTGTCTCATAGTATACATCTTCTCTCGCTTGTACTCTGGAGGGTTAGTATCCTCTGAAACTGTTATTTCTCTCAATACCTAGTGTGTGTGTGTGTGTGTGTGTGTACATGGGTGTATGTGACTGTGTAGATGTGTGTGTGTGTGTGTACATGGGTGTATGTGACTGTTTAGATGTGTGTGTGTGTGTACATGGGTGTATGTGACTGTGTAGATGTGTGTGTGTGTGTGTACATGGGTGTATGTGACTGTGTAGATGTGTGTGTACATGGGTGTATGTGACTGTGTAGATGTGTGTGTACATGGGTGTATGTGACTGTGTAGATGTGTGTGTACATGGGTGTATGTGACTGTGTAGATGTGTGTGTACATGGGTGTATGTGACTGTGTAGATGTGTGTGTACATGGGTGTATGTGACTGTGTAGATGTGTGTGTACATGGGTGTATGTGACTGTGTAGATGTGTGTGTGTGTGTAGTCATCCCAGTGAGGATACCTGCATTGCTGCATGGTCTACTACGTTCTACATAGTAGCCATGGTGATGCCAGGGAAACATACTGCCAGTGTTCTGTTTTTGTTTCTAACTCACCTACACACACACATACACACACACACACATACACACATACACACACATACACATACACACACACACATACACACACACATACACACACACACACACACACACAGGCTGGCAGGCTAAAGCCCCTCTAGAACAGACTGATGTATTGGCACGAAGTCACTCACACATACACATATTGACTCTCTGTTGGATTTTTCATAAGCCGCTGATTAATCCTCTAAAATGAGCAGTGTTGAGAATCTCTGAAGTTGTCTGTCTCTTTCCCTCTCTAAACTCCCTCTCTCTCTCCCTCGCTGTCTCTTTCCCTCTCTAAACTCTCTCTCTCCCTCGCTGTCTCTTTCCTATATCCCTCGCCCCCTCCCTCGCCCCTCCCTCGCCCCCTCCATCCAGTACCTATGGACAGACAGACTGATAGATAGGATAGATGGGTTAGGGTTAGATGGGTTAGGGTTAGATGGAGGGTTAGGGTTAGATGGATAGGGTTGTTAGGGTAGGTGGATAGGGTGTTAGATGGATAGGGTTAGATGGGTAGGGTTATGGGTTAGTGGCAGGGTAGGGTTAGATGGATAGGGTTAGGGTTAGATGGACGGGTTAGGGTTAGCTGGGTTCGGGTTAGGGTTAGATGGACAGGTTAGGGTTAGCTGGGTGGGTTAGGGTTAGATGGATAGGGTTAGGGTTCGATGGATCGGGTTGGGTTAGCTGGCAGGGTTCGGGTTCGATGGGTTAGGGTTGGGTTCGGGTTAGATGGACAGGGTTAGGGTTAGATGGGTTAGGGTTAGGGTTAGGGTTAGCTGGACAGGGTTAGGGTTAGATGGCTAGGGTTAGGGTTGATGGATAGGGTTAGGGTTAAGTTTAGATGGCAGACGACTGATGATAGGGTTTAGGGTTAGGGTTAGGGTTAGGGTTAGGGTTAGGGTTAGTGGTAGGATGTGATAGGTAGATCATATTCTTTCTGAACATGTTTAGTCTTGTATCTGTCTGCTCCCTAACTCTGAATGATGCATTTCCTGTCAGAAAGGGAAGTGGACCAGTGTGTGCATGGTAACCTGTGTAGTGACACTGCTGTGTGTGTGTGTCAGGGTTGTTCAGGAAGTGTGTGTGTGTGTGTCGGGGTGTGTGTGTGGTCAGGGTGTGTGTGTGTCAGGGTGTGTGTGTCAGGTTGTTCAGGAGGTGTGTGTGTGTGTGTGGTGTCAGTTTGGGTGTTCGGGGTCTGTGTGTGTGTGTCAGGGTCTGTGTGTGTGTCAGGGTGGGTGTGTCAGGGTGTGTGTGTGTGTCAGGGTGTGTGTGGTGTCAGGGTGTGGTGGTTGTCAGGAAGTGTGTGTGTGTGTGTGTGTGTCAGGGTTTGTGTGTGTGTCGGGGTCTGTGTGTGTGTGTCAGGGTCTGTGTGTGTGTGTCAGGGTGTGTGTGTGTGTCAGGGTGTGTGTGTGTGTCGGGGTCTGTGTGTGTGTGTCTAAAAATCAAAAATGTAAATGTTCTGACTGTGCCCCTAAAGTTTTCAGTTAGGGGCTACAGTCTCTTAGTAAAAAAAGTTAGTCTGGAGCCCTGATTAGTGTGTTTGTGTATACTAGGGTGTGTGTGTGTATACTAGGGTTAGGCTGTGTGTGTGTGTGTTCTAGGGTGAATGTTTGATGTGTACTAGGGTGAATGTATACTAGGGTGTGGTATCTTTGTACAAACTGTAGACTAAGCCTTTTATCTATTTCCAGGGAACATGTTTGAGTGACAGGCGAAGGAGGAAGTGGGATCTCTGAAGCTCCTCCCCCCCCTGCACATCTGGATCAGAGACCCCTTTTCTCTGCTAAACAGGTACCACATCTCTGCTGCAACTTGGGACTTGTAGCCCTAAGCACTCATGGCTCAATGACAGACTTGTAGTCCTATGGTGGACATGTAGGTTAACTCATGGCTCACTGACAGACTTGTAGTCCTATGGTGGACATGTAGACTCATGGCTCAATGACAGACTTGTAGTCCTATGGTGGACATGTAGACTCATGGCTCAATGACAGACTTGTAGTCCTATGGTGGACATGTAGGTTAACTCATGGCTCAATGACAGACTTGTAGTCCTATGGTGGACATGTAGGCTAACTCATGGCTCACTGACAGACTTGTAGTCCTATGGTGGACATGTAGGCTAACTCATGGCTCACTGACAGACTTGTAGTCCTATGGTGGACATGTAGGTTAACTCATGGCTCACTGACAGACTTGTAGTCCTATGGTGGACATGTAGGTTAACTCATGGCTCACTGACAGACTTGTAGTCCTATGGTGGACATGTAGGTTAACTCATGGCTCACTGACAGACTTGTAGTCCTATGGTGGACATGTAGGCTAACTCATGGCTCACTGACAGACTTGTAGTCCTATGGTGGACATGTAGGTTAACTCATGGCTCACTGACAGACTTGTAGTCCTATGGTGGACATGTAGGTAACTCATGGCTCAATGACAGACTTGTAGTCCTATGGTGGACATGTAGGCTAACTCATGGCTCAATGACAGACTTGTAGTCCTATGGTGGACATATAGGTTTAACTCATGGCTCAATGACAGACTTGTAGTCCTATGGTGGACATGTAGGCTAACTCATGGCTCAATGACAGACTTGTAGTCCTATGGTGGACATGTAGGTAACTCATGGCTCACTGACAGACTTGTAGTCCTATGGTGGACACGTAGGCTAACTCATGGCTCACTGACAGACTTGTAGTCCTATGGTGGACATGTAGGCTAACTCATGGCTCACTGACAGACTTGTAGTCCTATGGTGGACATGTAGGTTAACTCATGGCTCAATGACAGACTTGTAGTCCTATGGTGGACATGTAAGTTAACTCATGGCTCACTGACAGACTTGTAGTCCTATGGTGGACATGTAGGTTAACTCATGGCTCAATGACAGACTTGTAGTCCTATGGTGGACATGTAGGTTAACTCATGGCTCACTGACAGACTTGTAGTCCTATGGTGGAAATGTAGGTTAACTCATGGCTCACTGACAGACTTGTAGTCCTATGGTGGACATGTAGGCTAACTCATGGCTCACTGACAGACTTGTAGTCCTATGGTGGACATGTAGGTTAACTCATGGCTCAATGACAGACTTGGAGTCCTATGGTGGACATGTAGGTTAACTCATGGCTCAATGACAGACTTGTAGTCCTATGGTGGACATGTAGGCTTACTCATGGCTCACTGACAGACTTGTAGTCCTATGGTGGACATGTAGGCTAACTCATGGCTCACTGACAGACTTGTAGTCCTATGGTGGACATGTAGGCTAACTCATGGCTCACTGACAGACTTGTAGTCCTATGGTGGACATGTAGGCCAACTCATGGCTCACTGACAGACTTGTAGTCCTATGGTGGACATGTAGGCCAACTCATGCTCACTGACAGACTTGTAGTCCTATGGTGGACATGTAGGCTAACTCATGGCTCACTGACAGACTTGTAGTCCTATGGTGGACATGTAGGCTAACTCATGGCTCAATGACAGACTTGTAGTCCTATGGTGGACATGTAGGCTAACTCATGGCTCACTGACAGACTTGTAGTCCTATGGTGGACATGTAGGCTAACTCATGGCTCACTGACAGACTTGTAGTCCTATGGTGGACATGTAGGTTAACTCATGGCTCACTGACAGACTTGTAGTCCTATGGTGGACATGTAGGCTAACTCATGGCTCACTGACAGACTTGTAGTCCTATGGTGGACATGTAGGTTAACTCATGGCTCACTGACAGACTTGTAGTCCTATGGTGGACATGTAGGCTAACTCATGGCTCACTGACAGACTTGTAGTCCTATGGTGGACAATGTAGGTTAACTCATGGCTCAATGACAGACTTGGAGTCCTATGGTGGACATGTAGGTTAACTCATGCTCAATGACGACTTGTAGTCCTATGGTGGACGTAGGCTAACTCATGGCTCAATGACATACTTGTAGTCCTATGGTGGACATGTACGTTAACTCATGGCTCACTGACAGACTTGTAGTCCTATGGTGGACATGTAGGCTAACTCATGGCTCACTGACAGACTTGTAGTCTATGGTGGACATAGGTTAACTCATGGCTCACTGACAGACTTGTAGTCCTATGGTGGACATGTAGGCTAACTCATGGCTCACTGACAGACTTGTAGTCCTATGGTGGACATGTAGGCTAACTCATGGCTCACTGACAGACTTGTAGTCCTATGGTGGACATGTAGCTAACTCATGGCTCACTGACAGACTTGTAGTCCTATGGTGGACATGTAGGCTAACTCATGGCTCAATGACAGACTTGTAGTCCTATGGTGGACATGTAGGCTAACTCATGGCTCACTGACAGACTTGTAGTCCTATGGTGGACATGTAGGCTAACTCATGGCTCACTGACAGACTTGTAGTCCTATGGGGACATGTAGTTTAACTCATGGCTCACTGACAGACTTGTAGTCCTATGGTGGACATGTAGGCTAACTCATGGCTCACTGACAGACTTGTAGTCCTATGGTGGACATGTAGGTTAACTCATGGCTCACTGACAGACTTGTAGTCCTATGGTGGACATGTAGGTTAACTCATGGCTCACTGACAGACTTGTAGTCCTATGGTGGACATGTAGGTTAACTCATGGCTCACTGACAGACTTGTAGTCCTATGGTGGACATGTAGGCTAACTCATGGCTCACTGACAGACTTGTAGTCCTATGGTGGACATGTAGGCTAACTCATGTTGAAGCACCTGTCGAGTATTGACCTGTGGGCACAGGCCTAATTGGCAGAGATGTGTTGGTAACTGAGTTTGGTCGATGTGTGTGTGTGGGAGAGTAATTGTGTGTAATTAGTTTGATGTCATTTATTCCATTAGAGTGGCTAAGTGACCTGATGGCTTCTCTGGTGTTCATGACACACTGTGTGTCCATGTGTACGTGCGTGTGTACATGCGTGTGTACATGCGTGTGCATGTGTGGTTATACATTTTGCACAAGCCCTCAGAGACACACTGTGGCCCAATTAGGAGTTGTTAAAAGAGCAATTATACTGGGGGGAGCGGCAAGAAACATAGGGTTTATAACGGCTGACTGTGTGTGTGGCCCGGTCTGTGTGTGTGTGTGTGTGTGGCCCGGTCTGTGTGTGTGTGTGGCCCGGTCTGTGTGTGTGTGTGTGTGGTGGCCCGGTCTGTGTGTGGTGTGTGGCCCGGTCTGTGTGTGTGTGTGGCCCGGTCTGTGTGTGGTGTGTGGCCCGGTCTGTGTGTGTGTGTGTGTGGCCCGGTCTGTTGTGTGTCTGCGGGTCCCCCCCGACTACATATTGATTTGGGGCTAAAGTGCCTTAGTGGCTCCTCTATGAACTGGCCCAGACGTTTCTACATCAGGGCCCTAACCCATCCATCTACATCAGGGCCCTAACCATCCATCTATATCAGGGCCCTAACCCATCCATCTACATCAGGGCCCTAACCCATCCATCTACATCAGGGCCCTAACCCATCCATCTACTTCAGGGCCCTAACCCATCCATCTACATCAGGGCCCTAACCCATCCATCTACATCAGGGCCCTAACCCATCCATCTACTTCAGGGCCCTAACCCATCCATCTACTTCAGGGCCCTAACCCTAACCCATCCATCTACATCAGGGCCCTAACCCATCCATCTACATCAGGGCCCTAACCCATCCATCTACTTCAGGGCCCTAACCCATCCATCTACTTCAGGGCCCTAACCCTAACCCATCCATCTACATCAGGGCCCTTACCCATCCATCTACTTCAGGGCCCTAACCCATCCATCTACATCAGGGCCCTAACCCATCCATCTACATCAGGGCCCTAACCCATCCATCTACTTCAGGGCCCTAACCCATCCATCTACTTTAGGGCCCTAACCCTAACCCATCCATCTACTTCAGGGCCCTAACCCTAACCCATCCATCTACTTCAGGGCCCTAACCCATCCATCTACATCAGGGCCCTAACCCATCCATCTACTTCAGGGCCCTAACCCATCCATCTACTTCAGGGCCCTAACCCTAACCCATCCATCTACTTCAGGGCCCTAACCCTAACCCATCCATCTACTTCAGGGCCCTAACCCTAACCCATCCATCTACTTCAGGGCCCTAACCCTAACCCATCCATCTACTTTTGAGCTCTTTCAGCCTCTGTGGGCAGTTTTTGTCATGCGTTCTTTTACTCAGTGACTCAACAGAAAACTCTCTTCCTCTCTCTCTCCCTCTCCCTCTCTCCTCTCTCTCTCTCCTCTCCTCTCCTCCTCTCTCTCTCCTCTCTCTCTCTCTCTCTCTTTCTCTCTCTCTCTCTGTCTTCATAGAGAGAGGACACACACCCTGTTTCCCTTCAAACTACATAGAAGCTGGTGTGTGTGTGTGTGTGTCTGGTGTGTGTGTGTCTGGTGTGTGTGTGTGTCTGGTGTGTGTGTGTAAGTGTGTGTGGTGTGTGGCGTGTGTAAATGTGTGTGGTGTGTGTGTGACTTCAGCTCCTTGGCCTTGACGTCTTCCTGTAAAACTTGTTGATCCTATTCTCGGTCAGCTGACACACACATGCTGTGCTTTGATGTTGGTGTTATGTGTTATAGCTCATCAGACTGAATATCTGGGAGGTAATATGAGGTGTTACAGAGATACAATTTCCACACAAACACACACCCACACGCAGACACACACCCACACCCACACGTAGACACACACACACTCATGCAGAGTCAGAAGGGAGGTTCCACTCTATACATTGTGAAACTCTAAGTAGTTCTGCCAAGTGGTTGGGAGAGAGAGGGAGAGAGAGAGGGATAAAGTCTGTAGAGGAGGAGAGGACATAGAGAGGGGAGATGGAGGGAGGGAGCTCAAGGGAGGGAGGGGGAGATGGAGGGAGGGGGTAGATGGAGGGAGGGAGGGGGAGCTCAAGGGAGGGAGGGGGAGATGGAGGGAGGGGGTAGATGGAGGGAGGGAGGGGGAGATGGAGGGAGGGAGGGGGAGATGGAGGGAGGGAGGGGGGAGCTCAAGGGAGGAGGGGGAGATGGAGGGGGGTAGATGGAGGGAGAGAGGGAGGCAGAAGAGGGATGTGAAGGGGGAGTTGTGTTCTCGGAGGGAGGTAGTGATGGCAACCGCTCTTGAAAGAGAGGACGTCACTGAGAGAGGGGAGGAGGGGGGAGAGGGGAGGTCGAGGAGGGGAGGAGGGGGGGGAGGGGGGGGAGGGGAGTGTTCACAGGGAGATTAAAGAAGGTATGGAAGAGTGAGTGGGAAAGGCAGATAAAAGAGTGTTTCTGTGCTGTGTCAGTGAAGAGCTTGTTTTTTAAACAGGCTTCAGTCACAGCATAATGTTAACACAGCTCCCACAAACATTGAAATTCAGACACGGAATACATTAAACACACACACACACACGCAAACACACATACACATAGAGAGAGCCTGAAGCTGGCGTGAGTGGAGAGAGGTCCTGAGGTGTCCTCTGCCATGCCTGATTAGAAATGCAGTGTGCAGAGCAGGCAAGCTGAGAGACGTGTGTGTGTGTGTGTGTGTGTACACGCATGAACATCCACTCTTTGTGCCTACAGTGATGCTGACCTCACTACAGTCACCATGGTGACACAGGTACCCTATCACTCTGATCTCACTTCACCCAGAGAAACCTTCTGACGACCATATGACAGAAGAGTATGTGTGTGGTGTGTGTGAGCATGTGTGATGTGTCTGTGTGTGTGTTTGTGAGTGAGCATGTGTGTGTGAACGTGTGTGTGTGTGTGTGATGATGACAAATATTTGGTGATTTAAAAATCCGATATTCCGATATATCGGCCGATATAATAAATCCAGAAACGTGTAACAAAACAAACTGATTTACCTAACATTAGTTATTTGTAGTTAACATTTAGTCATTTTAGCAGACATTCTTATCCAGGTTAAAGTGCCTTGCCCAAGGACACAACGTCATTTGACACGGCCAGGGAATCGAACCGGCAACCTTCTGATTAATTGCCAGATTCCCTAACCATTCAGCCATCTGACTCCTGTTATTATTTCCTCACTAAAATAGATGATAATGCAGTTTAAAAATAAACTTGTTTGTTATATTGTCACAACAGAACAGAGGAACATCAAAATGTTACTCTTAAGTTCTGATAAATACAATTTATAAAATTACAAACTCAAGATATGAAACCTAAAGTCCTTTGAAAAAAACAATAATAAAATGTTTTAAAATAAATAATAATTTTAAAAAAAACATTACTATTCACTTATCGTCCATTATAAAAGCAGATACCGATAGTGTGGAAAAGGCCTATAATATCGGCCCGCCGATATATCGGTCGGGCTCTAGTGTGATGTGTGTGTGTGAGCACGTGTGTGATGTTTGTGGTTAGGTAGCACCAGTCAGGTTACCATGTGGAGGTCAAGTAAGGTCTGTCACGTTCAGTTGAGTCAGAGAGAGAGAGTCAGAGAGAGGGGGGGGGGAGTCAGAGAGAGAAGGAGAAGAGGAAATCAGAATATAATTTAGTAGTAAGATGAAGACTGAGAGGAGAGAAAGGTGGAGGGGGGAAAGGAGGGGGGGAGAGGAGGGGGGAGAGGAGGGGGGGAGAGGAGGGGGGGGAGAGGAGGGGGGAGAGGAGGGGGGCTCCCTGCCCACGCTCCAACCTGACAAGAACACGCAGCATAGAGAGAACACCCCCCCTCACACACACACACATACACACACTCTCTCACACACATACACACACCTCTCTCTCACACACACACATACACCACTCTCTCACACACACAGACTCACACACAGACTCTCACAGGACGCAGGGTGACTGTAACAATGCTTAAACATATGGGAGACAATATCAATCACTTTATACTCCTGTGGTTTCTCCTGCGGTTTTGCGCAGTGTGTGTGTGTGCATGCGTGCGTGTGAGGGAGTGTGTGTGTGTGCGGACACTCAAAAGAAGAGAAGCTTAATCCTCCTTCATACAGTCAATCACACCTCGACAGACCTCGACAGACCTCGTCAGACCTCGTCAGACCTCGACAGACCTCGACAGACCTCGACAGACCTCGACAGACCTCGTCAGACCTCGACAGACCCTCGACAGACCTCGACAGACCTCGACAGACCTCCCACTTGGTCCCCAGAGAAGGTGACCGAGCGAGAGAGGAGAGGGAACCCCTTTACTACCCATCTCCTCACCAACTAACGGGGGGGGGGGAGGGTGGTCCTTTAACATCACACCCTACTTCCCTACTACTCTCCTCCCGTCCTCCCCTCTCTATTCTGCTTCTAGTATGCCAATTCTACCCTCTTCTTTCTCCATCTCTACGCTCTTGTAAGTGATCTAAGAACGTGGTTCTTGCCACTTGGCGGTGTACGATGATGCTTAGTAATCATGCTTCTTGTTCAAGCCCTGCTGTCATTTAAGCGCTATTCTGGTGGATTGGAGTCTGTGCGTATATAACGGGTGAGTCTGTTCAGGGATGGACAATGTTCAGGGGAGGGCAAGTCGTTCTTGAGCTGGCGGGCGCTTGGGCAAGGTCTCTGATCCAGTCCGTTCTTAATCGGATAATCAGGGAGCAGAAGATGAAGGAGGGACTGCATGAGTACTGAAACAGATAACAGAGCCGATCTTGTCACTTAGTGGAGGCCGCAACTCAGCCGCTCCCAACACCTGGGCGCGTTCTATGGGTGGAAGAGGCTTTATACTGCGGCGTCTACTGCTATACTCTGTATCACGTGTTCGAGGGAAGCATGTGGGAGGGGTGGGAGAGAAGAAGTGGGGTATAGCGAGGAGCCTATATACACCTCATTTTCTCGCCGTCGTTGAGGAGAGTTGTAACTTTCAATTCTTTCTACTTATATCAAATTAAATCAGTTAGTCTATGAGTTAAAATTACTGGTATCTTATATAAAAGCTCTAGTGAGGAAGAGTGAGTGATAAGGTGGTTGGGGGGGGGGGGGCCGTCTTAATTCAGGTTTTAGATTAAATTAATGGGTTAACTGCTAGCTTTTCCCGCATATGTTAGTCTCTAGTGTGTTGTGTAACGACTATGCCTTTCGAACCCTGCCTTCGTCAGTAATTTCCTACTTGTACTGTGGGGGTTTGGAGAAATCTAGTCTTGTACGATGAACCGTGTTTGAGGGTGGCCACTTGGGCATATACGTGTCCTACACATACCGGCTTCCCTGCTTCCCTCCATCCCATATACATCCCTCCCTTCCATCTTCCTCCTCTCCTCTTCCTCCTCGTCCTCCAAGACATATCATCTCTCCTCTCCTCTTCCTCCTCCTCTCCTCCTCCTCCTCTTCTCCAAAACCACATCTCTCTGCTCACACAAACACCTTCTGACAGGATGCAGCGAAGATGCAGCGCATCAAATATTTCACTCCTGCGAAAACTGAGCAGTGGAGGTGCAGAGAGGGGAGGGGAGGGGCATGGGAGATGTGAGTGAGTGAGAAGGGGAACACAGACGGAGAGGGGTGTAGAGGAATTTTACATGTGTTTGTGTCTGACTCTGTCTGCCTGCCAAAGAAAAGCAATTACTACACACACACCTCTCTCTCTGTGTTCTGTCTGTCTCTCTACCACAGCTCCCCCCACCTCTCTCTCTCTGTGTTCTGTCTATCTCTCTCTACCACAGCTCCCCCACCTCTCTCTCTCTGTGTTCTGTCTGTCTCTCTACCACAGCTCCCCCACCTCTCTCTCTGTGTTCTGTCTATCTCTCTCTACCACAGCTCCCCACCTCTCTCTCTCTGTGTTCTGTCTATCTCTCTCTACCACAGCTCCCCCACCTCTCTCTCTGTGTTCTGTCTATCTCTCTCTACCACAGCTCCCCCACCTCTCTCTCTCTCTGTGTTCTGTCTATATCTCCCCCACCTCTCTCTCTATATTTATCCGTCAACAGATAACCTAACCCTCTATCTCTCTCTTTCTTTTCTCTGTGTGAATAACATAGTGAAACCTCACTTGCTCACAAACAAGAGGACAGTGGGAGTATGAATGAGTGTGTGTGTATAAGTGTGTGTGTTTTGGGTGTGTTAATCCCCAGAGTCACATGATACAGAGAGACTCGCACACACTCTCTTCTTGGACAGATTTATTAAGGTGACCTCTAGATAAGGCATCTGATAGAGATGAAACAGACAGATAAGGGGACAGGAAGAGAGAGAGCCAGACCAGATGAGAGAGAGAGCAGAGAGAGACAGAGAGAGACAGAGAGAGAGAGAGAGAGAGAGAGAGAGAGAGGACAGAGAGAGCAGAGAGCAGAGACAGAGAGAGAGAGAGCGAGAGAAGAGAGAGAGAGAGAGCGAGAGAGCAAGAGAGCAAGAGAGAGAGAGAGAGGAGATAGAGGAGCGAGAGAGAGCGGAGAGAGAGAGAGCAAGAGAGAGAAACAACAGAGAGAGAGGAAGAAGCGAGAGAGAGAGAGAGAGCAGCGAGAGAGAGCGAGAGACAGAGAGAGGACAGAGAGAGAGAGAGAGCGAGAGAGAGAGAGAGAGAGAGAGAGAGAGAGAGAGCAAGAGAGCAGAGAGAGAGAGGGGGGAAACTCAAAGATCTCCGCTGAGCTGCAGTAAAGCATGTAATTGTGTTTTGAGGCTTCAGAATTACACTCAAGATCACGCTTCAGAATTCAACTTTGCTTTTTAGTTACAAGAGTAATAATTGCTGTGTCAGCTCTTGTTTCTTTGTGTTTGGCTTATCTTAATGCTGTCTCTTCCCCCGTGTGTGTTTGTGTGTGTGTGTGTGTGTGTGTGTGTGGTGTGTGTGTGTGTGTGTGTGTGCGTGTGTGTGTGTGCGTGGTGCAGCATGAGGAGGTTTGCCTACTGTAAGGTGGTTCTGGCCACATCACTGGTCTGGGTGATGCTGGACATGTTCATCCTGCTCTACTTCAGCGATGTGTAACAAGTGTGACGAAAAGAAGGAGAGAGGAGACTACCAGGGAGGGATGGGGAGTACACACACACTCTCACACACACACACTCTCACACACACTCTCACACTCTCACACTCTCACACTCTCACACACTGCTCACACTCTCACACTCTTGCACACACTCTCACACACACTCTCACACACACTCTCACACTCGTCACACTCGCACACACGCGCACACAGACCACGGCACACGCGCACACACACGCGCACACACACGCTCACACACACGCTCACACTCTCACACTCGCACAAAAGCTCACACACACGCTCACACTCTCACACGTCTCACACACTCACACACGCTCACACGCTCACACACACTCTCACACTCTCACACTCTCACACACACTCTCACATCACACACATCTCACACTCACACACTCTCACACACACTCTCACACTCTCACACTCTCACGCTCACACACACTCTCCACACTCACACTCACACACTCTCACACTCTCACACTCTCACACACACTCTCACACTCTCACACTCTCACACTCTCACACACTCTCACACTCCACACACACTCTCACACTCTCACACTCTCACACTCTCACACACTCTCACACTCTCACACTCCACACACACTCCACACTCTCACACACACTCTCACACTCTCACACTCTCACACACACTCTCACACTCTCACACTCTCGCAAACACTCTCACACTCTCACACACACTCTCACACACACTCTCACACACACTCTCACACTCTCACACTGACACACACACACACACACACACTCTCACACACACACAACCCTGTTTTGAGCGGTGGGGGGGTGGTTGGAGTGGCGGGGGGGGGTTGTGTTTCTTTTAATGACATTAATGACACGCCGTTGTGTAAATAAGATAAATAACATAAGGCCATTTAGTTTGTTTAATAAAAGAGCAAGCTATAGCCCTGTTTTATAGGAAAGGTAACCTGTAATTACTTATTTTGTGATCTGGCGCTATATAGGATCATTTCACAGTATCCTACAAACACTTGCACACACTTCTCCCTCATCTAACATGTGTGTGTGTGTGTGTGTGTGTGTGTGTGTGTGTCAGATGTGCTAGCGAGGCCTCGGGATGGGCCTGGTGAGGGGGGGAAGCCCGTGGTGATACCCAAGGAGAACCAGGAGAAGATGAAGGAGATGTTCAAGATCAACCAGTTCAACCTCATGGCCTCTGAGATGATTGCTCTTAACAGGTCCCTACCAGACGTCCGTCTAGATGGGTGAGTCTCCCACCAGACCTTACTAAGATATCTCTTATATCCCATAACAGATCACTTAGTCAGCAGCTAGCCAGACCTCGATAATATATCTCTCATCACTCAGTGTAGATCACAGAGACAGATTCTCCAGATCTAGCTCGGTAGATAACTGAGTCTGCAGCTAGAGGATAGAGGACAGAGATCAGAGGTATCAGTAACAGGAAAGGTAGTATCCATGGAATACCAGTAGAGGTGTCCAGAAGCTAACCACAGACACAAAACATCTGGAGGACGCAAAGACAAAACATAAGAAAAGCTGGTATGACTTGTGGTCAGCTTGCCAGGACAAAACCCTATATGGTCACCACATACCTGCAGTGTGTGGACACATCCCTGTCTATGGTCACCACATACCTGCAGTGTGTGGACACATCCCTGTCTATGGTCACCACATACCTGCAGTGTGTGGACACATCCCTGTCTATGGTCACCACATACCTGCAGTGTGTGTGGACACATCCCTGTCTATGGTCACCACATACCTGCAGTGTGTGGACACATCCCTGTCTATGGTCACCACATACCTGCAGTGTGTGGACACATCCCTGTCTATGGTCACCACATACCTGCAGTGTGTGGACACATCCCTGTCTATGGTCACCACATACCTGCAGTGTGTGGACACATCCCTGTCTATGGTCACCACATACCTGCAGTGTGTGGACACATCACTGTCTATGTAGATCCGTCTCATCCAGCTAGCTCCCTTCTGGCTAAACAGCTCTATGCTAGCATGAGTTAGCATTGTTAGCTTCCAGACATATTTTAGTTTCTTCACGGAGATGCAGACTAGCTAGGTGTTCTCTTTTAACGCAGAACTGATATCTGGGATTTTTGTCTGTCTGAACACCTGTAGCTAGTTAAACTGTACCAGGGTGTCCAAATCTGATACCTGTCCATGTCATATTGGGTCATTTTAACGTTGTAGAGTAATTGACAGGATATTAGACAGACAAATGTGCGCACGAACGTCACACACAGACAGACTTTAGAACAGGCAGGAGAAATTGAACATTGATCCAGGAAATGAATTTGAGTGCTGAGCTGTGTGTGTGCGTGTGTGTGTGTGTGTGTGCGTGTGTGCGTGTGTGCGTGTGTGCGTGTGTGCGTGTGTGCGTGTGTGTGCGTGTGCGTGCGTGTGTGTGTGCGTGTGTGCGTGTGTGCGTGCGTGCGTGCGCGTGTGCGCGTGTGCGAGTGTGCGCGTGTGCGCGTGTGCGTGCGTGTGCGTGCGTGTGCGTGCGTGTGCGTGCGTGTGCGTGCGTGTGCGTGTGTGTGCGTGTGCGTGCGTGTGCATGCGTGTGTGCGTGTGTGCGTGCGTGTGTGCGTGTGCGTGTGCGTGTGCGCGCGTGTGCGTGTGCGTGCGCGTGCGCGTGTGCGTATGTGTGTGTGCGTATGTGTGTGTGCGTGTGCGTGTGCGTGTGCGTGTGCGTGTGCGCGTGTGCGTGTGCGTGTGCGTGCGTGTGCGTGTGCGTGCGCGTGCGCGTGCGCGTGTGTGTGTGTGTGTGTGTTGACGTTAATCCGTTCCAGAAAAAGAGGGAACGAAACCTTTTGGTCAGTGTCCATGGTAACTGACTCTGTGAACCTAACCTGCTCGCTAGCAGGTTTTCCATGACAAACTCTGCGTTTCTACCTTTTTGACCTGATATCGTTGGCAGACATGGGATATCCTTTCCTGGTTCAGCCGAGTGATCTTGAACACAATTCCATTCGCTTAGTTATATGCCGGGAGAGGATTTTAAAACTGCGATTTGATGTGCTTTAATTCCCTGATGAATACCTAAGGTCAGGGTTAGGCTCATAGTTTGTTAAACCCGCTACCTGGATTACCCCCCAGGTGTGTTTACCAGGTGTGTTTACCAGGTGTGTTTACCAGGTGTGTTTACCAGGTGTGTTTACCAGGTGTGTTTACCAGGTGTGTTTACCAGGTGTGTTTACCAGGGGGGTATTCCAGGTAGCGGGTTTAACAAACTCTGAGATTAACCCTGAACTCTGAGTTGAGTTACTCTAACATTGGAAACTCTGAAAATTCGGTTCCAGAAAAGCTGATATGAATTAGTTAACTCAACTCGGAGTACGTCAACTCAGAGTTAAGCGCGGGCATGAGAACTATTGAAAGCCAACATCAATGGAGCTCCGATACTAGGATCCACCATGCCACCCGGCGACAAAAAACGTTGTCCTACGTCACCAAACTTCAGATTCAAGTTTCATTTCGTGTTTATGGTCGAGTACATTTTCCGGAAAAAAAGCAACACGGCTGTAGCAGCGTATGCAAGTGGCGTGGGAGACAATTGCTGCCGAGCATACATTTGAATATAATAGCCAGTCCATACATTGAACATTTAACCCAACTGTCCGTTAATGTTACAGGAGAAAAGGTGGTGGCCTTAATAAAATAGCAGGTTCAATGTTTTATTAAATGTAAAAAACATACTACGCAGGTAATGCATAGTTTGCTTAGGCTATACGCTTGTGATTGTAGCCTCGACGTCACCTTGGTTTTAATCATATTCGACATGATACTAATTCAATATCAATTGGTGCCTATTTCAAGCAGTTTCCCCCAACAGGATGCTTTTCATCAAAAGACGATGATGACGAAAAGACATTGACTGCTGCCGTAGAAATAGATGCAGAGAATAATGTGGTAGCTGGTAGTTCTCTCCCCATGTAACTTACTATTATTTACATCGTATAAAAACGATTTGCACATTCTAATCCTGTTGAACAGAGCATGGATGCTACAGTGAGATGTTCATTTAATGGCAGGTGTATTTTGCATGTGGAACTGTGAAATGTAGCTAATGTAATCTTATGTATTCCTATATAGTTACAAATAAATGAGTTGTACAAACTGTACCTCATGAAGAAAGTGCCAAAAACTGACCAAGAGATGGTGTAGGCCTACTTAGGGTAGACGAATAAAGACTAATCTCGAAAAGATTTACTGGAACTCCAGTTACGGGAGGATGCATGGTCACAGGTGATGTTAATCGTAGGAACAATAACCTATAGGCTATGAATATTAATTGTTGAATTTACTGAATTTCTATTTTGACCAAGAGATGGTGTACTTAGGGCAGAAGAATAAAGGCTGACCTTGTAAGGCTATCAACCTGCCCCCACCTCTCATATGGTAAACTATGGAGTTACTGGATGGAGTCTCAACTTGATGGCTCTCACATCTCATTGTGTAACTTACTGTAGCATAGTCATGTTGATAAGAAAGGGTCAAGATTGTGGTGTGATTGTAGTTGTTCTTGGGTATTAAAAGGAATTGTGAAGCATTTTTCTGTGGATGATTGATCTCCTGAGACCTTCTCCTCAGCTCTGGCTTTGTATCTCTGGTTTACAATAGGCCTAGTCATGGTAGAGTAGGCCTAGTTAACTTTCATTGATTTCATTCATTTACAATATGATTACATGATTATATTATTTCACTTTAATTTGACCATTCTTGCTTTGATTTAACCCAAAGAGTCAAATAACTGCAATTGGTAGGCTATTGGCCTTAGCCTATTTGGTTAATGTTAATAGGCCTACTGTTCAGTTTCCCATCTTCCTTCAGACCAAGGCTACTCATTGTTAGATTTCTATTTGTAGGCAATGAAGAAGACCAAATCCTACAATTTCAATGATTTTTCTTTATTTCAGTGCCAAAAAGCTTTTGGTCAATTCTGTGTGCACGTCCACGGCATATAACACTAGCGATGAAGACCCAAGGGCTGAGAATGTTGCTCAAATAAATTACAGATCGTGACGGGAAACGGTAACGTTAACTTAGGCATTCATCAGGGAATTAAAGCACATCAAATCGCAGTCTTGAAATCGTCTCCTGGCGTATAACTAAGCGAATTTAATTTTGTTCGAGATCGCTCGGCTGAACCAGGAAACGATATCCCATGTCTTCCAACGCTATCAAACTCAGAAAGTGGGAGGGGATAGGTAAAACTCAGAGTTTGGCATGGCACTAACCTGCTCGCGACCAGGTTAGTTTCACAGCGTAAGTTACCATGGCAACTTACCAAAAGGTTTCGTTACCCTCTCTTTCTGGAACGGAAACCTCAGAGTTTGCCTGTTTTCAGGGTTAAACAACTCAGAGTTTTCACAAAACCGGCTACCTGGAATACCCCCCAGGTGTGTTTACCAGGTGTGTTTACCAGGTGTGTTTACCAGGTGTGTTCTCACAGAGGCTTGTTTTCCTCCTCTGCTTTTTCAATTAGGCGGTAAAACGGAGTCAATACCAGATGGGCTATGCCAGTGTGTGTGACTGTGTGTGACTGTGTGTTAGTGTGTGTGTGTGCCAGTGTGTGTCAGTGTGTGTGTGACTGTGTGTGACTGTGTGTGTGTGTGCCAGTGTTTGTCAGTGTGTCAGTGTGTGTGTGCCAGTGTGTGTCAGTGTGTGTGTGTGACTGTGTGTGCATCATGTATTAGTCTGTAAGGGGGGTGGAGGGGTGTGAAGGTGTAGCTCAAAGACAGACTGACAGGATAAATGTGTGCATGTGTTTGTGGGCGGGTGTGTGTGCATGTGTTTGAGTGTGTGTGTGCGTTGGGTGGACCAGACCAAACCCATCTTACCGAACAATTTCCATGACCACACCTCTAGTCTCTGACTCAAGCTTTTTTATGAGTGTCCATATGTGTTAGCCAGCATGTGTGTGTGTGAGAGGGGAGAGGATATGTGTGTGACTCAGAGAGAGACAGAGAGGAAGAAAGTGGAGTGTGTGGGTTTAATCAGAACCAGTCTGCAGGCCAAGCTGACAACTTCCTCACAAACAGCTAGTCAGATCGCTTATTGTTCACGTCTCTACACATACTTGCACAAACACATATACACACAAATACGCACACATGCACCACGCACACATCACAGACACATCTCTCTGTCTGGATGTTTACACTGCAGATGTAAAGGTCATGCTTTCAGGAGCATTAATCATGTCTGGAAAGACTTGGCGTGTGAGGGGTGGTGTCTGTGTGTGAGGGGTGGTGTCTGTGTGTGAGGGTGGTGTCTGTGTGTGAGGGGTGGTGTCTGTGTGTGAGGGGTGGTGTCTGTGTGTGAGGGTGGTGTCTGTGTGTGAGGGGTGGTGTCTGTGTGTGAGGGTGGGGGTCGGAGTGTGGGTGTGGGTGTAGAGTAGGTTGCATGCTGGTAGCTCAACCAATAGGATCAAACAGACGTCATATTGTAAAAATATTGCCATAACTCTACGATATATATTGTAAAAATGTTGTATTGCGATATATTGTTCCACAACATATTGTTAAACCCCTGTTTGTAAGTGAATCATTTGATGCCCCTGTTGTTCACTCACTGAGATGCCCCCCCACACAGACTCACACACACACACACACACTCACTCACGCAGGGTAATGGATTCCAGAAACATTACAGCTGGAGGGTTATAGATTCCTCTCATCCATCACTACATTCCTACTCTTCAGGCTGTGTCCTGTGCTGGCCCAGAGATCCAGGCTGTGTCCTGTGCTGGGCCAGAGATCCAGGCTGTCCTGTGCTGGGCCAGGGATCCAGGCTGTGTCCTGTGCTGGGCCAGGGATCCAGGCTGTCAGTAATATGACTGTCCAGCCGTGATAATGACTCAATGCTGCCTGTAGGGTTAGCTAACCCTGTAACAGGATGTGATGTCATCCTCCTCCCTTCTCTCTCCCAGGTGTAAGAACAAGCTGTACCCAGATGACCTTCCTCGGACCAGCGTGGTGATCGTGTTCCACAACGAGGCGTGGACCACTCTGCTGCGGACCGTGCGCTCCGTCATCGACCGCTCGCCACGCCCCCTCCTGGAGGAGGTCATCCTGGTGGACGACGCCAGTGAGAGAGGTGAGGACTGTCTGGTAGAGGCGACTGGTAGAGGCTGGAGGCAGGAGGCTGGTAGAGGCAGGAGGGGTGGAGGCTGGTAGAGGCAGTAGGGCAGGAGGCTGGTAGAGGCAGTAGGGGTGGAGGCTAGTAGAGGCTGTAGGGGTGGAGGCTAGTAGAGGCTGTAGGGGTGGAGGCTAGTAGAGGCTGTAGGGGTGGAGGCTAGTAGAGGCTGTAGGGGTGGAGGCTAGTAGAGGTTGTAGGGGTGGAGGCTAGTAGAGGTTGTAGGGGTGGAGGCTAGTAGAGGTTGGTGGGAGTTATTCGATAGAGATGAAAATCTGTCCAGGAAGGGGAACCCTCATTTTAGAGAGCCATGGAATATCCAACTGAAGTATTATGTGTGTGCGTGTGTGTGTCTGTGTGTCTGATTGTGTGTCTGTCTGGTCTGTCTGAATTTGTGTCTGTGTATCTGTATGTCTGTGTGTGTGTGTGTGTGTGTGTGTCTGTGTGTGTGTGTGTGTGTGTGTGTGTCTGTGTCTGTGTGTGTGTGTGTGTGTGTGTGTCTGTGTGTGTGTCTGTGTGTGTGTGTGTGTGTGTGTCTTTGTGTGTGTGTGTGTGTGTGTGTGTGTGTGTGTGTGTGTGTGTCTGTGTGTGTGTGTGTCTGTGTGTGTGTGTGTGTGTGTGTGTGTGTGTCTGTGTGTGTGTGTGTGGTGTGTGTGGTGTGTGTGTGTGTGTGTGTGTGTGTGTGTGTGTCTGTGTCTGTGTGTGTGTGTGTGTGTGTGTGTGTGTGTGTGTGTCTGTGTGTGCGTGTGTGTGTGTGTGTGTCTGTGTGTGTCTGTGTGTGTGTGTGTGTGTCTGTGTGTGTGTGTGTGTGTGTAGACTTCCTGAAGCGTCCGTTAGAGCAGTACGTGCGGAGGATGGAGGTTCCTGTCAGAGTGGTCCGCATGGAGCAGAGGTCAGGACTGATCCGAGCTCGTCTGAAGGGAGCCTCACTCTCCACTGGACAGGTGTGTGTGAGTGAGTGTGAGCTCACACACACTGTTGTGAGTGTGTGTGAGTGAGCGCATGCGTGTGTCTGACTGTACGGGGTCTGATTTGCTTATTGCTGCTGATTGCTTATTCTCCCTGTCGTATATGTGTGTGTGTGCGTGTGTGTGTGTGTGTGTGTGTATGTGTGTGTGTGTGTGTGTGTGTATGTGTGTGTGTGTGTGTGTGTGTATGTGTGTGTGTGTGCTCACAGGTGATAACGTTTCTTGATGCCCACTGTGAGTGTACAACTGGCTGGCTAGAGCCCTTACTGGCTCGCATCAAACTGGACAGGTAACATGAACACACACGTGCACATACACTCACACACACTCATACTGACTTTAATGACACACACACACACACTCACACTGACTCTAATGACACACACACTCACACACACACTCATACTGACTCTAATGACACACACACTCACACACACACTCACACTGACTCTAATGACACACACACTCACACACACACTCACACTGACTCTAATGACACACACACTCACACACACACTCACACTGACTCTAATGACACACACACTCACTCACACACACACTCACACTGACTCTAATGACACACACACGGCAGACAGGAGGAGAGATGGAGGCAGGGAGGCAGGTCATAGTGTTGGGTGTGTTAGTGTTGTGTGTGTTCCATAGTAATGAGCTTTGCTCTGGAGGACACACACCACTCTGCACACATAACAGTACCATTTAGTATTGTTTGCTAACAGTGTGTGTGTATGTGTGTGTGTGTGTGTGTGTGTGTGTGTGTGTATGTGTGTGTGTGTGTGTGTGTGTGTGTGTGTGTGTGTGGTGTGTGTGTGTGTGTGAGGCAGGATGACAGTGGTGTGTCCCATCATCGACGTGATCAGTGACGACACGTTTGAGTACATGGCCGGGTCAGACATGACCTACGGAGGGTTCAACTGGAAGCTGAACTTCCGCTGGTACCCCGTTCCTCAGAGAGAGATGGACCGACGCAAGGGAGACAGAACGCTGCCCGTCAGGTACACACACACACACACACACTAACACACACACACACACTAACACACACATATTAACACACACACACCGGACTATTACAGCTGTTGTCGCCAAGAGAAAAACAGGCTTGTTTTGGTTTGTCCATCATCAACTCTTCCTGCTCGTGTTTCCCAGCCGATGTCACCCTCACAACACAGTTGATATCATCTGTGTTTTCATGATTGTGGTCATTTCAGAGGGCTGACATAGTTCTGTGTGGCCTTGCTTTCTGCTTTGTGCTTTGTGCTCTCTGCTTTCTGCTTTCTGCTTTGTGCTTTCTGCTTTGTGCTTTCTGCTTTGTGCACGGCCACCTAGACAGTGAACAGCAGGGCCATGTCAGAACTGGTTATAATACAAATGACTGCTGCCATTAGTGTTGTACATCAATATCCATTCCAATACAGAAACCTCCATTCCAATAAAATGTGAGATTGAATAGACCAGCTACTTTTATGTGTGTGTTGTGTGGCATGGCTGGCTGTGTGTGTGTCTGTGGTAGGGCGGCAACGATTATTTTGATAATTTACTAATCTAACGATTATTAAGATAAAATAAGATATGTTGTCCTCTTGTTCTGCCCATAACTCTGTCCAGGAAGCACCCACAGGCCCCAAACTCGGCCTGGCTTATAGTGAAGGGTCCCTCCTACGCTCCTTTTCTGGCTGGGATTTTTTGATTTCCGACCAGATTTCATGTTTTTCATTTTGTACGGCCCATAAC
>CAEFZP010002759.1:112500-286055 GCA_903064625.1 Mallotus villosus | reverse complement strand
ATTAGCATTTAAAGGACAACCAAATCAACATTAGGGCCGCCTGTGTCTAGGTCTTAGATAACGCATTGATGTGGCTCAGGATGTCTGCGTGTGTGTTTGTGTATCGGGTAAGCAACTCTGAGCCCCTTCAAATGCCACCTATGTCTAAATGCAGTCAAGATGAATCCAGATAACAATACCGCGTTTTATCCTTCCTGTCTGTGAAGATAAGAAATCCCCCAACAAACTGTATCATCCATGGGGATCATTGTTTTGAGAACTGATCGGTTGTACTAAATGTGCAATGTACATGTCAGTCAACCATGGATACATGTTTAACCTCTCTAAATGAAGAGAATACAGCACCTCTTCACAGTGTCCACCCCCCCACCACCCCACACACACACAACCCCCCCCACACACACACACACACACACATAACCCCCCCCCACACACACACACACACACACCAGAGACCAAGAACACAACAGATGAGTCATTTAGAAACCATTTCATCCCTTTTCATCTTAGCAACAAGAAGTGAGGCGTTTCCACACCCCACAGAGAACGAGAGAGAAAGAAAGAACAAGTGAGCAAAGGAAAGACAGAGAAAAAGAGAGGGGATTTGAGTGACCCTTCCTCAGGTCAGAAGAGCAGACTAACGATCCCCTTTCATGCCTCCCGCCAAGGTGGTTCTGCACACAGCTCTATAGCTGCACTGGGCTGTTATTAGATTTACCTTTCGGTAATGGGCCAGTGTTGGCCAACTGCCCCCAGGGTCGCTGGGTCACAGACACACGCAAGGAGCAACGCTAACTCAGAACCTCATGTATTCTGTGCTGTAGTCCAGTCTTCACTCTTGGAAGCAATTGTTACAATTGAAAGACCCTCTGAAAAGAGTGTTCCTGATGAGAACCCCTTTCATGTGTGTAATGTTCCAGAATAGCTCCTCAGGTTCGTAAAGTTTGTTGTTTTCCACTGAGCAGATGGCTTTAAGGCCTGTTTTCTTGTCATGTAAAAGAACATGATCAATTATGAGACAAAATGATGGACAGTAATCTAAAAATACTATCCCCATTTACCAGAAATACAAGTCTCGTATTTGTGTGTCTGTGTGTGTGTATGCAGGCCGCTGGGGAGGGCAGGGCTCTGGGAATTAGGTTTTTCTGTCTTTGTTGAAGAAGGACGATGAGGCGCTAGGGAGAAAACCCAAACAAGACGAAACTGAAATTGCTTATCAGGGTAGATTAAGGTAAATTGGCCCTGAATCATGTGCAGCTTAACCAGAGAGCCGTGAACACCATAAGTTAGATCAATGCCCCTCCCGGTGTGGTTACACAGTCAGGACCTGTGACACCAGGGAGATAAAGTAGTTCCGCTCTTTGTTTTTCATCCCTGCTGTTCCTTTCCCCCCCCCCGACCCCTCCATCAGTAATGGCTGCAGCTGTGGCCACTGACTGGCCCTGTGTGGTTGTGTGTTTTGAGCTCTCTCAGATTTTACCATTGTGTGTGTGTGCATGTGTGTTTAGAGTCTGACAGCCTATGTGTGTCTGACAGCTCTGTGTGTGTGAATGATGGCCCTCTGCAGTGTGTGTGTGTGAGTCTGATGGCCCTTTGCAGTGTGTGTGTGTGGGGGGTGGGGGTGTGAATGATGGTCCTCTGCAGTGTGTGTGTGAGTCTGATGCCTTTTGCAGTATGTGTGTGTGTGTGTGTGTGATTAAAGCTTACAGCCAGCCCATTACCTTTGCGTTAGGAAGGGAGGATCCTAATGGACGTCTGTGAATGCACAGGCAGGTGACTCCCAGATCACAGCTCCGTCTGCGTTGCTTTATCAATACTGCCATCTGGGAGTCTGACCACTTCATTCACAAAACCAATTCCCCCGTAGGATTGAGCTGGGCGGCTTCGTGTTCACTACAAGCAGAGAGAGAGAGAGAGAGAGGTGTTATTGTGCATGTGCGTGTGTGTAGAATTGGTTTTTATGAAAACAGAATTACCATCGATGCAAGATAGAAATATGAAGACGGAGTGACCAGGAAGAGGTTTTGTGTGCACATGAATTTGACTGTGTGTTTTATGTACACATGAATATGACTGTGTGTTTGTGTACACATGAATTTGACTGTGTGTTTTATGTACACATGAATTTGACTGTGTGTTTGTGTACACATGAATTTGGGTGTTTGTGTGCTTGCATGTGTCTGATGGAGAATGGGGGGTGGGGGCAGGGGTGGGGAGGGGTGGGGGCAGGGGTGGGGAGGGGTGGGGAAGGGTGAGGCTAGGAACTCTGACCCTAACCCTTCTGCCCTCTCCTGACCCTTCTGCCCTCTCCTAACTCTAACCCTTCTGCCCTCTCCTCTCGGTCGGCACGCACAGAGCAGACGACGGAAGTCCAACTTGGATCTGGCAAACGCAAACACAGACACATCCTCCGGATCTTTCTGTGCTTCACACCGAAGGTCATGACTCTATAGATAGCCACAGAGCTCGGGGAACTGCTGGGAATCCTCTGGTTACATGTAGCAGGCAGCAGGGCGATCTGTCCTTATCTCTCATCAACACATGGATGGGGCAAACAGAGCACACACAAACACACACACCGGGTGAGGGCTGTGGGTCAGGGCAGGGGCTGTAAAATGCTGTTTCATACGTTGCAGGTGTCTTCGCTTGTCCAGCTGGTAAGATACCGCATCACAAAAACTGTGATGCTGCTTTAAAAGGATTATGGGGTGTATTGTGTGTGTTGGCTGCTACACCATAGCTGGACAATCGTCACAGTGTACTAAAACATAAAAAATGCACAGTAATGCACATTTGTATATATTGGGGTTATTTCTCTGTAATGATGAAAATGTTTAACACTTATCTATATGCAGTCGCAGATTAAATGTATTTGTGTTCCATTCAGACGAAACCACCCACACATTACACACAGTATTATCCAAATCAACAATTACGGTTGTCATCCAGACTCTTGCTCATCCCAAATGTTACACAATCACATGTGATTCTCTGTGAGAGTGCAGACCCTACTGGTAAATGTCACACTGTGACAGGCTCAAGCCTGGACGCCACAGCCGTGCCCCGCGGGCTCCTGGCCCTGTCACTTCCTGTTGGGGGGGAGAGCTCGGTAGTGGACGACAGCTGGAGGAGCAGGAGGAGGAGGAGCAGAGGAGGAGCAGAGGCTAGTCTGCATGACATTCAGCCTTTCTTTTAATCTGGGGAACTCTGCCCTCTGTGCCCTCAGTAAAAAGAAAAAATAATGAAGAAAAAAAACGAGAAAAAAAAACGTTTATGTCGGGTTAACCATTCACATGCATGTGCAAGGTGCATTCAGTTGATGACATATTGATATTGAATTAACCTTATGGGCTTCCAATATGTTTGTTGCAGCTGCTTTCATGGCTAAAGCAAGATATGAGGCATTCAAAAAACTGCAAAGAGCTTTGAGTACCATTAAGGTAGAAAATGTACTGACAGTTTAGGCCTTGATGTGGCCTCAGGCCTATCGCACTTTTCTTGTCGTTTTACGAGTATTTTCTTTTATTATTTAGTAACACTGGGAACAAAACAAATTATCGCTGTCAATAAAGTTTAAGTGCTTCAAGGTGACCTGCAAGACAAGCTATGTCTAATCAAAGATGGCATTTCCAAGACATTTATCAGAGCACAAACATCTCTGGGGCACCATTTTTTTAAATCTCCATAATCTACCATTGCTTGGCTGCCATTAACCACTAACATCATCTGACTGACTGAGTACATGATAGCTCCTGTCTCTGTCACCGTAGCAACTTCCATTCAGTGTAATGACGAGGAGACGCTTTGAAGCACAAACAGCACCTTTTATTATTTGACAGTGCGCCGGAGCAGAAACTGACACAATGATGGTGTTCAGCAGGATGATTGTCTGTGCTGTCATCCTGCCGTGCTGATCTCATGAGCTTGGGTTCTTTAACATGCTACGAATGGTATGTGGTAAGGATCGTTTCATGACTGCTCTTTTTATTTAAACAAGAATTAGGCAACATCAAATCCATCTGACGTTTCTCTCTGTGTTTCCAACCCATCAAGAGAGGCCGTCTGATTGGATAAGTGCTCTCTCGGTTTAGTGGCGTCAATGAAGTGAATGATGAAATGATGCCCTCTTGTGGTATTGGATCCACAATTAATTCAAGGTAGGCTCAAGCCAAACCCTCTTTTTTGAGTTAAATCCCTATGGTTAATACACATTTACGGCAAAACTGCTGTTGATTCTGATGAATGTTATGTCAATGTTCATATTTAATATTTGGTAATATTTTCGACAAAAAGTTTTCTGAAAAAGGTTTTGCAAAAAATGTTTCTGAAAAAAGTTTTGAAAAAAAATGTTTCTGAAAAAAGTTTAAAAAATTTTTTTCTGAAAAAAATGTTTCTGAAAAAAGTTTTGAAAAAAATGTTTCGGAAAAAAGTTTTGAAAAAATGTTTCGGAAAAAAGTTTACAAAAATAACAGTTTTGTAAGGTTGAAAGAATATTTCTGAAAAAACATTATGTTGGAAAAATTGTGCTCTGCTTTAATATACTCTGTTTTAGGCTTCTCTGTTCTCCTCTGCCCTCCTCTGTCCTCTCACTGTGAAAAAAAGTTTCGAAAGGTTGAACATGAATTTTCGATAAAAGGTTTCAAAAGGTTTCGGAAAAGAAGTTTCGGAAAAGAAGTTTCGGAAAAGAAGTTTCGAAAAAGAAGTTTCGAAAAAAAGTTTCGAAGGGTAGATTTTTTCTCTCGAAATAATATTTTCGATGTTTTTTTCGATAGGTTGAAAACAAATAATACCCCCAAAAAGTGTCCCATTATTCTTTATTAGATTAAAAAAATATTTCGAAAAAAAGCTACGCTATGGATGAGATTGAGGAAGTTACCGATGTCGATTTGACAGCATCAAGTCCTTTAAAATAAGTTAATAGTGAAAAAAGCTATAGTGTAATCACAGAATAGGTGTGGTCAAGTTATCTGAGAGGAACACAAATACAGGATTTGCGTTGAGTGACTGAACAGGAGACACCCCACTTGAGGATGTGCCTAAATTGAAAACATATTTAACAACATATTTTTCCGAGGCTAGGGGTGTGACCTCTCCCTCCAGACCGTTCTCTGCGCGCAGTGACAGCTATCTGTCCAATCAGCATTGTGGATGCTACAGAGCGCTTTGCTGTCTTGTTGCGGTCTGAGACGCGTCAACACTGGAAAGCCGCTCAGTCAGTCTGAGGTAAGGGGGAGCTAGTTAAATCCACCAAATCATAACTATTTGCCTAAGTATATTCTGAGATCGAGGAACATTATTCTCTTTCAAGATTGAGGAGGTATTTTATTTCACAGATTGGGATTTTGATATGGCTAACTACTTAACTATTGTCTCACTCAACCACCACTGTACTTGTTAGCTAACGGCAGCACCGTGGCTAGCCTTAGCTGGCTAGTTAGCCTGTACGCTAGCTAGCTAGCTAACGTGCTTCAGCTTTCTCCGCGTGGCTTGCTGACATGGGGACATTGAACTAAACTAACTAGCTTGCAGGGACAGGCGCGTAGGAGTGTCATCACGCACCATTATCATTAGATTTCTATTGCTAGATAAGTTGTAGTAATAATTTTCTTTTCTTGATGTTCTAGTGTTAGCCAGCTAGATAGGTAACCACAAACACTTGGCACCATGACAGTCATTAGCTAGGACTGGCTATAACGGTAGTTTATCTAGCTTAGCTGGGTAGCTAGATACTAAGATGGCAAGCAGTTTAGACAGTATAGTGCTGTGGTAACGTCTATAGGCTAGCTAGTTGTTTTTGTGGAAAGAATAATTGGAGTGACGATAGCTAGCTAGTTAGCTGACTGGAGCAAAACGTCGCTGAGCTAAAACGGTCCATATTGTTGTTTAGCGTTAGTGTTAAGTGTACTGGGAAATGTGGCCTAGCTAATGACAATGTATTGCGAGTAGTTCGAGCTATCAAGCTAAGTCCTGTATGTAGCTAGCTAGCATGGCTGTAATGCGTCATAGGCCTGCGCTCCATTGGTTCAGCTCATGTTGATTTCACAATACCTTGCTAACGCTAGCTTTGCTTTGTGAACTTGATATTCTGCTACTTTAACTGGCCCATCATTGACAGTTTTTTGCATTTAATTAAGCACACCGACGTTTCCATAACGTACGTTAGGCTTTGAAACATCCTGACACGTTACTTAACCCTTATTACTTAGGATTGCAGTTAGCATGTTAAACGAACACCACATGTTCTTAGTTAACCAGTTATGTGGTTCATAGGTGTGATATTTACCCCGGGGCTTCACTGATAGAGAGGAAGGTGCTGTCACTGAAATGGAGGCCAACAAATCGGCAAAGGAAGTGCAAGGCAAAGGTAAGTTCATCGTAAGATTTACCTGTAGGGCAATTTGGGCATACCTTGGGAATGAGGTGTGTTCGTAAATGCGTGCTAGCGTCATGAAACTTGCAGGAGGGTTACGTAGCCTGCTGTCTTTCTCCTGTCATTATTGCCGCGGAACACCTGACACTGTATCAGTTCATGAAACAGTACTGTGCAGCACGTGGCTTCCTAGAAAGTGCAAGGGCTTTATTTAAGGCTGTGGATGGAGATGGGATAAGTTTGTTTTTTAAAGACAAATGTGGGTGTGACCTTGGTTACTGTTAAAGGAACAGTTCACCCCAACATAAGAAAAAAATATATATATACTCGATTTTGAGGTGAACTGTTCCTTTACTTTTGATTGACAGGTAAGGGAGACCAGGCAACACAGAGCCCAAGTGTACAGTTGGACAGACCAGAAAACCTCCACAACATGGAGAGGTGAGGATTCTACACCTGGCCAGATCACAAACGAGTCATAACATGACGTCGCTTCAGAATAGACTAGATATAGCCCTGAAACATATCCCATAACCTAAATGTCCTTGTCCCTCACCACCAGCCTGCTGCCCAAGGCCGTGAAGCGGAGAGTCCATGCCCTGAAGAGACTGCAGGTCCAGTGTGCTCATATAGAGGCCAAGTTCTATGAGGAGGTCCATGAGCTGGAGAGGAAGTATGCAGCCCTCTACCAGCCACTGTTTGACAAGGTGCAGTACTCTGGTATAATGTACTGATGTTTGACAAGGAACGGGTTCATATAATAATGTTAATTATAATTAGTTTGAAAAGGTAAGCTTGAACTATTTTATATTTGCAAGGACTCTAAAACCACATGAGCCTGTAATGAACAAACTGTGCTACCTGTGGAGCTCTCTACCTCTGTGCACTGTGCAGCTGTGGGGCTCTCCCCTCTACCTGTGCGGCTCTCCCCTCTACCTCTGTGCACTGTGCAGCTGTGGGGCTCTCCCCTCTACCTGTGCGGCTCTCCCCTCTACCTCTGTGCAATGTGCAGCTGTGGGGCTCTCCCCTCTACCTCTGTGCAATGTGCAGCTGTGGGGCTCTCCCCTCTACCTCTGTGCAATGTGCAGCTGTGGGGCTCTCCCCTCTACCTCTGTGCAGCCCCTCTACCACTGCACAACGAGTGTCTGTGGCTACCTGGTCCTGATTCAGGGCTGGACACTGCCTCAGTGCTAGACTAGGACCTGCTCAACGAGTAGCCAACTGTTGCTCTGTCAGTACAGGCTATTTCCAGAGCGGGACACACCACTCTGCTGCTACTACCACTAATCCAGCCACACCTGTCTGTCTGTATGCGTGTGTGGGCCTGTGTGAGTCTGTGTGTGTCTGTCTGCGTGTGCCAGTGTCATAGGGGGGTGTATTTTAGTAGGGACTTTAAAAATAATATTACCATGCAAATGCATAGAAATACTAATACCTTATGTGCTCATGTGATTTCCTTGGCGTAGTGAATGCCTGTTCCAGATGAATATATAGTCTGTTGTTGGTGTTGTGTCTGTACAGAGGCGAGATGTTGTGAAGGGAGCAGTGGAACCCACAGAGGAGGAGTGCGAGTGGCACAGCGACAGAGAGGAAGAGGAGGATCTAGCGGTGAGTAGAGCTCCCTGATTGGCTCATCCTTACATGGCTAACTTCCTGTGACCTGGTGTAGGCAGTGGGGTCATGTATGTTAAAGCAGTTGGCCTTCTTTCCATTTTAGGAAAATCACACGTGATACAAGATGATTGAAATCAACCTTAGAGATGCAAGATTGAACATTGAATTGAATCTCAAGCTAGTTTATTGTCATATAAACTGGCTTGCATGTATACACAGACTAGTTACACAAACAGCATGTGTTGTTAACCATAGGTAACAACGCTGAAGATTGTTTTTAGGCTGTTGAAGTTGAAGGCGCACTAACCACCGTCCACCTCTAGGAGGAGCTGAAGAAGAAAGCTGCAGTCGAGGAGAAAAAAGAGGAAGCCACCCCAGAGGAAGACGCCAAGGGCATCCCTGAGTTCTGGCTCACCATCTTCAAGGGTGTTGACATGCTCAGCGACCTGTTACAGGTGAAGAGCTGCACCCACTGGCCCCAGCTTACACCACGGACAAACACAACTCACTCTTCATAGACAAAGACTCAAACACAACTCACTTTTCATAGACAAAGACTCAGACACGCTCAAGTCTCAACATGCTAGTGGATGAGCCAAAGGCCAAAACACACAAGCTTGCAAAACACTACAAATGAGCAGCCACACCCTTGTTCTCAGACGTGAGACAGGGGAGTCCTGTGTTATTAAAGCTGCTCTCTCCAACAGGAGCACGATGAGCCCATCCTGAAGCATTTGCAAGACATCCAGGTGAAGTTCTCTGAGCCCGGCCAGCCCATGGTGAGTATCCCGGCAACGCTAACCGCCTTCCGAGAAGCCATTCTGTCTGTGGCAGTGGAACTGTTCAGGCTTTCCTTCCAATCGGCCTTCAGTGGAAGGAGCACCTGAGCGACAGGAATGGTGTCTGCTGGGTAATGTAGTATCCTAACCCCTGGTTGTTATTCCCCCTCGTGCAGAGCTTCACACTAGAGTTCTACTTCGAGCCCAACGGCTTCTTCAACAACGCCGTCCTCACCAAGCTGTACAAGATGAAGTCGGAACCGGACGCCGCGGAGCCCTTCTCCTTCGAGGGCCCGGAGATCGTCGACTGTGAAGGGTAAGAGCAAGGACTGGGGTCAACACAGGACAGGTCACTGTCATCACAACACCTTGGGTTAGAAAGTCATCGACTCTCTGGATGGAAACCCTAAGTATGTGTGTCCTATCTCCCTGCTTGTGGCTCGTCAGGTGTCAGATAGACTGGCACAAGAGCAAGGACGTGACGGTGAAGACCATCAAGAAGAAGCAGAAGCACAAAGGGCGTGGCACGGTGCGCACCGTCACCAAGCAGGTCCCTAACGACTCCTTCTTCAACTTCTTCAACCCCATCAAAGGTCTGACCCCCCCCTCCCCCCACACACACACACACACACACACCAACATACACACTCTCATCCTAAACCGGTCAAACACACGCATTGATAACTTTCCAGACCGGGTCATCATTTACCAGCTGCCCAGCCTGCTAAATATCCCAAGTCCAGTTTCGAGCCCCAAACCTGTAAACTTTTAGTGAACAGGAGCAGGCAGTGTTGTGTTCCTGCCAGCAGGTGGCGCCGGCCTCCATGCTGTGGCCAGCGCTGTTCATGCTGTTGCTGCCCACATGGTACACCCCCTATGTAGGCAGACATGTTTATTTGCTAGGTCTTACTGCCTGCCTGAATTACCTGTTTTAGAAAAAAAACAGAAGAATTAGCATTTCTGGCAGTAAGCGCGAAACATTCTCTTATAGTTATATTATTGAGCGGTGTCTATCGGTGTAGCACTGTTGCGTTGCGACTCTGGAAACAGTGTTTACATGGTGTGAAGGCAGCAGCTTGACATCCACAGTGTCTCAATTTACTTAGACAAAGCTCACATCACTCTAACAAGCTGGATTTAGTTTGATATACTGTACTGTATATCAATGCCTCAGTTGATAGGTGGGGCATTTGAGTCACACCAAACCTTCTCTCATACACGTCTGAACCAATCCCGAGGCTGTATTTCAAACACCCGATTGGCTGAGAGTCTGCATCCTCCTAGCTGTACTTGGCATTGATTGGTGGATATAAATAGCTTTCTAGGCAGGTATGAGTTGAGGTGTGTGGCCCCAGGGTAGGGTTCCTGTTCCTCCGGCCTGCCTCAGTCTGAAGGCAGGAATCCCTGTAGCTCCTCCCTCTCACTGGCAGAAGTTTGCCTGAAGGCACAATGTGACGATGTCTAACGTCCGAGCCTGGTGACATGGTGTGGTCCCTGGCTGGGCCTGTGGTCCCTGGCTGGGCCTGTGGTCCCTGGCTGGGCCTGTGGTCCCTGGCTGGGCCTGTGGTCCCTGGCTGGGCCTGTGGTTCCTCTGCTGATGTCAGTTTCCTAACACAGCGTAGCTCGTGACCCAGAGGAAAAGGTGACGTCCAAGTCAGGGTTGGGCTCGAGTCTTTTTTTCCGTGTGAAAAGTGACATCACGGTGATGTCATCATGGTGATGTCAGTCTGAGGTCATGGAGAAGCAGCATCTAGAGATAATAAGACTCCTAACATGTTGCTCTCTTTGTGTTATGGTTAAAAACACGGCTCTGTTGAATAACATCTATATTTCTCTTTTGTCTTGCAGTGTCACCAGATGGAGAGATGGTGAGGGATTGATTATTTCCTATCCAGAAATACACTCCTCCACCATGTGGACTGTATGTGCATCACAAAGTCTGTATTATGTATGTGGGAATCATGAAGTGTGTGTGTGTGATCTCCAGGACGAGGACTCAGAATTCAACCTAGCTACAGACTTTGAGATCGGACATTTCTTCCGTGAGAGAATAGTTCCCAGAGCTGTGCTCTACTTCACTGGAGAGGCCCTGGAGGACGATGAGAGCGTGAGTCTCACACACAAACATCAGATGTTTGTGTAGCTCTTTTTACAAGCAGTGTCACAGAGGGCTTCACACACGCCCATAGAACTGCCCCTCAGCCAACCTAAACCCATCAATATCCAGTACACTGTCTCTGTCTCATGGATACCTTTCTCCTTTCTCTGCAGTTTGAAGAGGAGGAGCTAGAAGAGGGAGATGAAGAGGTAGGCTGTGTGTGTGTGTGTGTGTGTGTGTGTGTGTGTGTGTCTCTCACCCTGGTCTCTGAGTGTGTCTCTCACCCTGGTCTCTGAGTGTGTCTCTCACCCTGGTCTCTGTGTGTGTGTCTCACCCTGGTCTCTGTGTTTCAGGAACAGGATGACGACGGTGACGATGATGACGAGGGAGACTTTGACCCCAAGGTCAGTTTGTGTCGTCCTGTTTGTCACGAGAGCTCCTACACCTGTTACATTCTTCTCCCCACTGACCGCCACCCTTACGTGTGTGTGTGTGTGTCCACCCCCTCCTCCACCCCCCCCCAGTCTCCAGTAGCTTTCCCCGTAGTTACCAGTCCTGCTAGACTGTGGCTTATTCAGTAGCTGCTGCATGTGGATGATGTTCTGCCATGTATAGAAAAGACCGGATTCTCTTCATGTATAAGCTAGGGAACCTGGTCTTGTCTATACGCCCGTACCTACTCTCTGAATAAGCCTGTGGTTGGAACCTGACCTTTTAAACCTGTTGTTTCTTTGTGTGTTTTGTCTCTCCCTCCCTCCCTAAATCTCCAATTTCAGGCATAATCAATCATTCTCACCCCCATGCATTTTCTAGGTAAGGGAGAAATAAGGATGGCAACTCATTCTCACCACGCCTGCTCGCTCTTTCATTTCTACTGTCTTGGTTTCTCTCTCCCTCTCTCCATCCTCATCCATCCTTCTTCTCCCTGTAGCTCTCTGGTGTTCTCTGCCTAACAGTCTCACCCAGCATCCCGGGCAGGAAACTACATCTGTCTCACCACCACACTGCTCCTCCTTTTAGCTCTATCCTTCCTTCTCCACACAACATCCCAGGAGTCTAACATTACTCCCTTACCTCACGTCCCAGACAACAAACCCAGCCTCTTTCTTTTCCCCTCTTTCCATCTCTCTCTTTCTCTCTTTCTCTCTCTCTCTGGGTCTCTCTCTTTTCTCCTTCTCTTCTCTTGTCCATCATTGTGTTGTTTCTGACTTCTGCTGGCTCCCACTAGCTTTCAATGAGCTGCTCTTCAGTTTATTCCTCTCTGATTCCCCCCATGTATCAGCTCTGGTTTACCCCCTCTCTCTCCCCCTCTCACCGCTCTCTCTTCTCTCTCTACCCCCCCCCTCTCACCTCTCTCTCTTCTCTCTCTACCCCCCTCTCTCTCTCTCCTTCCCCCTGACAGAAAGAGGAGCCCCAGCCAGCCGAGTGCAAACAGCAGTAACCGTGGTGACCATGGGAGCTTGGCGGGGCCCAGCCGTCCGTCAAATCTCTCCTCGTCCAATCAGCACCTCACCCCCCCCCTGCAGGCTCCTCCCCTTATGAACTCTCACACAAAACGCAATAGAACACAACCAAACAGTTGAGAGAGATTGTTTTTAAATAATTTCATGCATGACCTTTTGTCGTCTAGCCCCGCCCCCTTGTTAAGGCTTGTCTCATGCTCAAGATGAGGTCACCTGGGCTGAATTCACCATGGCAACGCAGTAGGCAACAACTGCCAAGGGCCTCAAAATATCCTGGGAAATTCAAAACATAATCGCAAGTGGTATGGATCCCAACTTTAGTTTTCATGGATAAATCAGTTACTCAGGGTTTTTTAATGCCAAGATAAGTGTTAGTCTGCCAGGAAACTGCTGATGTAGTTTGACCTGATATCACTGGGGTTGCAAATACGTTCTTTTTTTTCCTTTTTTTTTGTTCTTCCGTTATGGTATGTTTAAGAGACACAATGTATACTGAATTTGATGTCCTTTTTTAAATGTTCATTGTCATGTCATTGGACTATTTATTCTGGTCTCATGCAGCTGTACAGGTGGTGCATTGTGGGAAATAATTTAGTCCCGCCCACTATGGTGAAGGCCCATGCTCATTGGCTGAGCAAACTCGGATACTATTAAGGCTTTGCAGATTAACAAAATGTGTGTACTGCCAAACTGTATTTTTTAATATATGAACTGGTTTCAGGCACTTTCTTTTTCTGTTTGACTGCTTAGACTGTGCCCAGTTTTGTCTGGCTTAACATGAACTAATCACAAATTAAACTAACTGCCTCAGGTGGCCACACTTTAGAGCATTTAGGTCACAGAAAGGTGGAATGGGACCCTGGTGAGCAGATCTGCCAATATTTTAGCCACTGCCCCCATCAACCCTTTGGCCCCGCCCACTCGACACCATTTAAGGTCTAAAGTTCCTGGACAGGCACTGCAACAGCCAATCAGTGACCAAAGTGAAAGTGGCTTACTCATTGCGTACACCTGGCTTGTCCAACTAGATCTCTAGAGGTGTATAGAGGGCGGGGCTTACAAGTTATCCCAGGACATGTCCTTCCCATCCCCATAATCAGCCAATCAGATCGTTTGAATTTGGCTCCATTCCAAACCTTTTTCGTTTACCCTTAATTCAACACATTCACAGTGAATCACCAACCCTCAGTCCGAAGCTCCGGGAACTGGAACGCTCCATGCTTTCTTCCTTCTCTGGTCTAACAGAAAGCATGTTGCTGTACATGGCTGGAGCCAGTCCTGTCATATCAAAGCAGGACCTTTCTGTTCAGTAACAGCTTGTCAGTGTCGTAGAGTAAGGAGAGGTTTGGGTTTGGCACCACAGCAGTGTGACGGCACGTCAGCACATCCAACAGGGCCCCAAACATCCTGGATACTATTACTGACTGTTTTAATACCCCTCTCTTTTAACAAACTAATAACTAAAGGAAAGAGAAGAGGGGGGAGGGTGATGTTCCGAATTAAGAATTTCTGAATTTATATATCCATCCACAGAATGTGTCTCCGATATCAAAGCTTGTGGTAACTAATTTGCCTCGTATGTACTCTCTGGTGTCACCAACTTGTGTGCTGGTTGGTACTGTGGTCCTCATCTGTCCAGGTGTTCAAGGATACCCCTTCTTCTTAAAGAAAGATTGTAGATCTCGTTAGACAGATCTCTCCAGGCCGCGGTGATTACTCCTTCATACTCCCATATTGAACCGTGTGCTAGCGATGGCCTTACCAGGTTCCTCATGATTTGTTACTTGCGCAATATTCTTTTCAATTTGTACAGAATTAGTTAAGATATTCTATTAAAGTTGTGCGACATAAAACTTGATGTTCGTTTGTTGTGTGTTCATTTGTGAACTGTTCGATGTGAATGTGTGGTTTGTGTCACAGAAACATTAGTGATGACGGACTGGAAAGGGAAGACGCTGTGGGCGCTGTGGCTCAGGGTAGAGATGCAGACGCTGTGGGCGCTGTGGCTCAGGGGGTAGAGAGGCAGACGCTGTGGCTCAGGGGGTAGAGAGGCAGACGCTGTGGGCGCTGTGGCTCGGGGGGTAGAGAGGCAGACACTGGGCGCAGTGGCTCAGGGGGGTAGAGAGGCAGACACTGGGCGCTGTGGCTCGGGGGGTAGAGAGGCAGACACTGGGCGCAGTGGCTCGGGGGGTAGAGAGGCAGACGCTGTGGCTCAGGGGGTAGAGAGGCAGACGCTGTCGGCGCTGTGGCTCAGGGGGTAGAGAGGCAGACACTGGGGCGCAGTGGCTCGGGGGGTAGAGAGGCAGACGCTGTGGGCGCAGTGGCTCGGGGGGTAGAGAGGCAGACGCTGTGGCTCGGGTTAGAGAGACAGACGCTGTGGCTCGGGTTAGAGAGGCAGACGCTGTGGGTGCTGTGGCTCAGGGGGTAGAGAGGCAGACGCTGTGGGCGCTGTGGCTCAGGGTAGAGAGGCAGACGCTGTGGGCGCTGTGGCTCAGGGTAGAGAGGCAGACGCTGTGGGTGCTGTGGCTCAGGGGGTAGAGAGGCAGACGCTGTGGGCGCTGTGGCTCAGGGTAGAGAGGCAGACGCTGTGGGCGCAGTGGCTCGGGGGGTAGAGAGGCAGACGCTGTGGCTCGGGGTAGAGAGGCAGACGCTGTGGCTCGGGGGAGAGAGGCAGACGCTGTGGGCACTGTGGCTCAGGGGGTAGAGAGGCAAACATTGTAAAGCGCTTTGAGCGCTAAGGTAGCAAAGCGCTGAACAAATGCAGACCATTAATCCATTTACTGTAGGTGACGGTACTTTCCCGAAGCCAAACGGTCGCCCCTTACTTCATGTTAGGTCAAGCTACAGCAGCGCTGCACTGAGGGAGAGGCAGGAAGTTCCAGAAGAATCTCTGGACCAGGATGGACAGGAGAGAGCGTTCAGGGCCAGAACACAGCTCAGTGTGTTGACATCACAGGAGAGGAATCTGCCTGGACGCTCCTAAACACACCAGGACCAGGGCTGATTCCAGGCCTCTGCTAACCATCAGACCAGGCTTTCAGAATTCTAGTTATATCTCAGTTCTGATAGGCTGATTGGGCAGGCATAAAAGGTTGTCTGTAAAATGTCGCTTATACATTCTGGGAGATAATGTAGGAATGTTCTGGTATGTCTCAAGATGGTGGGGGGAGCGAGGACAGGGTCCTCTTGGGGCAGCTGGAGGTATGTGGCAGCAGTGTGTGTGTGTGTGTGTGTGTGTGTGTGTGTGTGTGTGTGTGTGTGTGTGTGTGTGTGTGTGTGTGCGTGCGTGCGTGCACATGAAAGCTCACCAGGTTCAGACCTGCAACAGCATCATGAGCTGCAGGATGAGAACGGCTGGAAACCCTTGGCCAGATCATCAAGGGTTATACGGTCAACAGCCCCTGTAGTGGTGGTGGAGGGTTCGTGTGATCTGAGCAGGGCCCATTCCTCAGGCTGAAAGCTCAGGTTTGGTACAGTAACTACAGAGGCTTCAACTCTGGGGCTTATGAACAAGCCTCTATTGATACAGTTGTGTGTGGGCGCATGGACAGAAAGACCAGACCAGCGGGAACAAGGAGGCCGACTGTGACCAAAGGACTCCATCGAGTCAGACGGAGAGAAGGCAGCAGTAACATGGCTCCTTCTGCCAAGCTTGTGACTGAAGAAAGAAACAAACAGATTAATGTGATCCTCCAAGCGATTTGTACTATCATGTTTTAAGAAGGTGTATGTGGGTTCTGGAGACACTTGTTAAAAGTTTGGGGGTAAATGTTTAAGTTTGGACACTCAATGGTGTAACTACAGTGAGATTAAAAGTTTTTTTTACGGTCATAATAGTGCACTATATTTTTCCAGGGAGTGAACTTGCGTTAAGGTTCTAACAATGTTTTGTGTGGGACGCCACGGACCATACACATGCACATTATGAGAGGGGAGGGGAGGGGAGGAGAGGAATGTGGAAGACTGATGCTAGATTCCGTGTCCAGCTCTCCCAGAGATGATTCCATTGACGCCTCTACAGATGAACTGGTTGAAAAGGTGACAGGGTGCAGCAGCCCCACCCAAAGGAGTGTCAGGTCATTACAAGCACAAGTGTCACTGAGGCAGGCAGTGTTGGAGTCATGTGTATAATCCAAACAGAACCCTCCGGACATCAGCCCATTCCACTAAGATTTAGGTAGCTGCCAAGAATAATGTTGAATGCCCCTTTCCACAGGAAACACTTGGATTTTATGTGATAAGAGCCCAATTTTGCGATCAAAGCAAACCTTGATAGTCTTCAGAGAAGAGGAACACAAAGGCATTTAGACTTTTGAGATTCTCCCCCAACCAACCCAGTGTCCCTTTCCTGTCCTCCGCCAGGACAGCCCTCATGGCGGAACCTTCCGGCCTCCCCTGCAGCTGCAGCTGCAGCCAAATCTTTCAATGGGCCGCAAGGTGCATCTGGTTGTATTTCTGTAGATCTTTAGAGAGAGAGAGAGTGTGTGTGTGTGGGGTCTTTTCATAGCTCCCACAGTCGGAAACTGTGATCTCAGCCAGACAAGAGGACCAGAGCCCCAAAGAGCAGGAAGGGAGAAAGAGAGAGATAGAGATGCTTTATTCTGTTGATTAACCGGCTCTGTTGAAGTCTGCATAAGATTAACTGAGATGGTAATTCACCCGACATTGACCCTTCGATCGCAGGCTTGCATAACTCACGCACATAATTAGATTTTTAAAATGAGTTTAAGTGTTGTCTACAAGGAAATTTTATTTGACAGGTACTTTTATAATTCTCTCAAATAAAATCTATTTTCTCCATCCTAAAGGGGGTTACAAGTCCCTTTTCCACAGGAGACTGATAGCTGGAAAAGAGATGTAAGCGTTGCGGTACACAACCAAGTATTCACCAGATCCCCCAATCACAGAAGCTTTCCGGTAGGCGCATGCTGCCAGGTTGGACTAGAACACTGCGAGAGCCAATAAGGGGACAGTAAAGTCAACTGTTATGGAGCTAAATCAGTGCCTGACACGGGTTTATACATCTATTTTGCGTGCCATATATGAAACTCAAAAAAAAATGTAAGCCGTAGAAAAAAAAATGAATCTGAAAACATGAAACGTGAAACTATGTGAAAATACAAAAGTGAAAAATGAAAATTAATTCAAAATTATTCCATAATTTAATATAATTTTTTGTCAACCTAAAAAAAATTGGTACACTTATTTTTCCTTTGAATACATGGTTTTATTTTTTCGTTTTCATAAACACGCTAACTGATTCTAATGTTTTCCTGATCCGATTTTTGGAGGCGATGTGCAGATGAGGACATTTTGTAGAACCGGTTTCAACTTCGGCCTTGATGTTGAAACTGGAGTACCACCAAGACTGAATGCCATTGTAGGCCTACTGTGATACACCTTGAATATTAAGCTGATTAATGCCATTGTAGCCTACTAAACTCAAATATATCTGCAGCTTGTATATTTTTCCTTTCAGCACTGTATGGTTTTGTTTGTGTTTTTGCCTAGTTGTGTGTGTTTTATCGTGTATGCGCGGTTGTCTTGACAACAATTCACTCATCTTCTTCATTCTATTGCTATCAGTGGCCCGGCCCTTCAGCGTGTGTGGGAAAGAATGCAGCACACCCAATTATGGTTTGTCGCCAACTGTCATGTGATTTATGAATGGCTTTGTGAGAAGGGGAAGTAGGTGTGTCGTGGCATGTTCAACATGAATCACATCAATCATGCTCCTTTTAGCTTCAAAAGGTGAGCTTTGCTCTTAGTGATGACCTAACTGTGCGGATTTCTAAAAAAAGGGACGTAGCTAGATAAGTGTGTGCCACGAGATAAGATAAGATATAACCTACCTTTATTCGTCACACAATGGGGAAATTCGGGCATTACAAGTGGACAGAAGAGTAGAAAAAAATAATTGAATGTGTCCAAGATATAATAATAATACAAAGATAACACTAATTTCATAAGGAGATAAATGACTTGTGGGGTTGAGTGGAGGTGGCCTGGTGTGTTTCAGGCCTAGTGCTGTAAAGTGGTTTGCCTGTGCAGGGATATTTATCGTTATTTAAGAAAACGAAGAAATGAAGAAAACAATATTGCAGATGCGGGTTGGTGGCCAGTTCTTTCTCAGACACAGCACTGGACTTATCTGTTTGAATGCTGATGTTATAGTGGTACATGCTATATCCGATGTTATAGTAGTACATGCTATATCCGATGTTATAGTGGTACATGCTATATCTTTTGACAGGTTCATTGGAAGCCTATTACGAATTATTTTGACCAGAAAAAGTGCTGATTTTAGCAATAAGCTCAATCTGGACGTTTTTTTTGTAATACAGTATGGTGAATGGATACATTTGAAAGATGCACACACACACACACACACACACACACAACAGCATTCCACAGAAACAGTGCACATGTAAGCCAGCATGAAGCCTTGAGCAGAGAGCAGAATGAATGGGGCATTCCTGGTGTGAGGGAAGCTTGACAGCCTAGCATACCTGCCATTCCTCTGATGTTTCACCTGACATGAACAGGGCCCTGCTCTCCTACAGCACCTCTCTTTAGATATCATCTCACCGCCTCACTAAGTGGCTGACAAAGAGATATTATTATTATTTAAGAAGGAAAGCAGTGAGTTTGACTCCTGAAACTGGACTCACAGTCATATCAGGTGAATTTTGTAAACAATCTTGAGGGGTCATCTGTTTTCATCGATGTTGAACACAGGAGACAAAAACATGGAGATTTTGTAGTTCCATAGCAAGCCTAAGATGTCAAGTTCTTCATCAGGTGAAGAACTACTGTTCCAGAGCATAGTGTGATCCAGTCAGACCAGCTGAAGTCTCCTGCAGATGATAAGCTGACTAGTCCTGGTGGCCCATGATGATGAGACTGTCTGTCTGACAACAACATGCTTGGATTGCATTGTTCTCCTGATGGTTGAGCAGCACCTCTCTTTATCCTCTCCTCCACTCTGCCAGTTGTTCTTTTTCCCACGCTAGTGAAGGCTGGGGTGGCCACCCACACACACACACACACACACACACACACACACACGCATACACACATACACATACACACACACACACACAGGGCTTATCTGAACAATGCTTCAAATAGCTCCCAAGACTCATCACAAGGGCATGTCACTGGAGAGCCACAGGGCATGTGTGTGTGAATGTGTGTGTGTCCGTTCCATGCGTGTCTCTGTGTGTGTGTGTGTCTGTTTCATGTGTGTGTGAATGTGTGTGTGCGTGTGTCTCTGTGTGTGTGTGTCTCTGTGTGTGTCTGTTCCATGCATGTGTGTGTGTGACAGGCCACTGCCGTAAACGTGTCTCACTGCCCAGCTGCTACCTGCTGACTCTCTCCCAGGCTGTTGGACATGTCACCAGCCCATCACTGCCAGGCCCTCCTCACTGTGGCCCATTGTTTAACAAGCCTATAAATAGAGCACAGAGGCCTCCTCTAATCACACACAGGTATTTGCATATTACCAGAATGTCCTCTCTCTGTAGAGCTGCAAGCCTCAACCCTGACTAACAATTAACTGGCTTTTTTGTCTCAATTCTGTGTGTGTGTGTGACAGAGAACTCTAAATTGTACCTGTCATAGCTGCTTCTGCGACATGCCAGATGTCTATTCCACTAGCAAACACAAATCCTATCATCTCCTTCTCTTTGTCTCCTCTCTCTCTCTATTTTCCCTCCCAGCCATGTGTTTTGTCTACCAGCAGACACTGGGGGCGTCCAAGGTTGTTAAAACAGAGTGCCTACCGGATCTCAGCTTCCTCCAGGGTGGTCATCCTCCTCTCCCACAAGGCTGACAGACAAAACCAACTCCACCGGATCTCAGCCAGACAGGACCAACCCTGGTGAATTTCTACACTGGGGTGAATGTGTGCGTCTTGTCTGTGTGACAGAGAGGGATAGTGAGCATGACAGCACTTGGATCTGGGTTGAGATTTGGTGTTGGGATGACTAGAGGACTTGGCCCTTATACACATCTGCTCAGCGGAACAGCTTAATCCATCAGTTCAACGTATAAAGTACAGTCAGATCACCCACATACACACACGCCTCTCTATTCGTAAGCAGTCGCCTCCCATAACATGAACCCACACTGCTGAGTCATCGCCCAGACATGTCGGTGTGTCTCCCTTCACACACACAGCCACACAAAACACACACAAATACACAGCGATAGACACTCACAGACACAATTATAAACACACACACCCTTTCAGTCCACAGTGAGACAGGCCATTAGAACAGTTTAAGGGACAGAGGGAGAGGGGGATGGAGTGGGGAGGAAGGAACACACCTCTATATTCAGCAGGGTTGGGTCCACTAAGGCAGTTGTATGTGAGTCACGTAGCCAACATTCAATATTTAGCCACTGACTTAGTGACTAGAAGTCTTGTTGCACATCATTTACAAGCCAACACAAGCAACGGCCACACTTTTACAGTGTGTTGCTCTATTCTGAAATAGGGTCATAAACACTATTATTAAAACATTTAGACACAGATTAAGATGCCAGTTGATGTTTGTGTTTCTTACATTTAAACTACCATTCAAAAGGTATTATTATGAAAGTAGAAAAGTACACCATTGGGTCATATCTGAGTGGAAATAAGGTGTTCTTGAGAGGGCATGAGTGTGTGTGTGTGGTGTGTGTGTGTGTGTGTCAGAGGGAGGGTGCGGGGTCAGAGGAGACTGGGAGGGAGGTATCCTGCCTGAGGTGTCCCCTTGAGGACACTGATACAGAAACAGACTCACTGGTGACAAGAGCCTGGCAGTGGGTGTGGAGGAGCACGTCCACCAAGGACTGGGAGAGAGAGACAGAGTGTGTGTGTGTGTGTGCACATCTCTATGAGTGTGTGTGTGTTGTAGTGGGAAGAGGACTCCAGGGTTAAGTCTCCTGCGTTTGTCTGACCCTGGTTCTAACTGGCGTCAGGGTGGGCTTCAGCTTAAAGAGCTGCTGACATCTCGCTCCTCCTCCCCCTTCTCCCACTCCCTGGTCAGCCTCACACCAAGGTGAGTTCCAGGACAATAGCTGGACTGGAAACCTGTTTCAAGACCTCAGTGGTTGTTCCCCGTTCAGAAGGTTTAGGATTGTACTTTGTTACACAGCAGGAAAGACCTACTGAGCAAGGTCGCTAAGTGTTAGTTTTCTTGTAAACATCAGACGTGTCCTTTTCTGGTCATGAATACTTCTTTTCAGCCACATCCTGTATCACATCCTGAAGCAAATCAGTATGACAAACCTTTTTGTTTCTAATAAACTGATGACGCTAAGAGATGTCTATGGTTCAACTCAACACATCATCAAGGATTATGTGTGTATTTTCGGGGACACAGTAAGATATCTTGACTTAAAAACGTTCTCTTGACGGCCCTGTTCAAAGATGGATCTTGAATACACGACACTGTCTTGTGACGCTGACACACAGGCAGAGGAGAGAGCTTCCCCTGGACAGGAGAACAGGAGTTAGTTTGGGACACAAGAACAGGAGTTAGTTTGGGACAGGAGAACAGGAGTTAGTTTGGGACAGGAGAACAGGAGTTAGTTTGGGACAGGAGAACAGGAGTTAGTTTGGGACAGGAGAACAGGAGTTAGTTTGGGACAGGAGAACAGGAGTTAGTTTGGGACAGGAGAACAGGAGTTAGTTTGGGACAGGAGAACAGGAGTTAGTTTGGGACAGGAGAACAGGAGTTAGTTTGGGACAGGAGAACAGGAGTTAGTTTGGGACAGGAGAACAGGAGTTAGTTTGGGACAGGAGAACAGGAGTTAGTTTGGGACGGGAGAACAGGAGTTAGTTTGGGACAGGAGAACAGGAGTTAGTTTGGGACAGGAGAACAGGAGTTAGTTTGGGACAGGAGAACAGGAGTTAGTTTGGGACAGGAGAACAAGAGTTAGTTTGGGACAGGAGAACAGGAGTTAGTTTGGGACAGGAGAACAGGAGTTAGTTTGGGACAGGAGAACAGGAGTTAGTTTGGGACAGGAGAACAGGAGTTAGTTTGGGACAGGAGAACAGGAGTTAGTTTGGGACAGGAGAACAGGAGTTAGTTTGGGGGGGTTACAGAGGTGTGACCGTCTGGCCTCAAATCTCATGAATCCAGAAACTGGCATGGTAATGTAATAAATAAATGGTGATTTATCATTAAAAGTAAATGTTATAGACTTTTGTGGATATCGTAGCAGAATTTCAACAGCATTTATTTAGTGTTGGTCTATTACACTGACTCATAATAATAGCGGTAAGTAATGTGTTAATGTGTATGTTTTGTGGGCAAGTATTTGGATACATAACCTAAGGAGGAGGTGGATTGATAATTAACAGTTTGACGGTGTAATTAGTTCCACGCGGACTTCCTTTGCAATCCCCTGCGCCAGCTTCCGCCCACACTCAAACCATGAATTGCTCCGGCAACTGTTGATGCATTCCTAAACTAACTGACGTCAAGTGGGAAGGGCCCAGGCGGTCTGTCATATAGCCTATAAATAACCTCTCCACTTCTGTTCATTCATAACGCAGTTCTGGATTATCACGCACGTGCCGAGAAGTACCTTCTCCGGGGTCTTCGGAAGAGAGAACACGGAAAGCAGAACATATATCACATCTGCCGGAGACTAATTTCGATTAACAACCAGAGTCACCTCCACACTACTAAAACCATGAAAATGTCTGCGGAGGAGATTTCTCAGATTCTTAAAGAGGGAGAACTGGAGAAGAGGAGCGATAACCTGCTCCAGTTCTGGAAGAGAAAAACGTGCGTTTTGACCACGGACACCCTGAACATATACGCCGACACGCAGAAGCGCTCCAAAAGCAAGGAGCTCAAATTGCAGGCCATTAAGAAAGTGGACTGCGTGGAGCGCACCGGCAAATTCGTGTACTTTACCATCGTAACCACGGACAATAAGGAAATTGATTTCCGGTGTTCCGGAGAGGATAACTGTTGGAATGCGGTTATAACTATGGCTCTAATAGATTTCCAGAACAAAAAAGCCATCCAGGACTTCAAAACGAGACAGGATAACGAGAGCGCGTCGCCTGGGCAGCACGAGAGGCGCATGGCCAGGGCGCCCTGAATGACTTTCAGGCAGTTCAACTTCGAATCTGGTAAGTGTGCATTTCACGATGCTACAAATTCCACAGTTTTTAGTTTTGGAAAGTTTTTTTTAATAGCATAATGATGACACAACCCTAAACAATATTTGATTAGGCCTATTGTTAATATTTACAATATCCTTCAATAGCCAACATTAGGTCTACCACAATTCCAACACTAGGCTAAATCAAAATTGCCCAAATTCTCATTAAATGCTAATTGTGATGGATTAAATATTAATATTTTGCCTTTCTGTTTTTTTTAACAGTGTCGGCATGGACCATGAACACTGGGACCAAAGGAAGACGCGATCCGGTCCAAGGATGAAGGATGTTCTGTACCAGGCCGCGCAGGAACGTCCGACACGTGACCGCAGAAGGCTTTTAAAAAGACTGAGATTTTCAAAAGCGCCACACTCAAGACAAAATCTTTGAACATTCAAGTGTTTCAAGTGTGCTTTCCTGGGAGACTTGCTCCTGAATTACCTTCAATGTGTTAATTTATTGGTTCCAAAACTGTGTGTCTTGGACGTGTATGTTGTTTAAATTATTTGCTATTTTTGTGTGTATTTATTGAAATAAATATTCAGAAATTTTTGACAGTATACAACAATTTCTTTGTTTTTATTGTTGATCACTCTTACAACACACACTCTAATAAAAGATAAAGTTGGTGACAAATAAATCAATTTAGAATATTTTTCTATAAATCTAGACAAATGACACCATAGCAGGGTCCTTCCTCTCCTCACTATGAAACATGGAGATGCCAGAGTTATGAGAAGCGCAGCAGGCGAACCAGGAAAGTCCCTCTCTGTCCGTGTTGGCTTCTGCTGCCTCTGGCCCAGAGCAGTATCAGTATCAGTAAACCCACTATCACTCCTGAGTATCATGCCTCACGCCGGCATGCTGTAGTGTTTCCTTTATGACTGATAAGGAGAGATATCAGCCTACCTGCCCTGGAGTCATAAACCCACGGGGCTTTTGAACATCCCTGTACCAGCAGGGTGTGGCGGGGCACGGGGGCAAGCGACGTGGGCGACGGGGGGGCGGGGGCAGGGGGGGTGAGCTCAAGGCCAGTGGCACTTTGCGGGGGTGTTTCCTGTCTAACGGTCAGTGGTATCAATTCAAATAAAATTATACGCCGTCCAATAATCAAGCCAAGAAATAAATGGTATGGATTTCGATGAATTTCATTTTCATTGAAAAAACATGCCACACACGCCAAAATGCTTTTGTTTTATAATATAGGCATGTATGATATGAGTCTTCTGTAAGTCTGATTTTGTTGAGCACCCATGGTTTCCTGAGACATGAACTATAACATGAAGCAACTTTCAACCTTTAAGCATGAGACATCTGTTTGTGGTCCTACCCTTGATCCTCTCACATTCCGGAAGCGTCCCCAGTAGATGCTCTGTGTGTTTGTCTTCCTTTATGGTGAGGACACAAAGCAACGCACACATTAGTGTGTGTGTCTCCCACACTCCGTTATCAGGACATGAAAGGCTTATCCCATGACAACTATGTAAATATACTTATAGATAATCAAGGAGAGGCAGTGCAATATAACAGATTGACTGTACAATCCATCTATACAAAACCTTCTGGTTCATTATACAAGCCCTACAGTACACAGCATAGCATAAAGGCACTGCTACCGATGTCAAACTGGTGTTTGTTTACTGTTAAAGTGGACTGAAGTGATAATGATGAATGATACATTTTACTGGATGTGATGGGACTAAAGATTGTAGGATGTCATGAATGTTTGATGTGGAACAGTGTTTGGAGAACTGCTGTTTCAGCTCTCTGTAGTCTTTTACCTCAATGCTCTTCTCCAGAACATGCTATGTGACATTATAGTTGGTAGTGGCACTCCACAGGTAAACCTACCCTTTAATATTCTCATGTCAGGGAGATACGCCCTTCCATTCACCCGAAAGGAAATCCTGCCCATCCAGGAAGCCGGAGTATCTAACAGTAACAGCTTATGTTATTACTGAGTGGATCCTGGCTCCACTGTGCCCGGCCTGTGTTGCATGGACACATGGCAGGGCCGGAGGGGCCTGGGGGGCCGGGGGGGCGGGGGGGTCGGAGGTCACGGTAAGCTGAGCTCATGGCCGGCAGCAAACAGAGCCAGCGGCGGAGTTTCTCCCTACAGCTTTGAAGTCGGATCACGCTGCAGAACACATCAAAGGATACGGTGATCTGAGGACCCATGGCCGAACGGAGGGTCTTCTTGTCTATAAATACCGGCCTCACAGATTGGCTTTTAATCTGACACACACCTCTGGCACAAGTGACAACTAACATGCAGCATGGGGGTCTCTCTCTACTGCACCCAAACCCCCAACATATCTCTCTCTCTCTCTCTCTCTCGCTTTCTGTCTGTCTCGTAAACATAATTTTCTTCACTACCACCACTTTTGTTAATTATATGTTCTCCAAGGGAACCATTGAGTGAGAATGAAGAAGACCATACAGGCCACCAGACATACTGTCTCTACTGTGTGTATAAACATCCTCTGACACATCGCTGGCACACACACACACACACACACACACACACACACACACACACACACACACACACACACACACACACACACACACACACACACACACACACACCACACACACACACACACACACACCACCCCTCAACAGAGGGTTTTGACACAGACAATTTCGAAAAATTTTTTTACGAAAATACTACTAAAGTAACAAGCCTGGCTTGAAAACGTAAAAAGTACAAAGTACAAATATTCGTGTAAAAAATATAGAAATATATATCGAGTAAAAGTCTAAATAAATCAATTCAAGTACTGATACCAGAAAAATCTACTTAAGTACTAAAATCGACTTCCCATCTCTGACCCTCAATGACGCCTGTATGTCGTCAGTAGGTCAACACAAGATGGATGGAAGTGTGTGACACTGGGTTTATTGTGAGGGAGAGGTCTGACTTGGGCCTGCAGCAATACGGAGACAGGCACAGGAAATGCAACGACCATGTCAGATATTAGCTGAGACTTTTTTTGCCCAGACACACAGAGAGCTACAGTACTGACAACACTAGACTATTTATCACAATAACAAAGACAGTTCCCTGCAATCCAGAATGTTGCTAACTATGTCCATTGTCTAGAGAAGTTTGTATGTTGGTTAAGATTAGACAGGGCTGTGGGTTTGAACCCTATCCATCTACTGTCAGTACAAACAAAGAGGGTAGAGACATTGCAGTTGAGTGTCGTCAGGGTTTGTGTGTTGAAGGTCGGGCGGCCGGCGGAAGTGTCTCTCTTGATGTAATTAGGTTCAGATAGGCTCCTCCCACACAGCGGCTTCAGATAGGCTCCTCCCACACAGATCCTCCCGTGTGCTTAGTCACCTCCTCACACGCTCATCTACCACAGTCACCCTCTCACTGCCTCACCCTCACTGCCTCACCCTCTCACTGTCTCACCCTCTCACTGCCTCACCCTCTCACTGTCTCACCCTCTCACCCTCTCACTGTCTCACCCTCTCACTGCCTCACCCTCTCACTGTCTCACCCTCACCCTCTCACTGTCTCACCCTCTCACTGCCTCACCCTCTCACTGTCTCACCCTCTCACCCTCTCACTGTCTCACTCTCTCACTGCTCACCCTGTCACTGTCACCCTCTCACTGTCTCACCCTCTCACTGCCTCACCCTCTCACTGTCTCACCCTCTCTCTGTCTCACCCTCTCACTGCCTCACCCTCTCACTGCCTCACCCTCTCACTGCCTCACCCTCTCTCTGTCTCACCCTCTCACTGCCTCACCCTCTCACTGCCTCACTCTCTACTGCTTCACCCTCTCACTGTATCACCCTCTCACTGCCTCACCCTCTCACTGCCTCACTCTCTACTGCTTCACCCTCTCACTGCCTCACCCTCTCACTGCCTCACTCTCTCACTGCCTCACCCTCTCACTGTCACCCTCTCACTGTCTCACCCTCTCACTGCCTCACCCTTTCTCTGTCTCACCCTCTCACTGTCTCACCCTCTCTGTCTCACTCTCTCACTGCCTCACCCTCTCCCTGCCTCACCCTCTCACTTCCTCACTCTCTCACTGCCTCACCCTGTCACTGTCACCCTCTCACTGTCTCACCCTCTCACTGCCTCACCCTCTCTCTCTCACAACGACAGCTGGCTAGTTGACTGTTGTGATGGTTTTCTAAGATCAGAATCTCACAGGTGACGTTCCAGTCCCACACATGCATGTGGCATGAGTCACGGAGCCCTAAGAGTGTTACGACAAGGCGGTCTGCTTCCCGCCATTCTGCCCCGCTGACGTTCTTCAACACACACACACACACACGCCGACACACACACAAACACACGCCGACACACACACACGCACGCAGAGTTCTCATCACGCCTGTGTCTCGACAACTCTGTGGGTTTTCATGTAAATAGGACGTTCTTAAGCCAAACAGCGTAGGATGGGAGACTGAGATGAATAACAAGCTTTCTGAGCTTGCGTCACACACAGTTAACACATGTCTGCTGTCCATAAGTGGCAGTGAACTGTCCAGTCATTTGAACACTGTGGTTTTGAGGTTGAATCACCTATCATGAACTGTGCTTATGTTTCGGACTGTGTTTGATAAACAGAATGCTGTTTTGCATACGAATGGCCCTTACTTCAACAGTATGACATGAAATACTCTTTAGGCTCCTTTAACCTAGCCTAAAGAGCCTTCCGGTAAGTGTGTGCGTGTGTGTGTGTGTGTGTGTGTGTGTGTGTGTGAAGTAGGGCTCAGGTGAGTGCATACCTGTGGGCTTCAGGCGTGAGGGGAGGAGACACACAGCCTCACAGCTGTGACAGGACTCACATAACATCTACTGCTCGGAATTACAGAGGAAGGGAGAGAGAAAGAGAGAGATGGAAGGTGGAGGGCGAGAAAGAAATAAAGGGATAGACAGTGGAGTGAAAAGAAGAGGAGAGAGAGAGAGTGAGGGATGTAGTCGGTATCCTGTCTCCCTCCAGCTTCACTGTTCTCCATTTCCCACCACACATAGAAATAAAGGCCAACACATTCCCCTGTATAAGGACAATTCCACAGTCTCTCATTGTTCCACGGACAACCCCAGTTTTCCGACTCGCCTGTTTCCCCGACAACAGTGTTTGTTTCTGGACAGATGTCCATGTCTGATGAGTCATAATGAGAGAGAAGACATTCAAGTTCTCGTCTGTGGCCGGCTTGACAACCTCCCTCTGGGCCCATTTTCAGCCCTGCAGATCCCCAATCAGTTTTCACCACGCTAATCTAACTGTGAACCCTACTCTGTGATGCCATCCAGCTCACCGTCCAATGACGAACTAACTAGGTTGTGACCTCACGTTAACCAGATCATCACCATGTTCAACAGTACATTTTTACGTCTTCAGAAGAGAAGATTAGGGAGGTTGGCTGTTGGATTTTGTCGCTGAGCGGAGTGAACGTCTGGAGCCTCTGAGTTCAGGAGGTCAGAGGTCAGCAGTTCAGGGGGGGTGTCTTTTCCTGTTTACGGTGTGTGATGTTGTTTAGTCCCAGAAGATTACCACTCCGAGGCCACAGCCTCTCAGCCTCCTAGTCCAATAGCCACACAGCTTCTCACGTCACACTGAGGCCACAGCCTCCAACCCCCCCAGCCTCTCAGCCTCTCAGCCTCCAACCCCCCCAGCCTCTCAACCTCTCAGCCTCCCAGCCTCCAACCCCCTCAGCCTCTCAGCCTCCAACCCCCCAGCCTCTCAGCCTCCAACCTCCCCAGCCTCCCAGCCTCCCAGCCTCTCAGCCTTAAGGTGAGGGCCTGTGTCTTTCTGGTTGACTGCTGGATTCCCTCACAAGCTGTAGATAAATAAGGCCCTTTGGAGAGAGTTGAATAACAAGCTGGGCAGAGTTGCTCTGGTGAAAGGTGATATTTCCTGGGTGTCATGCAGAAGTACTGTGGGTACATTTCGGGGAATCTTATGAATGTGGCACCTCCTCTCATGCCCAAGACCAAGGGTGTAGCAGACACACACACACGCACACACAGACACACTCACACACAGACACACACACGCAGACACACTGTCGGAAAGGCTGCAGAGATAACTGGAGCTCATGTTGTGGAGGCCCAGCTGTCCAGAGAGCCTTCAGACAGAGAGAGGAGACGCTGGGAGGAATGTCTAGCAGAGACCAGAGAGCGGTCTACACATGTCCTCTGGCCTGGCAGAGCAGAGGGGGTGGCTAGATACAGAGTGAGAGAGAGAGAGAGAGAGAGAGTGATAGAGAGAGAGAGTGAAAGAGAGAGAGAGAGAGAGGGAGTAAGGGAATGACAGACAGAGAAAGAAAAAAAGAGTTATATGAAATGTTATGTACTCCACAACACTTTCAAACTATTTACATAGATGGTTAGTCCCGGATATGATTATTAAAAATTTGTATAAAAATGATATAGTAACATAAATTCAGACTGAAAAAGAAGAAGTCCTGTAGCTTCAGACATGAAAAGTGCTATTTTCCAGTGGTGTTATTCAGACTAGAAACAAGCCAAACATCCAACCTGCCAACAGCACAAAGGAGCCAGGATTATGGATGACTGTAATAACCAGCAATACTGACCGCGGAAACAATGACCTTATAAGGGCAGGAGGAAATCCTCCAACACTTCGCTTGCTTGCTTGCTGAGACTTTTATGAGGGGTGTGTGTACGTGTGTGATATCGAAAGAAAGAGAGCACGATTTCAAGGAATTTCCTGACACACTAAAGAATACAGAGTGGGTTTTGTAACTCTTTCACTGTTCCAGCTAGTCTACCAAGAATTCTTCATGGTGCTCTCTGTGTTTCAGCCAGTATGACGATTCACTAACATGAGCTCACAAAGATCCCATTGACGGTGTAGTGGTCGGGTCAGTGAGAAGATTCAAGCGACATGGTCACTTAAGAGGAAGGTTCCAATGTTAAGCCAGAGTTGGAACAGTAATCTAACTAACTGCACTGAGGGGCAGGGGCGTGTCACCTGACTGTGACATACATCCTCACGAGCAAGGAGCGGGAAGTCCCTAACACAAGGCGGGTTCACTCTGACAATGCATTCCCCAGACCTGCAGTGAGAGTTTGCCCTTCGTTAGGAAACCACTGCAACAGTCCACATACCTCAGCCATTCCCTCAGTCTCTCTGAGGTGGGGCAGATATGAGGGGCTGATAGGAGGACATTGTGCTGACTGGAGACGTGACAGGAAGCTGTTGTACTAAGTCAGGTGGTGGCTGGTCGCCTGCTGTGGATCATGTGAGGGCGTATGACTGCATACCTTCGACCTCTGCCGGTCACGCCGCGACACCTGTGGAGAGCTGGCCTGTGAGTGGAGAGGCGTACAGGAAGTACATGTCTGAGGAGAGCTGGCCTGTGAGTGGAGAGGCGTACAGGAAGTACATGTCTGAGGAGAGCTGGCCTGTGAGTGGAGAGGCGTACAGGAAGTACTTGTTTGAGGAGAGCTGGCCTGTGAGTGGAGAGGCGTACAGGAAGTACATGTCTGAGGAGAGCTGGCCTGTGAGTGGAGAGGCGTACAGGAAGTACTTGTTTGAGGAGAGCTGGCCTGTGAGTGGAGAGGCGTACAGGAAGTACATGTCTGAGGAGAGCAGGCCTGTGAGTGGAGAGGCATACAGGAAGTACTTGTTTGAGGAGAGCTGGCCTGTGAGTGGAGAGGCATACAGGAAGTACTTGTTTGAGGAGAGCTGGCCTGTGAGTGGAGAGGCGTACAGGAAGTACTTGTCTGAGGAGAGCAGGCCTGTGAGTGGAGAGGCGTACAGGAAGTACTTGTCTGAGGAGAGCTGGCCTGTGAGTGGAGAGGCGTACAGGAAGTACTTGTCTGAGGAGAGCTGGCCTGTGAGTGGAGAGGCGTACAGGAAGTACTTGTTTGAGGAGAGCTGGCCTGTGAGTGGAGAGGCGTACAGGAAGTACTTGTCTGAGGAGAGCTGACCTGTGAGTGGGTGGGCGTACAGGAAGTACTTCCGATACGCAGGAAAAGGAAGAGGCCTGCTCCGTGACAGGTGCTCAGATTAATATTTCAGCGACAGCATGAGCGTAGAACAAACACGCACACACACACGCAGGCACGCACACGCACACAAGTTTCAGTGTTTCACAATATGTGTTTCTACAAATATTAGACTGGAGAGTTTCTTGGCCAGGAGGCTAGGAAAGAAAAGGGGATTTCCTGCTTGTCATGGTTTGAGGGTGTTTCCCAAGAAACACAACACCTTACAAAGGCCCTCTCTGTCCAGGCCTTGGCTAGGACTAGGACCGCACCAACTCTTTGGCAGAGCTTTCCCTTTCATATGAGAAGAAAAATCACTCCTTCATTTTAAAAGGAACCACTATTACTCTGTGTACTACATGTCGGTAGATTCTCAACAAAATATCGATTTGCATTCAACACACTCTTAATCCACCTGGACCCACGATCATTATTTCTTTGTCCTCAACTGTGTTGTAAACGCTTCACAAGCTGCTGTGTGTCTAGAGATCCTCAATACATCCACTCACAATAACTCCTGGCCACAATTCCAGTCACACACATTCCTCAGGAAGACACGAGATGACATCATTTCCTACACACACAACTGCAGACAACAATTACATTTCCTTTTCTTATGGAGAATAGCCAAGCGTGTCTATACCTTCCCTTGCAGATGCTAAACAGATTTAGAATCTTTCACACCAGAACAGTGGACTGCGTGACACATGGGGACTGTGGACAGGGTGCGGGGCGTAGCTTTGCATGGCCCCGAGGACGCATGAGGAAATGAAAGAGAATAGATGGGAAAAGCATCACAAATGTTGAAATTGATAACAAGGTTACCAGGCTCAGAGCAGCACTGACCGTCTCTTATGAGACCCAGATTCCAGCACGCACACACAGAAGCCTCTTTCACAGCGGTCCCCTCGGCCCCTGCTCTGTGGAAGCCAAAACAGAATGAAGCAGGGCCTGTGTTTGGGCAACATGAGCCGGGGAGGCCTGGACTCTGGCTGGGCTGGGAGGCTCCGGAGGAGGGGAGGGGCCACTGAGGTCCTCTTCACAGCCTGGCCTCCCACCCGACCGCTCTGCTCTGAGTCGGTGGATGAGCCGAGGGGGCAGGCACACGCGCGCTCACGCACACGCACACACACACGCTCACACACACACTCACACAGACGCACACACACACACGCAGTCACACACACGCTTACACACACTCACGCACGCGTGCTCACACACACACTTGGCTGTCTGACAGAGGCTGGGACCTCCCTGTCAAAGACATGACCCCATAACAACGTCCTCTACTGTAAAGCTACTATGGGGTGTGTGGGGGGCTCAACTGCTCTGTGAAGTATGTATGTGTGTGTGCTTGTGTGTGTGTGTGCTTAGTGATTTAGTGGCTGCCCATTGTTTGTGTGGGGGTGGATTCATCAAGTATATCTGTACGAACATGAGCTTACATGTAAGCGGTACTGGAGGTTCTGGCCAATGTCCTAGCTTGTGTGTGTTGTCAGTTACAGCTATGAGAGAAGTGGCTAAGCTAAAACTGTTGTGGTAACTTAAGTGTCAAACATTATGGCTAAAGAGTCATAGATCCTTTCCTCTGTGAATCTATTTTTAAGATGTCCTTGAGGAATAATTACACACACACACACATTCTAGTGTTGCATACATTCGATACACACACACAAACACACACAAACAAACCAAAGAACAAACGTTAAATGGCTGCTGTGTTTACAGGGGGGTGTTCCTGCAGAAAGTTGAAACATGAATCTTGTAACGACAGGTATCTTAACAGCCAGAATCAGGTCAACCAGGTCTCAGGTTGTTTAAGAACGTGTGTTTACTAAGAGTGGCGTGTTTCATGTACAGGAGTCAACCAGGGAGTTTCAGTGCCCTGAGGTCTGAAAGACTGTTCTGGAACAAGACCCAACATGTTCTCCAGCACAGCTCCAGACAGAGTCTCTCACAGCTCAGACTGAAAAGAGCAAACACCTCACTGTCATGGCAACGTAAAAAGCAGGATGACTTGACATGAAGATGTCATCTTTATTTGAGGAATGATCCATGAAAAGATCATGTGAAATTAGTTACGTAGTCTGCCTCACACACACACACACTGTGTAATTATGGTCTACTATAGAGCAGTGTGACAGTGTCACATTTCTGTTCCCCAATACATTGACATAGTTCATTTAGCTAAATAACTGGATTTCTTTTGATTCTCAACTAGCAACAAGTGACCCGTCAAAACAGGGAACAACACAGATACGAAACTGATAAGAAAGTCTCATGACAGCTCCGTCCTGAGGGTGGGACCACGCCAGATACCCTCCAGGCAAACTCTTTCTCCTCCTCTCCTCGCTCCGACAAGCCCGGACTTGTCTCTCCTTCCTGTGCTGTGCTGGCTGGCTGGCTGTCAGCACTGAGCATTGTTCAGATGGCTTGGCAAGCGGGTCCAGACGCACCCCCACCCCACCCCCACCCGTCTGTGACACAGCGGCAAGGCAGGAGCGGCTGTGCAAACATCCAACCTGACTCACCCTTGACCCACATACACACCTGACACAGGTGGACCTACTGCCCCCGCCCCACCCCCTGACCTGTCCGGGGGGGTGCTATGAGAAGAGGAACAGGAAGAGATAGGGAGAAAAGGAGAGATGAAGAGTGGATGAGGGAGGTGTAGAAAGATGAGCTGTCTTAGTTAAGCCTTGTTCTTTTGCCCCCCGTGCTGTGGTAAATAAACCTACACTTGATGTGCTTTATTTCCCCATCAGAATGACTGACTGAAGTCATGTGTGCTGTGTGTGAGGCTGCACTAGGCCAGACCACTCAGGCCTGCCCCCTGCCAGCTACTATGAACAGCTACACACACACTCAGTGACATTTGATGAGTGATGCATCCTGGTTGTCTTAATCCTACTCCTCATCCTCCTTCAGTATCAGGCACCAGTGGAGATTCTGATTCATGCCAATCATGAGATGGAGAGACAGGAGACAGACCTGACCTCCAGGGTTAAGGTTAGGGTTGGTCTAACCCCCCCCCCTCCCTCCAAAGCTGCATGTTTACACATACGTCCAGAAACACACATGCAAACACATCACCCCCCCTCCCCCCTCTCCTTGACATGTCACACAGCACAAAGACCCAGTGTCTGCGCCCACTCGGGGAGCTTTCAGCTTTGACTCAACTCACAAGCACACTGGCACCCCAGCTTGACCCCCAGCCTGACCTCCAGCCTGACCCCCAGCCCCCTCGCGTGCCCTCTGACCCCCCCCCTCTCCTCCATCACCGTGTTCCACAAAGTGGGCATGGATCTCAGCTGGTCCTACACTCATCAGCGTAGACTGCTCGAGGGTCCTCAGATCCATTGAGCCTGGGTGGGGGTGTGAATGGGAAGCTGGTACTGAGGACACAAGCTAGGGGATGGAAGGTAAAACGCCATCCCTCCAGTCAACTAGCAGCCCCAGTGAAACAGCGTAGTGATGACCTCAGGTAGCGCCACCCTGACCTGAGTCTGTTTTGACAGCCTGACAGCTCGTCTCCCAGGTATTCAACCTTGTGAAGCTTCAAATGCATTCCTGCCAGCCTACCCCCGTGGGAACTGGAACCAGGAAGTGTTCAGAAGAGCCACACGACATCGGTGTTTTAAGAATGCCGTCCTATCTGAGACAGGAATGAAGACAGACCAGTGAAGGTATATGACCGCTTAATTAAACATAAAGAGGAATATGCTGGTTTTGATGGTCTCCTGATGCCTTGCGGGAAGGCTTGGCACACTGTCAACGCGGTGACTCCTGTTGTCCGTGTCATCAACACCTGATCCAAGCGTAGTCTCTGAAGGATTGTCACCTGGCGGGCTCGCTGTCTAGTGTGCGTGTGGGGTCCCGGCCCTCCTCAGTGTGTGTGTGGGGGGGGGGTCCTGGTCCTCCTCAGTGTGTGCGTGCGTGATTCACACCTGAACACTCAGGGAGTGCTGCGTCTAAGGTTTTTGAGTTATATCTTTACAGTGCGCGTGTGTGCAACAGTGGGATTATGAACCGCAGCACTGTGGTCTGAAGTCAGTCAGCCTTGCTGTGCCTGTGTGTTCCTCTCACCAGGACCTTCTAAACGTTACCAAACTAACATGTTAGCGTCATGGTGACCTTCTAAACGTTACCAAACTAACATGTTAGCGTCATGGTGACCTTCTAAACATTACCAAACTAACATGTTAGCGTCATGGTGACCTTCTAAACGTTACCAAACTAACATGTTAGGGTCATGGTGACCTTCTAAACGTTACCAAACTAACATGTTAGCGTCATGGTGACCTTCTAAACGTTACCAAACTAACATATTAGCGTTCACAGCTTTAGAGCCAGTGTAGTAACTGTCATGTGTACTCATGTGTTTATTCCTTAAGGCAGCACTACCCTCTAGTGGAGAGCAGAGGTATCACATCTACTGGGTTGGTGTATGGAGCAGAAAGCTCAGGACACATCCTAGTTCGTAGTTATAGTATATAAGCGTGGTAAACTAGATATGAACCACAAGATTACAACCCATTTACCAGTTCTCCCATGTCAGCGTCTGCAGCGCTGCAACCGTTCATCCAAACTGACAAACAGTCAAGACAGTTTGCCTCGTCACTGAGTCAAAGTGTTAATGTTTACTGTAGTGCTACAGTGTACAAACAGACATGGAGCATTCATATGCCCGGTTAGATCATTTTCATTTGACAAAAATATCTGTGTACATGGCAGTAGAGTTGAAAACAAAGTGAATAGAAGCATTCAAATAGTCGCCTTCCTCGTGAGCTCTGTCTCTCTATTCCCATTGGGCGGTTTAACAGTGGGCCGTTCTCCCGATAACCAATCAGAAAGCCAGTTTGGTCTTTTCACACACAAGCACGCACACATGCTGCCCTGATGACCGCGCGCTGGGAGGAGCCCTCCTCAGTCAGCTACCTCTGCAGATCACGAACATTAAAGTAAATCACCCAATAAATACATTCTGAATTTGGTAACACAGTGTGTGTGTGTGCTCCACGTGAATATATACACATTTAAACATTGATAAAAAAATTACAAATTACTAAGTGTTTTACATTTAAAACAGGTCTTGGAAAGTGCAGACTGAAATACACAACCCACTGGACAGCTGCAACAGTCCCTTTATCTTAGAACGTCATTTGTATTTCTTTATTTTTTAAATCTTATTCCTTTTCCCTCTCCTCCACCAGCAGTCCTATCATCCCTGATTGTACACACTAGGGTCATGTGACCCCACCTAGGGTCATGTGACCCCCACCTAGGGTCATGTGACCCCCACCTAGGGTCATGTGACCCCCACCTAGGGTCATGTGACCCCCACCTAGGGTCATGCTAGAAGCCCCCTCTCCCCGATGGTAGTCACACTGTTTGGGTCTCTTGCTCTATTTCTCCATATTGTTTATAGATGTTAATATAAACACACCCCTGTAAACAAGTACTCTTTCGTCCTCATGGATTCTAAATACTGTTTTGGTAAAATCCTCCTCATTAAAAGACAAGACGGCATGTGTGTGAGGGTCTATATCTAGACAAAAACACAGAATTGCACTGATGGAAGCTTCGTTTATATATATTTTTTTCTCTCTCATCCTTTTCTCTCTCTCTCTCTCTCTCTATCTGCGATGCTTTTTGATCATCGTCCCGACTCCTCTGTTTGGCTTCAGCGTTAAGCCCCAAACACTTTAGAGGAAGTGGAGCAGGAAGAGACCAACGCTGTTCATCTAGCTGGTGCCCATAGGGCCTATTTTACAAACAACACGCACACACACACAGTATTGCGGGGAGTATAAAAGAACACATCCACGTACAGAGGAGTGATGGTTCATCTGGGCAGAAGCTCCCATCACTCCCCGTCATTCTTCTTCTTCATTCTTCTTGTTCATATAAAATCTAACATGTCGAGGCAGTGTGCTCTAGCCCAGTCCAAAGTGCACAGGTACTCTGCTGTTTCAGATCTAACATGTCCGAGGCAGTGTGCTCTAGCCCAGTCCAAAGTGCACAGGTACCCTGCTGTTTCAGATCTAACATGTCCGAGGCAGTGTGCTCTAGCTCAGTCCAAAGTGCACAGGTACCCTGCTGTTTCAGATCTAACATGTCCGAGGCAGTGTGCTCTAGCTCAGTCCAAAGTGCACAGGTACCCTGCTGTTTCAGATCTAACATGTCGAGGCAGTGTGCTGTAGCTCAGTCCAAAGTGCACAGGTACCCTGCTGTTTCAGATCTAACATGTCCGAGGCAGTGTGCTGTAGCCCAGTCCAAAGTGCACAGGTACTCTGCTGTTTCAGATCTAACATGTCGAGGCAGTGTGCTCTAGCCCAGTCCAAAGTGCACAGGTACCCTGCTGTTTCAGATCTAACATGTCCGAGGCAGTGTGCTCTAGCCCAGTCCAAAGTGCACAGGTACCCTGCTGTTTCAGATCTAACATGTCGAGGCAGTGTGCTCTAGCCCAGTCCAAAGTGCACAGGTACCCTGCTGTTTCAGATCTAACATGTCCGAGGCAGTGTGCTCTAGCCCAGTCCAAAGTGCACAGGTACTCTGCTGTTTCAGATCTAACATGTCCGAGGCAGTGTGCTGTAGCCCAGTCCAAAGTGCACAGGTACCCTGCTGTTTCAGATCTAACATGTCCGAGGCAGTGTGCTGTAGCCCAGTCCAAAGTGCACAGGTACTCTGCTGTTTCAGATCTAACATGTCGAGGCAGTGTGCTCTAGCTCAGTCCAAAGTGCACAGGTACTCTGCTGTCTTAGTCCACATGCACACAGCAGGGACGTGGTGGCTGTGTTTATTGCTATGGCGCCCAGGCTCCTCCCCCTTCTGGGAGGTGGTGGTGGTGGTGGGGAGGGGGGCTGTGAGTGTGAGGAGAAGTGGGGGCGGAGGGGAGGAGGGGGTCGGTCTTTAGACGCTGATCAGAGACCAGTCTTTGTCTGTCTCTGTGCAGCCCCCAGCCCTGCCCACCTCCCCAGGCTTCGTGATTACAGTCAGTTAGTGTGTGTGTGTGTGTGTGTGTGTGCGCTCAGAAGAAGACGTAGTTGAGGAGGAGCTGTGAGAGCAGGAGGACACAGAGGATGAGACAGTGGCGGCCCGTGAGAGTCACACTGTCCTCGGACTCCCGCTGGCGAGACAGCTGCCGGCTCAGAGCCACCAGGTTCCTGGGGACACAGAGGAGGGACACACAGTCACAACTAACACTACTGTCATCTCCTCCAAGTGTTGCTTAAGACTGGTGTGTTTTTGTGTGTGTGACCTGTCTCACCTCTGCATGTCCTGCTGTGTGCTTTGTATGGACGCGATGGAGGCCTCGATCCCAGCTATGTCCTTCACTTCCTTGTTGCACCGTGAACACTGATTCAGGAACCCTGGTCATGTGACGGAGGAGAGGACAGGAAACCTGGGTCACGTGACTGACATCTCAACAACCTCTCGGTCACAACCCCAGTGTGAGAGGATGTGCGTTTGTGTGCATCTCCAAGTGTGAGGCCTGTCATAGGCCTAGCGCGCGCGCGTGTGTGTGTGTCTCACCCCCGTAATCAGAAGACTCATGTGTGGGTTTAGGAGTGTGTGTGTGTGGTGTGTGTGTGTGTGTGTGTGTGTGAGTCTCACCCTCGTTATCAGAAGACTCGTATGTGAGTTCAGGATAGAGCCCGACACTCGTGTTTAGAACTCCAAAAACCCTACAACCAGCTGATCCAGACAGAGTTGGGCAGAGTATTAGGGAAATCTGTTGGTGTTTTGCTATGCGTTTCTGGATTAGTTTTTTATATATAAAACAATATATATTTAATATATATCGGCCGATATATCGGAATATCGTATTTTAAAATCACCAAATATATGTATCGGTATCGGCCTTAAAAAAATGTGTCCGGGCTCTAGTTCAGGAGTGTGTGTAGGGGTGTGTGTGTGTGTGTAGGGGAGTGTGTGTGTAGGGGTGTGTGTGTGTGTGTGTGCGAGTCTCACCCTCATTATCAGAAGACTCGTGCGTGGGTTCAGGAGTGGTGCTGCTGCTCTCAGTGTTCTGGCTGCAGCTCGACGGCTGACTGCTGCTCTTCCTGCGCTGCCCATTCAGCTGGGCCTGAACACACACACACGTTTGATAACTACCAAAAACAGCCCAGAATCACACATCACGCAAAACAGGAAGGGAAAGAGAGAGCAAGGGAGAGACAGCTAGTTTGCTGTGTGTGTGTGTGTGTGTGTGTGGACCTTCTGGCTGGCCCAGGTGTGGCTGTAAGACAGGCCGTTGTGACGCCTCTGGCTCCTCTCCTGAGTCTGGATCAGTCCGTCCTTCTCAAACTGGACCAGGCAGGTCTCCGGGTCCCAGGGTCTGGTGCTGCACCAGAACACAGCACGCTGGTCAGGGTGTGAGGACGCAGCTGGGTGTGCACTACATGTGGACGGTACTGTGGTGTATGCGTGTGCGTGTGTGTTCCGTGCTGTGTTTGCCTACTCCATGTGTCTGTAGGTCCACTCCTGTGTGTCGGGGGCCAGGCAGAAGAGTCTGGAGCTCCAGGGTTTGTCCCCGCGGTCGCGGGCCTCCGTCCTCTGAGCCTCCTCCAGGACAAACTTCTCCTGTGTGGCCCGGTTCTGGTCCCGGTCCACTATTGCACTGGTAACATGCTGCCACAGTCTGGACCACGGACACACACCAGTCTCAGAATACGGCTCTTAAATAGCTCAGCTCTTAAATAAAACAACATGAGTTAAAGTGTGAGACAGTGTGTGTGTGTACCTTTCTGACTCAAAAGGCCCCTGCTGGTCGACCTGGACCACCTGTCTCTTGAGTCTGGTCATGCGGACGTCTGGAGTTGGGTTCCACAGCATCTCCTGTTGCCCCGAACGCTTGTCCTGCAGGAACACCTCGCCGTCCTGACACACAACAACATCAGGAATCAACCAAGGACAACCATAAACACAGAGTGGATTCTCCCAGCCTGGGTACAGACTGAAAGAAGACTCGCAGAGGAGAACAGGCAGTGAGAGAGTAAGAGGAGGAAGTCTAGTCAGACGTAGGTTGAGAGGTCGTGTCGTACCCAATGACCATCCACTGTAGCCAGTAGCTCCTCCCCCATGTGGATCTTTCCCGAGATCTGGTTGGTTGAGGAGGCTCCTCCTAAGAAGGGCTGCAGACATGATGCACCAATCAGCACAGGGACTCACAGCACACACCAATCAAGACACCCACCTCAGCTGCCTCAAATGGCTCCTAAATTCTAGAAGTTTGAAGTTTCGAATCTTTACTGGCATGTTTCTTCTAAAAGACTTAATCTGGGCTCAAATGTAGGTTTTGTGGACATGGAGGACGAGAGGCCAGCTGTACCTTGAGCTTGAACTCGAGCTCCGCTGCATATCCGGTCTGCTCACACTCTATGGTGATCTTCCCCCCCAGCTCCAGGGTCATGGTGCCGTACAGGATACCTGGGAATAGGGAGACGTGGTGAGAACCGATCCAGACGACCAAACTGTTAGTTAGAATAAAGACTTCAGTCCAGTCCCTACCTTTGCAGTGTGCGTAGGGCATGGTGATGACATACTCCTCCTCTCTGCCCAGCAGAAGCAGTCTGGCCTTGCCGTCCAAGATGGCCGACAAAGAGTTCCCTTAAACACCAAAACCACACAGGACACTCATTATCTATGAGAAATAACACAGCAGACTGGACTTGTCATCGTAATAAGATGGACGAAAACGTTATTGACAAATTGAAATATATCTAACGAAACGCAATATGTGACGGCCGGTGTTGATTCTGTGGCGCACCGCCAAAATGAGTCTGTGTGGGAAACACTGTAGTACCGTAGAACTTGGACTTGGCCAGGATGCTGCCGCTGATAGAGAAGCCATCTTTCTTGTTGCAGATGTAGAAGGCAGAGATGGGAGGGTGGTGCGACACCTGAGGACAAGGAGAGGGACGGAGAGAGAGGGAGTGTTGAGTCACGGAGAGAGAGCCACGTAGGAAGAGAGGCCGTTTGACTGAATGTGTGTGTGAAGCCGCTCACCTGCTCTGCGATGTAAAAGGTGCAGCTATTTGTTTGGGGGTGGAGCCAGCAGCAGCGAAACGTCTCACCCAGGATGGGGTTATACGGCTTCTTCAGACCCTACAACACACACACACACACACACACACACACACACAGGGAAACACACACGTCCACGTTAAGCAGCTCATCAGATATCTAACCCATCAACACAGTGGCACACCCTGTTTAGTGCCAGCAGCCTGACTGGATGAACCAGTCCCACCGGTAGAGCTAGCGTCAGATCCAGGACAGCCAACACAACCCAGCCCCACACCATCCCCCACCCAGGACAGCCCCTTTGTGCTAGCACAACCCAGCCCCACACCATCCCCCACCCAGGACAGCCCCTTTGTGCTAGCACAACCCAGCCCCACACCATCCCCCACCCAGGACAGCCCCTTTGTGCTAGCACAACCCAGCCCCACACCAACCCTGAGGACAGCCCCTTTCTGCTAGCACAACCCAGACCCACACCAACCCCCCAATCAAAACCACAGAAGCACGGCATCAAAACGTGACACCCTTAACACCCCACTACAGAGAACAGCTCCCCAAGTCCAGCAGTAACAGAAACAGAAGCGTGGGAGTTAGAGTTGCTAATGTGATAACTCATTAAGGTATGCCTGTTGTGTTTGTCATCAGGTCAGAGGTCAGAACAGAGCTTACCTTGGGCTTCTTATAGAAGCCAGACAGGTACCAGCGTACCACCTGTTTGATCCTGTCGTACGGACTCTCCTCCAACGCAGCCCTGTGACAGAGAGAGGAGGGGGAGGGGGGGGAGGGAGAGGGGGGAGAGGATGGGGGAGGGAGAGGATGGGGGAGGGGAGAGAAAAGATAGTTGACACCGTGAATCTCATGAATCTCTACTCTGACAGCGGTGGTGACTTGTACGGGACGCTGCGGTCCACCAGACTCACTGTGAGAGCAGGCTGGCGTGGAAGTAGTAGTCTGAGAGCTTGTCCAGGAAGGAGCGGGGCTCCAGGATGAAGGTGGGCAGCACCACCTTGGACAGGTCCATGCCCGGCCTCAGCTGCTTCAGCAGGGTCCAGATCAGACCCTTGTTCTCCTCCGACACCGTCTCCACCTGCGACGCCTCTCCGACCTGGGGCGGGGCACAGCACGGTCAGAGCACGGTCAGAGCACGGGCATGGTCACAGCACGATCACAGCACGGTCAGAGCACGGTCAGAGCACGGGCACAGCACGGTCAGCTACGGCTGGATGCTTTTATTCATTTAGCAGACGCTTTTATCCAGAGCGACATCCGTACACAAATGCAGTTAGATCAGATAGGGAAGCCGGAAGGATCTAGGTCGGGTAAGAGCACATTTATCACCCGGCAGCGCTCAGGAGCAGCAGAGGTGCGTGCGAGGGAGAAGGAGGCGGACATTTTGTAAGTCTCACCTCGGCCATCTCCTCCTGGCCCTGCTCCACGTAGGCTGTGGCCTGCAGGCCAGGAGACAGCTCGTCTGATTGGTCCATGTCGCTCTCCTCCGTCAGCCTTCCGTTCTCATTGGCTGCCGTGTCCCAGTCGTCGTGAGCTTCACGCTCTGATTTGTCAGAGGAGCCGTCATTCTCCATGTGGTGGTTTCCTAGCAGGGACTCATCAAACCTATCAGAGGAGAGACGAGAGGCCGGGGGTTGGCACATGCAGACACATGTGCATCATGACTCATCATTAGAAGCACACATTCATCCCCTCAGAGGAGAGACAGAGACCAGCCACTGGATTTATTTGAATGACTCGTCAGTATAAATCACGATACAGCCACTCTTAATAACCAACTAAGAATTCGCAACAATGTCAATGCATTGATCAAACCCTTTCTGCAAGGTAAGTGACCTGAGTGAGTCCTAAGAGATCAGAGGTATAGAGATGATCAAGCACCTCCCAGGAGCAGCCAGGCGGCATCACCGCCAGAACACATCTTAAAATAGACCTTCGGTGGGACTGGGCGTGTCTAAAAATAGACCAGCCCGCAGTCCAGATGCCCCCCTCCCCTTCACGATAGACCAGCCCCCAGTCCAGATGCCCCCCTCCCCTTCACGATAGACCAGCCCCCAGTCCAGATGCCCCCCTCTCCCTCACGATAGACCAGCCCCCAGTCCAGATGCCCCCCTCCCCTTCACGATAGACCAGCCCCCAGTCCAGATGCCCCCCTCCCCTTCACGATAGACCAGCCCCCAGTCCAGATGCCCCCCTCTCCCTCACGATAGACCAGCCCCCAGTCCAGATGCCCCCCTCCCCTTCTGATAGACCAGCCCCCAGTCCAGATGCCCCCCTCCCCTCACGATAGACCAGCCCCCAGTCCAGATGCCCCCCTCCCCTTCTAATAGACCAGCCCCCAGTCCAGATGCCCCCCTCCCCCTCACGATAGACCAGCCCCCAGTCCAGATGCCCCCCACCCCCTCCTGATAGTCGCCGTGGGCTTTGAGAGCGCTACAGGAGGGGCAGAACGCAGCGGGGCGTGGTCTGAAGAACCTCGTGGACCCGACAGTGATGTCACCCGTCGTGTCTGGTTGCCTCGGTAACCTACCTACAGGCAGTCTGAATGTCACAGTCGGTGATCGCTGAGGAGGAAGAACACAAAGGACTCCACAAACCCCACGGAGCCGATCAGATATTCAGTGTTTCGTGTCTCAGTGGCACAGCTATCACTCAACACAACAACATCCGCAGGAGCGGGAGGGCAGGAGGGAAAGAGGAAAGAGAGCTTACATAAGGGGTGAAGCACACAGCTAAAAGCCACAGCTATCAGGACGCTAACAGGAAGCCGCAATACTTGTCCGTCCTGCCTTTCCAGTGGACACACCCCCCCTGTTTACCTCATCTTCCTCTCTCTACGTCGCCCACATCCCCCTCATGTCTGCCCAACACGAAACAACAGTGAGTCACCAACACAGTCACCAACACAGTCACCAACACAGTCACCAACACAGTCACCAAGGGTTCCTCCAGAGGTACACCCCACATCTGACACACAGTCTGCCGTCAGATATCACCGAGCGACAGACAGACATTCCTGCAGAAAAGACACACCCTAACCCATGAAGTCTGTCTTACCTCCTACACAAAGTGCAACTCTCAGACAGATCCCAGATAGTAGCACAATAACAAGCAGTTTCCCCCCTCCTGCCTGGCACAGACCGTCCCCTTCCTGCACCTCCGTCGGCTCTTCTGAATACAAAAGTGTGTGTGTGAAAACCAAGCACTGAGTCATAGCGATATGTCTTCTGTCTGCTCTGCCGCGCCTGCTTCCTGGAAGTGTGTGAGTGAGCGTGTGTGTGTGTGTGAGTGTGTGTGTGTGTGTGGCTGCAGCACTGCTGATGTCTCTCTCTCTCTCTCTCTCTCTCTCTCTGGTGTAAGGTTAACATTCTCTCCAATCCTCACTACTCCTCTGTCATGTGACCCAGTGGTGCTGTTCTGATTGGCAGGGGAAGCAGGAGACAAGATAGAGCTGAGGGCCAGAGGGGGAAGGGGGCGGGGCATAGAGCTGAGAGGGCGGGGCATAGAGGGGGAAGGGGGCGGGGCATAGAGGAAAGAGAGACAACAGATGAAAGTCTATATATCTCTAAATAGGCAATAAAAACGTTAGCATCAAGCCCCAATGCAGAACTAATTGAGTTAAAGCACAAAGGAGGTAGCTTAGAGCAAAGAACAATAAAGTACAGTAGAGTCCTCATGATGCAATTTTGTTTTAGAATTTTTTTGTTGGGAAATATTTTTTCAAGCTTTAGTATAATTTTTTGGGGCTAAATATTTTTGGAACCTTTCGAAACCTTTGAGATTTTTTTTTCAACCTTTCAAAACATTTTGGCTAAATATTTTTTCAACCTTTTGAAACTTTTTGGGGCAAATATCTTTCCAACCTTTAAAAACTTTGGGCAATTTTTTTTTAACCTTTTGAAACTTTTTGGGGCAAATATTTTTTCAACCTTTGAGGCAAAAAATTTTTCAAAACGTTTGGGGGCAAATATTTTTTAAAACTTTCAAAACTTTAGTGGACAAAATATTTTCTCAACTTTTCAAAACATTTGGGGGAAAATGTTTGTTGTGCACAGTGCATGAGTGGTGTTACTCACTGCAGCAGCTCTGCGTCTGTGAGGGGGGTGGACTGCAGCAGGTGGAGGATGTGGGAGGACTCTGACGACGTGCTGACATCACCGTCCTTGCCTGCCTTGGGCGTCAGCTTGTACAGGCTGAAGGCGCTGAGGGCCAGCTCTAGAGCATCCATCCAACACCGGCCTGGAGAGGAGATGGAGGAGGACAGGTGGAGGAGGACAGGTGGAGGACCGCATCAGCAGGGACGTCTTACACTATTAGTCACACGCACACACTTATTTTCCTATCCTAGTGGTGCCCAACCCTTCACTTCCATTCAAAAGTTCTAACCACTAACCCCAGCCGTAACCCTGGGCTTCATTATAATTCTAACCAAATTCAAAAGCATTTGCAGTTGTGGGGCCCAAGGGGAGCTCACCATCGGACTCGGAGGCAGCTCTGAAGATCAGGTAGTTACTGGGCAGCGGCTGGGTGATGGAGCCCACGCTCTCCCCTGTCGGACCCTGGAGACCAAGTACAGCGTTGACACCTTGATTTAGTCACAATATTAAATGGCAACAGATTTGACCTCTCTGCCAAGTCTTGTGAAAATATCTGTAAAAAGCAATTCCATACTTGAGTTATTTTAATCTGAGTTTACATCGAAAAGGACAGCTCGAAGATGCAAACGCATCTTCTAGATTTAGAACAGAAGGTACTGACGATGATTCAACATCTTCTTAAATAGGGGTACGCTGGCTAACCTTGATGGCCCAGATGGACTTGTCCAGAGGGTGGTAGAGCTTGAAGCAGAAGCCGTCCTTCTTGGAGGGCCTCTCGATCAGCTTGCATGCGTTGAGCAGGATGGTGCCCACCCAGTGGTCCACCTTGGGGGTCTTGTAGATGAGCAGGACCCCGGGCCTCAGAGCACACCACAGCTTGGTCCAGCTCTTCAGGGAGCCACGGATCTGCAGAGAGCAGCAGGCGCCTTCAGGCTCAAGCACTCCTCTTTACTCTCTCTTCTGTTTGAGACGCCTGACAGTGGCCGAGTGTCATGTGATGGGAGCATGGTGTTGTAGGGCTGTTTTGGCAGCCCCACAGTGTGCTCTGTCAGGACTACCTTTAACCATGTGATGGGAGCATGGTGTGCTCTGTCTGTCGGGCCTACCTTTAACCATGTGATGGGAGCATGGTGTGCTCTGTCTGTCAGGCCTACCTTTAACCATGTGATGGGAGCATGGTGTGCTCTGTCTGTCGGGCCTACCTTTAACCATGTGATGGGAGCATGGTGTGCTCTGTCAGGACTACCTTTAACCATGTGATGGGAGCATGGTGTGCTCTGTCTGTCGGGCCTACCTTTAACCATGTGATGGGAGCATGGTGTGCTCTGTCTGTCGGGCCTACCTTTAACCATGTGATGGGAGCATGGTGTGGTCTGTCTGTCGGGCCTACCTTTAACCAGTCGGACATGATGACCACGCTGGGGTCCTTCAGAGCGCTGAACAGTTCTTTGGCTGCCCGTTTCTTCTCCTGTCGGTAATTCTTCTTTTGGACCTGCAGCACACACACACACACACACAGTGAAATCTCTAAACATGATCATCATATGTCCACTAGGGGGAAGTAGAGCATCATCACCCTGATCTTGATCTTTGGTTAAATCTGTGACATCTAACATGTATAATTGAAAAGGAAATCCTCCAAATGACACTTCTATTCTGTGCTCAACCTGAGAAGAGACAGGCAGGCTATATGTAGATCATTATGTACCCAATAGCTTTATCGTTATCACACGATGGGATCTATTGAATTATTCATTTCTCAGCATCTTTCACCCCTGACCCCTTCCTGCAGACACAGGAAGTGATGCGTACCTTGAGGGACTCTTTCCGGGCTAGCTTTTCCGTGGGGGAGGAGCACTCCTTCTCCAGACCATTAAACATCTTGGACTCAGACTGAAGCACACAAACAAGAGGGAGGAGGACGTAAGAGGAGGCAAGAATTAAGTGCACAAGTTCAAAGCAGGAAGGGAAAGAAAGGAATGAGTGAAATAAACATTATTATGAAGCACAAACCTGGCCATCGTTTGTGCCCACTCAACCAAAACATCCAGCCACGCTCCCACCCCTTCCATTAACATGACATATCCCATGTCCCTGGATACCATAGCATTTCTCTAGCCTGTATCTACAGACCATGGTGTGAAGAACCGTGCGGGCTTCCTGGGGCTATCTGAAACAGGCGGAGGATCTCCCCAGGTCCTAGAGGTGTCATATTCAGTCCCCTACACTCAGCATTTTACTATGGGAACCCGTGAGTGCCAAGTGACCTATGAACCACATGATCCAGCCAACAGGACCCCATAGATGAGGCAGTTCAGAGGATAATGGCTTCTGTCACTATTCAATAACATGAAGGTTCAGTTCAACCAGGTAGACTTGTACTGGTGAAACTGTGCATAAAGATGAGTCACAAAGATGAGTCACAGAAGATCTGTGTTATCAGTGCCTATAGGCCGGTTGGATGTGATTCATACTTATTGTCCAGGAACATCTGGCCCACAGGCACACACACACACACACACTGGTCCTAGCCCAGTCCCTTGTGTGGAGCAGTGCCTGTGATGCTGGGCTGTGCTGAGGCTCCTATTGTTCCTAACAGTGAAGAGCCCTCTGGAGCACACCAGCTGCAGCTCAGAAACACCCCACACACAAACACACTGCACACACGATCCTGGGATAGGAGGACAGGGGACCTCACACTGCACACGCTGGAAAGGTTTAATGATCTGCTGTGCTGTGAAGCGGCATTACTGTGGAGGCGAGAGGGAAGCCGAGCGCAACGTGACAGGATTGAACCCAGCACATTAGTGAGTGGTGGGGGGCGTCAGGGTGAGGGCTGTGGTGGGGGCGTCAGGGTGAGGGCTGTGGTGGGGGCGTCGGGGTGAGGGCTGTGGTGGGGGCGTCAGGGTGAGGGCTGTGGTGGGGGCGTCAGGGTGAGGGCTGTGGTGGGGGCGTCGGGGTGAGGGCTGTGGTGGGGGCGTCAGGCTGAGGGCTGTGGTGGGGGCGTCAGGGTGAGGGCTGTGCTGGATGGGGGCTGTACTGACGTGGAGCTGTCAAGGGTGTACGGCCGCATGTGTATGGAAGTGGAACACTGGTACAAGCCACAGATGAAATGCCTGGAGGACAACAAAACAGCCAATGACAGCGAATCGGAGCCCAGCGTTGAAATCAGGATTTGCCTTCTTACCTTGCTGCTGGGTGACTGGGCGGGACTAAGTTCATCACTCAGCATTGATAGGCCATTCCTCTCCGACTCACTTCCTGGTGATGGAGAGGAACACAGTAACTGTGAGTACATGGGGCAAACTCCAGTAACATAAAACGTACTAAACCTACAAGATATCTCACAGTGCCGGGCAATAAAAAAACCTGTATATGTGCAAACGCTAAAAATACATTCAGATGATTTCTATCCAACACAAACATGTATTCTCATCCAGGACAACTAAGTATAGATCTTTCCTTACTTTCATAACTTTTTGATTAAAACAAATCCAGAACATAAAAAAGACTTAGTTGAGTGGAGGAAGGGCGAGCTTGGCACCGTACCTGGACTGAGAGGGTAAAGGTCACTCTCCCCTCCGTAGGACAGGTTTCGGGTCAGGGCGCGGGTGTCTATCTTAGGCGGGGAGGTGGGGGTGGGACACAGGGACAACCTCCGATGGTACAAGCTCTCCTCCTTCATCCTGTCGGCCTTCTGGTCCTCTAGAGGGAGGGAGGAGCAAGAGAGAACACAATCAATCCAAACAGTTACACATGTCAAGTGCGATTATCTAAAGAATGAGTCGGCTTGATCCAAAATATGAATAACAGTCCTCATGAATGTGGACACCTACACAGAAGTGGTGAACCTCTGCCAGGTCTCTACGAGCCTCTCTCTCCGCTCTCGCCTCCTACACTCGCACGCTCGGCTACGCACCACGCAGGAGGAAGCACACACGTCACCCGGGCAACACAATGGGCCAGTATGTGTCCATGACAGGCCGTTGTCACGGTACCAGTTGATGTGACAGACACGCAGACCCGCAAACTCTGGGCAGCAACTCCACACCCCCTCACCCCTGGCCTGCCCTCCCCCACTGGCAGCCACTCCACACCCCCTCACCCCTGGCCTGCCCTCCCCCACTGGCAGCCACTCCACACCCCCTCACCCCTGGCCTGCCCTCCCCCACTGGCAGCCACTCCACACCCCCTCACCCCTGGCCTGCCCTCCCCCACTGGCAGCCACTCCACACCCCCTCACCCCTGGCCTGCCCTCCCCCACTGGCAGCTTCCATGTCTGGGAGAGCCAGTCAGCCATGTACCCCCCCGGAGAGTGTCTGTCGCTGGCCACAGGCCTGGAGTCTCACCCTCACACATGGGGCCCATGTCTACTCAGACACAACACTCTCTCTCTCTCTTACACCCACCCACACACACCCACACACACAACTGTTACTCTCTTGTCCCGCTTTGATTAAGCTGAGATATGCGTGTGTCTGCCTCACACAAGAGCAAGCATACATTTGATGAATGACTAACTATTTAGCATCTTTTTTTTTCAACATGGGATGAAAACATGTGGATGACACCTCTTCCAACCACGCATGTTAGGCTGCTGGCTCAGGAAAGCACATCTCGTACCATGAGCTCTTAATCCCTGCATTAGAACTCATACTGTGACAGGGTGAGGTCTTAGAAGGCATTACTGGACAGCAGAGTGACTGTGTGTGTGTGTGTGTGGCATTGAAAACAATTGAGAGGCACCTCTGCATCCCGTACTGCGAGGGTCATCAGGTTCTGGATGATGGTGAATGCCTCTGCTCAGTGCACGTAGGCGACACACACCCCTTACTTTCTTTGTTAGTGAAAGAGAGCCTTTCCTCACCCTTCTGCTGTGAGTCATGCTGCATCCACTCACAGGCCTCTGTGGCCTCTCCCTCTCTCTCTCCTCTCCCACTCACTCTCTCTCGTCTCTGACAGAGTGGTCACATGACTCGCAAAACACGTCATTTGTGATGAGCTGTTTTTTATTAGAAGCAGATGTGATGGTACAGTGGGGCTGCGTTCAGCACGCGCTGAACGCTACACGGGGAGACGTCCATAAAATGCAGTTGTCCGCAGATACTGTGAGAGCAGAGACTTCTAATAGATCATTCATGAATTTATTAGTGAAAATATTTTTAGACCCAGACATGTGAGAGGAGAGAAGGACAGAGAGACAGAGAGAGACAGACAGAGAAAGAGCGAGACAGAGAGACAGAGCGAGCGAGCAAGAAAATATAAACGTCTAAAACCTGATTCCCCCACCCTTCCCTGCTTGGGCGGTCTATAAATAGAATTCCAGTGCTGCAGTGTGTGTGTGTGTGTGTGTGGAGTACAGTATGAAGCCCAGGGTGGGGTGCAGATATAGTCTGTGAGCCTCCAATGTTACACGTCACCAACACCAAGACACAATGACAGAGTCCAAGTTCGACAAGTTCACACATGAACTTCCTCTTGCAGCCCTGGGGCCTGGCCATGGTGGGAAGACACATTGATTGACAGGTGGGAGACCCAATGGCAGCAGGCTCTCAGCTGCAGGGCAGGATTATTAGTAAGCGGGTGCGTTGGGCGCTGCCAAACACTATCTGTCTGCTTTTCTTTGTTGATGGGGGGGATTACACAGGATCAGGCTGTTGGGGGGGAGGGGGGGGGGATGCTCACATTTGACCAATCCCTGCTGCGGGGGCACCTGTAAGGTGACCAGTCCCCCCCAGGCGCCTCAGATACTGTTAGAAGCTAGTGAGGCCTGAGCAGCCGATACACATTCCCCATCACAACACGTGCAGCATCATAGTACGACATCACTCCCTCCTCCTCTCCTTTCCCAATACATCCTGTCTACACTTGTCCCTGTTGGACACACCCTCACCCACCTGCAGTCCTTACAGGAGCACAGGAAGTGGTGTCCTCACCCACCTGCTGCCTTTACAGGAGCACAGGAAGTGATGTCAGCACCCACCTGCAGCCCTTACAGGGGCAAAGGAAGTGATGTCCTCACCCACCTGCTGCCTTTACAGGAGCACAGGAAGTGATGTCCTCACCCACCTGCAGCCCTTACAGGAGCACAGGAAGTGAGTGTTTGGCCAGCCCTGCCTGGTGTAGGGTTACATATAGATATAAAACGGGTACGATTGTGTGCTTCAAGTAACGTGTGAGATCTTTATTTCACCGTTGCCAAGCAAACAAGTGGATTAGGAAAACTTCAACTGTGTTTTTTTGTTTGGGTTTCTTTCAGTTGAAAGCAGTTTGCTTCCTGCAGGGTGGGGGCTGCTAGCCCCGCCCCCACCCTCATATGACACATTACTGAGAGGCTAGCCTAGCCTATCACTGACCTCATTCACCGCGTAGCGCTATGAAATGCTAGGCTAATATTTACATATGGATATGAAGAGCTAAGAGAAGATAACATTGACGTGGAGCAGAACCAGGTCACCCAATGACAAACCCCCTCCACAACAACCCTGAACAGAGCACGCCCGACCTTCAGTAACCTTCGCTTAGCATGTTGGGAAGACAACACTTATCTGCTCATAGAGGTGTTTTTATTAATCATTAGTCCTCATGGGAACGAGTGCAGGAGGGGGCGAGTGTTGTTGACACACACACGTAAACCTGCTCAGGGTCAGTGCTTCTTGGCATCCTGTGCAGTCTCTAGACACACTAACAACCTCTGTGCTCCCGTCACCAGGAGACACTGTTAGCTTAGCATCATCCCCGGGCAGTGAAGGAAAAACCACATCAGCAAATATTAGCAACACTAACAAGACGGACTGGAAGATTCACCGCCTCGACGGTGTTCTGGAACTTTCCACTGCAGCAGACGGAGGACAGGAACACACTCAAAAAGTGTGATGTTGAATACACACACACACACACACAAACACACACACACACACACACACACATTAGCTGGAATACATAGAAGCATGCATACACACAAACCAAAAAGAAAATCTAAACATTGGTGACAAAACAAGTCTATAAGTGGAGAACAGCGCTAGTTATAGCCAGCTAGGACTCCCGAAATAAATGTTCCATATCAGAAATCCGACTGGCCCATCTCTGGCAACAGTCTGTGACCTTCTGGCCCTTTCATCACTCCTGTCACGTCATTTCACATCACGGTGACAGAGGGGACACATTGTGTGACGGCCTGACAAGCACAGACAGGATACATCTAAATAGACTTGGTGCGGGTGTGGCCCTGGTGTGTGTGTGTGTGTGTGTGTACAGGGAGAAAGACATAAAAAGCGAGTGACATGCCAGCTGTCACAACATGATGTCACAGATGAAACCCTGTTATGCTGGTTCATCCCTTCCCTGGTTCATCCCTCCTCTGGTTTATCCCTCCTCTGGTTCATCCCTCCTCTGGTTCATCCCTCCCCTGGTTCATCCCTCCTCTGGTTCATCCCTTCACTGGTTCATCCCTCCCCTGATTTATCCCTCCCCTGGTTCATTCCTCCTCTGGTTCATCCCTCCCCTGGTTCATCCCTTCACTGGTTCATCCCTCCTCTGGTTCATCCCTCCTCTGGTTCATCCCTCCTCTGGTTCATCCCTCCTCTGGTTCATCCATCCTCTGGTTCATCCCTACTCTGGTTCATCCCTCCCCTGGTTTATCCCTCCCCTGGTTCATCCCTCCCCTGGTTCATCCCTTCACTGGTTCATCCCTCCTCTGGTTCATCCCTACTCTGGTTCATCCCTCCCCTGGTTCATCCCTCCCCTGGTTCATCCCTCCTCTGGTTCATCCCTCCTCTGGTTCATCCCTCCTCTGGTTCATCCCTCCTCTGGTTCATCCCTCCTCTGGTTCATCCCTCCTCTGGTTCATCCCTCCTCTGGTTCATCCCTCTCTCTTCATCTTCTCCCTCATCCCCAGACGAGGAGATTAATGGCTGGCCTGATGACCTACATACTGCGTGGGAGGACTGTAGTCCCCCCTCCCTGCGCACACACACACACACACACACACACACACACACAACACAACACAAGCAGTGTGCTACACATCAACGCTACACAGCATTCACTAAACACACAAAACAACATTCACACAGCCCAAAGACAATATGTTATTTTTGTTTTTTTCACAATGTATGATTCATGTTTGACTACTTGCAATGTTGGGCACAGGGCTCGAAATTAACTTTTTGGCTTACCAGCCAAAACGGCTGGTAGATGAAAAAAGTTACCAGCCAATAATATTTTTTACCAGCCAAAATTAAACCTGCCATTTCAGACATACTCTAACATTGTTTGACATAAACAACCTTTACCTATGATTTAAATATAATTCTAAATCACTCAATGGATAAAATCAACCAAATTTACTTTTTGAAAGAATGTATTAATTCAGGGGGTTCCAGGGGCCTACTACTAGGCCTACTCTTGCTTATTGTGAGATGGGTTGTCCTTGTCCATGAGGTTTGGTCTTCGCATCCAGTGTTTCCCACACATAGACTAATTTAGACACTTTATCCTGACTTTTTTTTTAACGCTATCTAAAACACGCAGCGTATTCGTTCAGCTGCATTTCCTTTCCCTGCTCTTCCTCCGACTCTGTCATTCACGTGTCTCTCACATACACACACACACACACAGTCACAACGTCATCACACTTTAGCAACGACGCTATGCGATATCAGCGACCCTTCAGCATTAGCATCGTAGCTAAGTCTAGGAAAGTTGAGGTTACTTTTCGCTAGGTACCTACGAACATGTCTTAATCTGCTAGACAAGCTTCCCCATCGTTCTTTTGGTGAGGTGTCTCACGAGCCCTACTTACCCGGCCGTGGAGCCGACCAGCTAAATAGTTACTTAGCACTAGCGTTGCTATACCTGCACATATGCAGAAATTGTTTACAATATTTTCAGGCTTCAACCAGTGCTGCTCAAGCATAAATACAGGGTCAAGAGTTAGATTCGTTAGGCATTGAAGAAAGAGTAGGAGAGGAGGACAGCATCCAACATAGCTAATACATATATATTTAATTATAAAAAAAAGTTATGTGTAACAAACCTAGCTGCCGCCTAGACTGTGCGGTCTATCTTGCGACGCACTCACTCAAATTTCAAGACTTTCGTGACCCAAATCAAAATTCTGATGTGACAGATCAATGGGGAAGTTTTCTCTCTTAAATGCTGTCATCCTCGACCTTTTTTGTCTTTTTAAATCTAACTATTTGTATTATCAGTGTCATTCTCTAGCTGTTATAACGGCTATCTTCCCAGTTTTCTGCCACCTAGATGCGCGCACAACTGTTCGTGTTGGCGTTGCATGCTTTTATTAACCATGACGGGCGCGGTAGTCGGGAGCTGTACTCCGCAATTTCACTCGCCAAATGGCGGGGCATCGGACAAAATTTAGTCGCCAGCCCAAAAATCTACACGCCATTGGCGCTCGGCGGGTGCCAATTTCGAGCCCTGGTTGGGGATATCTCGTTGTTATGATCAGTGACCTATGCCCTTTTGTAAAGCTCTCTCTTGGAAGTCGCTTTGGATAAAAGCGTCTGCTAAATGAATAAATGTAAAAATTTAAATGTTAACCACATGCAACCATCCTCCTCACCACCTTACAACCACGCCCTCCACTATGAGTAACCACAGTAAGTTTCAGGCATGTGACACTTTTCTAATCAGAGTTAGCAAGAAAGAATAACTAGCCTGTCATGAAATGTGCTCTCAGTCTATGAGCAGGGACATTTCCAGGTCCGGATCAGGGTATATGTAGGCCAGTCTAAGTGATCAGGGTATATGTAGGCCAGTCTAAGTGATCAGGGTATATGTAGGCCAGTCTAAGTGATCAGGGTATATGTAGTCCAGTCTAAGTGATCAGGGTATATGTAGGCCAGTCTAAGTGATCAGGGTATATGTAGGCCAGTCTAAGAGTATCCCAGTTCTTTTGGCTGAAGCCTTGGGCTGCAGCTAGGTGGATAACCAACCCCACACACACACCCCCACACACACACCCCCACACACACACACCCCCACACACACACACAGACACACACCACCTTCGTTACTGAGCCAAACAGAGAAGCAGTGCTGGCAGTCGTCAATGCGTTTCAGCCTTGCCAGGGGAACAGAATCACTTTGCAGAAGAGTCCAACAACACTACACTTGAGCTTCTACAGTGACCTTCAAAGCGTTGACGTGCAGGGCCAGCTGAGTAGCCTGGTGCCTGTACTTTCCACTCAGTGTGGAAGCAGTTACCCTGTTACGTTTCCAGAGATGTTTTCCCTATCCTCACGAAGGAAACCTCATACAACTGAGACCAAGTGACCAACAGACACAGAAGTATAGTGTACGACCACTAGGGATAGAACCCATGCTGTTTAAAGGTACTCTGAGGCCCAGTGGCACAGGAGGCGGGGTTTAAAGGTACTCTGAGGCCCAGTGGCACAGGAGGCGGGGTTTAAAGGTACTCTGAGGCCCAGTGGCACAGGAGGCGGGGTTTAAAGGTACTCTGAGGCCCAGTGGCACAGGAGGCGGGGTTTAGGGGTTCCTCTATCCCCTCCAAACAACAAAACAGTGACAGCCTAGGGTGAGAGAGGGCCATCGACTGGTGTCTGATTAGTTCTGGCGTCTACAGCTGTTGCTCTTATTAATACGCTACACGAAATACACTCATCTGAGACTGCTGATTGACCGCTACCCCGTCTGAAAACACCCAGCAAGATCTCTTTTGTCGTCAATGGCTGCTATTTTAGTCGGTGGTGGTGGTAAGTGTTTGACATGGAAATCCAGTTGATGGTTCTGGCTTGGTTTTGTCGCGCCACTTCTAGAAAGATGTTTCACATCAAACACAGCACATGACCCCCCACTCTGAAGCTGAACACGATGAATAAAAACATGAATGTCTCTCTCACACTCTCTTTCTCTTCCTGTCTCTAAATATTCAGCTCATTAAAAGAAGTGGTTCTGTGGTTCTCAGATCAAAAGAGGAGCTTTCCCATCTTTATATCGCAAGAACGATTTTGATTATTTCAATCTATAAATGCATCACTGGCTCACTGGTCAATTGTATGACATTTGAAAGGGCTTCTTAAGGATTACAGGTACACACTGGTGGTGGACTGCACTACCCTGTGTCATCCCCATCCATGCATCCCTCCCTCCATCCCTCCCTCCCTGCATCCATCCATCCATCCCTCCCTACATCCCTCCATGCATCCAGACAGACACACACACACATCACATTGTGTTGATACAAAGCTCCCTCAGAAACAGAGGAGGCTTCACCACCAGTCTGCACATCCATCCGTAAAGATACATCCATCTCAACCAGACAGCCGTGTTTCCAAAGACGGAAATGGAGCCTTGAAGGATTTAGAGTTCACAAAGCCCTGCCTTCAGAGAGTGTGTGTGTGTGTGTGTGTGTGTGTGTGTGTGTTTGAGATCACTCCAAACCTGCAATCTGAAACTATTTGGACAAGACGCGTCACAAAGCACAAAAATCTGCGTCCACAACACTAAAGCTCCGATGGCAAAGAGAAGCGAGGCGACAAAGGCACTAAAAAGCTCTGCAGCCTCAATATAAATCCCATGCAAATATCTATAAACCTTATCTGAACTGTCCATAAAGGGCACTTAACTCCAGTGTGTCAGAGAGTAATGTGTGTGTGAGAGAGAGAGGAGGCAGGAGAGGGGACTGGGCGTACAAGGTTAGTTAATGTGAGGCAGGAGAGGGGACTGGGCGTACAAGGTTAGTTAATGTGTAATTAACCGTTAAATCCCGTAACTCTGACTGGAGCTCCACAAGCCAAGACAAACATGGGAGCGGCCGTGTGGAAACGTTTCCTGATGCGAGTGATACGACCACAACTCCAGCCTTCTCAGCCCCACGCTGTGAGTGTGTGTGTTCTGAGACCTTCAACTTCAAACACAGAAGTGTTGTAGTGACGACATTTTGTCAACCCTGACATATTCCAGCAGGAGAGGCAGTGTGGCGGTCTCATCTTCTCACAGTACGAGAGCACGCAACAGTAGAACTAGTAGTGTCTGGGGTTGTTTATCCAGTCTCATCTACACCTATCTTTCAGACACCTATCTACAACACACACACACACACACATCCATCTTTAGGAATTATCCCGGAAAATTGCACAGGGCACGTATTCATAGTACTTTTCCATGGATGAAAATAAAAGCTGTCCTCCAAGCAAACTTGGTGTTTTGCACGTCTTCCCGAGGTATCACTAACCCCCAGCCCAGGGGCAACACCTGCTGCCCTCTCCCGCACGGCGACCCCCCGACACCTCGGACACAACCAGCTACTGTTGCTGCCACATCAGATAGAGCCGAGCTGTAGAGATAACGCACTTCCTGTCCCTGCAAGGTCCTCGCTAGGCAGCGTGGCCGACCACACAGCCAGACCGGGGCTCGTGTCCTCCTGCCACGACTTCAGGGATTAGACATGGGAGAATCTGGGAGGTTATTTTAAGAGGCACTGCCACTTAGAGCCATGTCAAAGAAAATAGAAAAAGAGGAAAGTTGTGTCGAAGAGATGTGAACTGCACTGTGAACCTTGGGGGACGTGGCCCTGTTTCCTCCCCACGCTGCGAGCGGGGGGGGCGGCGGGGGGGCGGGGTGAGTCATCCCTCACAGGAGGCGGTGGGAGGCTGTGCAGGCTCTCTGCATGCCCGCCAGACTAAAAGCGGATTCAGCCTGGCACGGAAGATGTTCCCGTTAAGAAGTAGAAGAAAAAAAATACAGCACACAGAGCAGCACACACACACACACACACTCACATTAGACTCAAGGCACACAGGAGCCCACACACACTTCAAACACACGGCTGCACACACACACACACACTATTAAACACACATCAAACGCACATCTGAACACGCACACCTGCAGCTTGCAGGGAAGCTGGAGCGTGAGGGGCTGTGGGTGGGGGCACTGCCTACCCTCTGAACCACAGAGTGAGGGGCTGTGGGTGGGGGCACTGCCTACCCTCTGAACCACAGAGTGAGGGGCTGTGGGTGGGGGCACTGCCTACCCTCTGAACCGCAGAGTGAGGGGCTGTGGGTGGGGGCACTGCCTACCCTCTGAACCACAGCTAATGCTCCTCTAGCTAGCAGTGGGTAAGGCCATGGAGAGACCTACCAAGGAGAGAGACCTACCTTTCACCTGGGCAGCGGAGGACTCCACATTCAGAAGCTAACGTCGGCGCCTCACCTGTAGAGAGAGAGAGTAAAAGAGAGCGTATGAGAGAAAGGTTACTCCTACTTGTGCACACATTAAAAAAAAGCGCAACGCTTCCCCCCCCCTCCCTCTACTCTTCACACCAGCCGAGCCCCACCCTGCTCTCCCTCCCCCACCCTGCTCTCCCTCCCCCACCCTGCTCCCACTCCCCTGCCCTCCCTCTCCCCCCTGCCCTCCCGAGGGAGCGACACCGTCTCCCTGGGCTCAGCTCAGCCCGTTTTACCAGGAAGCTAATCCTCACTGCAGCACGGCTTAGCCACCGACACCAGCACACAACTACCCAGTCTCAGTCTGCCTTTTAAAGCGCCCAGGGAGGCTCCACATGAACAGCAGCTGCTGAACAAAGACGCTGGGACAGACTTCCAGCACTGTTGCAGTGGATATGACCCAGGGAGCTGGACTCTGGGTGCTCTGCAGTGGACATGACCCAGGGAGCTGGACTCTGGCTGCTCTGCAGGTGTGGTCTGGTAGGTGTACCGCAGCATGCACAATCACACACACCTCTTCCTAAAGCCCTACTAAACTGGTCCTCGTGCTGAAACACACATAAACAAGCCCTAGCTGGAGGGCAAGTTAGGAGAGGTGTGGTGCGAGGAAACCTGACAGACAGCACAGAACTCGTTTGTGTCGAGGTCATGTGGTTCCTTTACAAACCCAAACAGCTTGATGGCAGTGAGAGTAGACTTGTGGAGGGTAAACATCCTGGAGGAGGGGTGACGGGAGGGTGTGGCCACCAGATCATCCCCCCTCCATGTATTAGACATGGACTGAGCAGACCTGTGCCTTTAAATCTCACCACAGTACTGGAGGAAGAGCAGAAGGAGGAGCCGGGGGGGGCATAACACCAGTACGTCTAACCTAAATAAGAAGTCAACTGAAAGAGAATCCCTGAGCTGACAGAGCTGGAGGGGGGGGAGAGGATGAGGGAAGGAGGGGGAGAGAGGATGAGGGAAGGAGGGAGAGAGAGGATGAGGGGAAGAGGGGGAGGGGGCGTCAAGACAGGGAGACGGCCCAGAAAAAGGTGGATGGAAAGACACACCTGATTCACACAAATGAGTTGTTATCAAGCTCTGTGGAAGCCAGGTAACGAGTCAGGTGTGTTGGAGCAGGGAAACATCTAGAACATACAGGACAGCGGCCCCTGAGGACCAGGATTTAACACCCCTGCACCAGACTAAGGACAGTGGCCCCTGAGGACCAGGATCGAACACCCCTGCACCAGACTAAGCCGTTCTTGAGCAGACCCACGCTGTGTCTGGGGAGTGAAATGTTGGTGGTGATCTTATAAGAAGGGCTTCTACATCCACCCTGAAACATCTGGAGTGGTGACCTCCAAGCCATTAAACAGTGCCTGGCTGAACCAGAGACAAGGACACACAACCCTGGGGGCAGAGCGGGTTTTGTTGACACTACTAGAACCAGTTGCCAGGGTAAACATGGCAACAGGAGGACGGCTCGGAGATCACGGATCTCCTGACCGACTGTTGACTTACTTCTTGTTGTATGAAGAGGATAATCAGCAAACCCCCCTCGCTCCTGGAGATCCCCGCCTCCCCCCGCCCTGAGGTGGATTAACGAGGCCCCGGGGTTGGGCTGTGTAATGAGAGGGGGACTACTCTATTTGAGGGAAGACAGATCTGATTATAGACCTCCTTTAGCCTGGAAAGTTATTTTATTTATTTTGTTAAGTCAAGCATCTCCTCAGTCCATCCCCTCCAATCAGACAGATGATTGGGTTATTTCTACAGCTGGGTCAAATCAGGTAAAAGTGGTCCAATTTATTTGAGAGGGGGGAGAGGTAGGAAGAGGGAGTGAGGGCAGTCAATAAGTGCTCTCCAATACCTGGAGGACTAATTATTCCTCCTCACAACAGGCTTCTCTCTAAGGGCCAACTGGGGCTGTGTTTTCCACTGTGGTCACAGCCTTGTGCTTTATTCGGGGATGACGCAAGGCAACAGCTGCACCTTACACTGGCCTCGGAGACCTTAGGGGGCAACTAAACACACTCACACACACACAGGGCAGAGGAGTCTCGCACATGGGACTTCACGCCTGTGGTTTCAATCTAGAAAACAGAGAGGTGGTTTTGAGCAACGCTGCTGTCCCAAACCACAGCACGTGGGTGTGACACAGTACAGAGCATGCACAGCATGTGGGTGTGACACAGCCCAAACCACAGCACGTGGGTGTGACACAGAGCATACACAGTGAATCCAGTAGGAGTCCAGGGCTGGGTCCTGAGGCGCTAGCCACAACTTAACTCTAGGCTTTGGACTTCTCTCTTAATGGACCTGGGCTCTCTTCCTTTAATTAGGTTACAAATCACAACCCAACCTCACATTCAGCTGCTGCCCGGGCTTCCGAGCTTCTCCCTTTATTACCCTCGCTTTGTCATGTTAAAAGACAGCCCATTTCTTGGCACTAAACAAGTCATACTGTTAGAACAGTGCACTTCTGATCCATGATTATCTGCTGCTGCACACAAATGCACTTTTTGGGATAAAAGCGTCAATCAATAAAATGTCAAATCTCACCTGCTACTATCTCACTCTCTTCTTGTGGCTTTAAGCTAAACCTCCCTCCTGGGGGTCCCAAGTCGGCAGGACTTTCCTTTGTCGTCCCCCCCTGCTTTGATCCGAAGCTGTTCCACTCAGAGCCCAAGCACAGCGACAGCCACAGTCTGTTGGAGTTGCACCAAAGTGCTCCATTACAGGGGCCTATACTTAGCCAAGTGTATGTCTTATTCATATGATTAATGCCCTGGTTTCAGAACTTTCACCGCTGACGGAGGCATCCTCTTCCCCAAAATACTGGAGACTTAGAACGGATCCTGGGCTGTCCCTAGACACACCTCCAGAGAACGTCGATGACATCATGCTTTAGAGACCAGCGACATCACAGAGCACTGTGGTGAGCCTCACTTCCTTTGAAGTTTAACCACAGAGAAAACCCCAGCTAACATGGCTCCAGCGCTAATGTGCAGCTACAGCAACTCCGTCACATGGTGACTGTCTATGTAGAAGTCGAGGTAATGATTGGGAACCACCAGGTGACCAGGTTGAGGTGAGGTTGTGTGTGTGCCTGCAGTGGGTCAGGTGACAAGCCTGGGCTGTGGAAACAAGCAGTGGGCAGAAACCTGAGGAGGTGGGCAACGTACAGTCAGCTCACTCACGTGTCACAAGTTCCCCTCTTAGGAACCTAACACACTGGCAGAAAGACTTGTGATCCTTTGCTTCCTTTCCACTGTCCTTTCCTCTGTCCTTTCCACTATCCTTTCCCTGTCTTTTCCCTGTCTTTTCCTCTGTCCCGTCACTGTCCTTTCCTCAGCCCCTCCCTCCCTGTACAGGCTCTGATGGCCCACACTCTCATCTCAGGTACTTTCCCATCCCTCTCTCGCCACAAATAGCAAAACTGCTTAAGACACCAGAAATGGTTTCTCAAACTGGGACCAGGTCTAAGAGCTCGCTCTGGCTACAATCAGAAGGACACCTTGTGCCAGACAGGACTTGGGTCCAGGATGGCATTAATTTGAGCCAAGTGAAACGAGAACCTTTTATGACAGACTGCCAGGACAGTGGACTTTCCTTCCATAGCAATAGGAAACTCAGTGCTCTTAAAGGGGACCATAAAGGGGAAGCTCTGGACGGGGTGACTCTGCAGGGACGAAGTCCAACAATGCTCCAAAGCTTCCTGACTCGTCACTGTACCGGGAGCTCTCCCAACGAGCTTGTTTCCACCTCGTGTCTCGTCTGTCCTCTCTATAGGGAGGTCCATCTTAAACTGCTGTGGAAACACACAGGCCTCAGCTGCAGCCCACCCAACCTAGAAAAGGCACAGGGTTCAAGGGTCATTCCAACACAGTGGTGTGTATGTGTGTGTCTGTGTGTGTGTGTGTGTGTGTGTGTGTGTCTGTGTGTGTGTGTGTGAGAGAGAGTGGGCAGACTCTTCATTGAACGACCAGAAATAGAACGGGAACCACCAGAGCAGAAGTGGGGCAAGGTATGCCTGTGCAAGAAAACCTCTAAGATGCAATAGGCTGATACAAGATTGCCAGGGCCATGGGTTAAGCTTCCATGGGTTTGCCTATACCAACCAACCAACAGGTGCAACTCAATCCTCACTATCACACAGCAGGCATGATTGTAGTCTATTTGAATAAGCTGTGATTTCAGGGCTGACACCATTAAGATTGCTTTGACTGCTACTGATCACACAGCTCATTTAAAAGTTCCACAATGACAGGTCAGAACGTGGGAGGGTCGTCTTGGTTCTCCATCACACCCAGGGGGAACTGCTCGGAGGACGAGGAACTGACAAACCGATACTGACATTTCAGAGAGGAACCTGGTACTGCTGACCTCAGACCTCAAAGGACCAGAACACAACTTCCTTAGCCTGCTGTAGCTTAGCACAATACCTGATACAATGTCAGTAAAATTTCAGAAACCGAATATCGGTACATCTCGGCTTCTTTAGCCTAGTTTAGCTTAGCATAAAACACTAGGCCTATCTGCTATTGACATTTCAGACATAAGCACCTAGTAGTACTAACCTCAGTATTCAAGGGACCAGCACTGCACATCTTAGCTTCCTTAGCCTTATCTTATCTAAGCACGCTACCTGCTACTGACCTTACAGAGAGGGGAACTTGGTACTGACCTGATTTCAACGTTAGCTTCCTTAGTTTAGCACATTCTCTGCAAGAGGTTGACAAAAGAAAATCTAGAACAGAGAACTTCTTGTCTCCAAGGAAGAGGAGGGACAGATTGGGAAAAAAAGGCAGCGTTACCCTAGATTAGAGGAGGGGGATGTGTGGCTCCCAGGAGAGCTGGAGAAGCCCTGGACCCCTCTATCAAATCCACTACACAGACACTCCCATAGTAAGCAGTTGTTAGATATAACAGGCAGTTTACGGCACTCCCTTCCTGCTACACCCACTATGGTCAGACTGAGGCCAGCGTGAGTCTCAATCCAACAGTTGCCGACCACGTATGACCTCAAGGAGGCAGATGTCAAATCCTTTCAAAACTGTTCTGGGAAACAGTTTCCATCTCTACTCGTACTCGTATGTGTGTGTTACTCCCAAGTCCCAGCCTGGGAACTGGCAAAGCTATCGCAGAGGAAGTCTCTCACTATGAGTCTACGTGAAGGTTTCACACTTCACCGTCTTTGCAAAGTGAATCAGACAGTCAGGATCACCCAGCGCTCGATCTCTCTCCCATCTCCATCCTCATCCCTCTCTCTTCATCCCATTCACCTCCCCACTCTCTCTATCCCTCTTTACAGCAGCTCCTGGCAGGGCAAAGCCACAGCTCAAGATGATAGGCTTAGGGGCCAACACCATTAAATGTCTCCCTCCTGATTAGTGCAGAGCCGGTGGCTTAGGGTTAGAGTGTGAAAGTGAAGAGCAGAGTGGGGCTTCAATCAATAGCCTGTGTCCCTCTACACAAAACACTAGCAGAGGATAGAGGTCAACATTCAATTATTTTTTGTTCACCACAAACCAACACAACAAGCCTGTTGAAACAGCCGAAACCAGGCCAGGGAGACACACTGTTTTAATCTGTGGATAGTTCTTAGTCTAGCGAGCCCTCAGGTTAGCAACATAGATCTATTAGCCTATTTCCAGCCCCAGTATCGCTCCTGTTATTGACTCAGCACTGGGGATGTTTGTTCACATATTCTCCACTCAAAGGCCGGCTAAGCCTGGAAGGCAGAATGACATTTTGCAGGCATTCGATATCAGACCCATATTTCAAAAGCATATGGGTAGGATGAATGATGAAAGAGACTGGAGAGCTCTGTGATAAAGACAGGAAGGGGCGGGACTACCAGGTCCATCTATGAAACACAACGTTAGTCAGACAACGTAGCTGTTCGCAGCCCAGGGCTGGGCTGAACTGAAACAGACATTTCTTTCATTGAACAACCCTTACCCTGGCTGAGATTTAGTGATTAGGCCTAATCCTCAATCTGAACAAAGTGTCCCATTGTTACATTGTCCAATACAGAGGCAAACTTGTGCTTATGAAGGGATGAACAAATTAATAATTGAATTAATAAATGTACATGTATTCGTTTAGAAGACAGTTTTATCCAACGCAGGGTGGTCGGGCTGAGACCAAAAGGAGATTTACGCAGTAATGCAGAAGCCTGCAGGGCCAGGGGGGAGGGGGACTCGAATTTACCATACAATGTACACACCACACAGACATGATAACCTCGTTAAACTGAGTGGGACTAGAACCCAGGATATAGAGAGTGCAGGGAACACCACTGGAATAACACCTTCTCGTTGTGGGCTACCCAGAATACATTTGTCAGGGAGTTGTAATGTGCCAATAGGCCTAACCTCATTTTTGGCACACAAAAAATAGAACTGTAGACCACAAATAGACATTGCCAACCAACACAAGCAGCAGCAAAATATACACCTAACTTAAGTGTTGTGACATAGATCAGGGCTTCAGAAAATCCTCTTCATAGATATTTTCTACAATTCAAGAAGATGCAAATGACTGTGACCTAGAGAATCTTACCATCTACTCCAGACAGCAACACCACCACCCCAGGTCAAAGCTGAAGCAGGTGAGCCCAACCCAATATGACCACGACTGAAATGTGCAATATCACATAGTCATAAACAAATAATAATGTGTCTCTTATTTAAACTAGCCACCTGTAAAATAGGAGATGATGCTGCACCTGTGGACTAGGTTGTTTATATCGTGTGTCGGCACTGGACACCTCAGACGAGTTACACTAGTATGGCTACATTAACACAAATCTACTTTCTGCCTTTACAACTGCCTTTAAGTCTTGTGCATTGCCTCTAAGGATAACATTGATAGCTAGTTATAATATATCAATATATCAGTTCTAATTAAAAGGTTAGCGCATAGCTAAAAAGGTTCCTAGTCTGTTGCATCCTCGCACGTAGCCGAATAATTCAAGTTCCCACATTTGATACTGAGCTGCAGCCGATTACAAAATAGCTTGTCTAGCGAGCCATCATGCTACAATTAATTGCGATAACACTGTATATCCTTATCGCGGCTCAAAAAATGGCATAGCAGAAACGAAAGAAACCAATACTACAAAAGCATAGGGTCAACAAAGGCATACTATTTTGCAGCGGTCACACGTCGTTTGTTCGGCGGTGTTTGAGACAGGAATGGTTGCCATGCAAACAAGTGGCAGCCTGGCAGGTCGCACCGCGTGGGGCATCACGAACCGTTAGATTGCTATGGATTTTCAACAAATATTGACTAAATACATAGCTGAAGAAAGAAATGCATCCATATCATTAGCCTTATATATCCATACTACCTTAATAGACAATGGTATCATGTTAGCGTAGCTTAGCATACGGTTAGTGCTCGCTAGCTAGCTAGCAACCCTACAATGGCTTTTGAAAGCAAATGTAGAAAAGCTAGTGCTAGCCTGTTAATGCTTCCTTAAATATTATCCTTGGTAAACTAAAGCATTGTACTCACTCTGTAAAGCTACCAATCGTGGACTTTGATAAACCACACACTTCTTTTCACAGTCGGTTAACGGTGACCCTCCTGTACTGCTTCATCGCCTTCTCGGTTGTTGACGAATAAGAATATGACGGGTGGGCGGCGGAGCTCAGACTGGTCTACTTGGAGCTGGAAGTTCTGTCGGTTGGAATGTAGTTGGAGACTGTTGTGTACTATGGGACTTTGACGCCTCTAGTGGTAGCATGTTCCCACTGTCTGTCTGGAGGGACTTGTCACAAGTACATGGTGTACGAGTCCGATTTTATAAGCTACATTTTAAATACAGAGATAGGAAGTTAACTGTACTTAAGTAGATTTTTCTGGTATCAGCACTTTACTTCACTATTTGTTTTACTGACAACTAGCCAGGCTAGCTAGAACACATCTTCGAAGAGTTTAAAACATTTCTTTTTCAAAAAAAGAGTTTCAGAAGGTAAAAAAACAACAGGTTGAAAATATATTTTCTACAGTTTTGAAAAAAGGTTTGCATCATTGATTATGAGTGCTTGATGAGGACTCTACTATACTCCACTGTACTTTATTGTGCTCTGCTCTGCTTTAATCTACTCTGTTTTAGGCTTCTCTGTTCACCCCCACGTTATTTCAGTGAACATTTCAATATGGCAATACTGTGCATGAAGGATAATCAACTAATGAACTGGATCAATTAATTTAGTACAGTGCAAGTTCACTGTATGGGGAGTCGACTTGCTCTCATTCTGTGATTTGGAGCACCCAGTTGGTTTCTCTAGTGTCCCCCATTTTGTCAAAGCCCAAGGCTCATGGCACAGGCCTCTTCAACGTGACAGCTCCATCGGTCAGTGATCCTGTTTTTGGATTCTTTACCTCAGCTACTGTAAGAATGTATTGAAAGATTAGGAACATAACATGGATATCACATACGATGTGACTGTGTCCTATAGCCTAAACTATGGATGAACAATGGTCTATAACAGACCTACCCGACCTCTACATTATGGACCTAGGCTTGGCAGACGTCAGCTGAAAATAAATGGATGTTTTCTTCAGACACAAAAACTGGGTCTATTACTTATTTATCCACTAAGGGTACACTTAGCTGTCCGTAACAGTGAAAGTATTTCTGAATAATGCAGAGATACCAGCTCCCGAATTGAAATGGAATGCTATTTTTAGTCATCAAGTCTTGTCTTGGCTTACAGTTCACTGGTAGGAAAATGTTATGTTATATGTTATAAATGGAATATAATAATTGCACGAGCCATAGATGTGCAGTAGCCATAGTTTATCCTGATAAATGTCCTATGGTCAGGACTAAGGGAATTGCAAAATGGGTAAAAGAACAATTGCTTTAAAATCCCAGGGAGCGTGTGTGGCGTTAAGACAGAGCAGTAGGCCATCTTTCATATACTCCCACAAATAAGCCCACAGACACATCTGGAAAGAAAAAAGTGCAACATCTTTATTTCAATTTTGGTGACAGATGGATAAGCAGGCAGAAAGTCATTCCCTTTATCTTCTTCTGCACAGGACCAGCGAGGGTCTCACACAGCATTTAAACATCTTTAAACACATAATAACCAAACAACATCAAACTTTGGAGTTCCCTTACGGAATTTTGTTTACTTATAAGTGCTCTTAATTATACATAAACATTTTATACCAAGGCTGTACACCATACATAAACAAAAGTAAAACAGTAAGCAGTGTAGTGGCTTTAAGAGGTAACAATACAGCAGAATCACAGTTCTAAAACACGAAGGTAGCCCTCATGGAAAGTTCTGCCCTTTAGGAATTGAAAATAAAGCATTTCCTCCTGCCATGATCGCAGGAATGTCTAAAGATAGATGAGATGCACAGCAGGGAGACAGAAGACATTTCCTTTTCAGAATAAACACATCAGAATGTGTTTAACCTGGGTCCTTCTCAGTGGCGATGTTAAGAAGGGCACCCAGACTGTCATATACCTCCCTGGAGAAGTCTCTCAACAGCTCACATTTACAGCAACAGGAAAAAAACGTCTTACAGACTTTCCATGTAAAAACGACAGAGTTGTTTTTATTGCAGATGCATCCAGTGCATGAGCAGAGCATTGCATAAATACAAAAATATCAAAATATTCCCTTACAGACTGCTCTTTCGTTCATCAAAACTGAAACTCCTATGCAATGGCCTCATATCATGTTCAAGATGATGTAATTGCACCATCTAGAGGCCTTGAAGAGTCCAAACCTCGCAGCAGAGTCGGTGGCGAGGTCCAAGACCAGGTTGTAAAGAGATATTCAGTCAACCCAACAACATACGATCCCTTTACTTCCTGTAGCTATAGCATTCACATATCTCACATCATTACCTGAGCAAATCTTTTTTTAAATAAATTGATGAATGAAATAACCTTACAAGCAAGCAAGAAAATATAAAAATTCCTGGACATATAAAAAAATTGCAGATATAAGAAAACATGAACATAATTATAAGATAACATTATATATACATACTTTTTTGGGTCATAAAATATAATTTTGTGTTGTCTGCATGTTATCTTTATAGATTCTCCTACATCATACATTTAATAAATTAGAAAATACAGAATATAACGCAAAGAATGGACTCGAGTGTATAGGATGGCATAGAAAAATAAACACACTTTTTTTCTTAAAACTTTCTCTTTTCTAACTCTAACTATTGGTTTCTGAAACTAGAGCTGCGAAGAGTTGGATGAAGAGAGGAACTGAAGAGAGGGCGGCTGCCATTGCTTAGGCGTTGTGGTAGCCATTTTTGTCTGGATTTTTCTTGGGTTCAACGTTTTCGTAGATGGTGAGGGCAGCAGTGTTCTGGTAGATTAAGTCCACGTTTGTTCCAGTTCTGGATCGGATGATGTCCACGGCACACTGGTTTAGGAACACGTACTGGTCCTGGAAACACACAACACTTTCTTCAGCTTCCCCAAACAAGCATCATACTGTAACAACATCTGAAATGTGCACCTTCGAAATGCTGTTCGATCAACACAGAGTGTGTGCATGCGTCTGTGTGTTTGTGTGTGTCTGTGTCTGTCTCACCTCTGTCTGCACCATTAGGGGTCGGTGCATGCGTAGGTCATGGATGGTTCCGTACACGTCAACCATGCTGTCCCTCTCAATCTGGAAGAGGAGACGGTCTATGGCTATAAAGGTCCCTGTGCGGCCCACACCAGCACTGTGGAGGACAAGGAGAAGAGAAGGTACAGAGCGAGAGAGATCAAACGACAGAGAGAGAACATGATCAGCTCAGATTTGTGTTTGTGTGAACTTGAACAATATCCATGTGTGTGTGTGTGTGTGTGTGTGTGTCTGAGCCAGCTAACCTGCAGTGGACGATGGTGGGGGAGTGGCGGGAGAATTGATCCATGTGCTCCCTGACCAGGTGCCTGAAGTTGATGAGCAGCTCTGTGGTCTCGGGGACGCCGTGGTCCGGCCAGGCGGTGAAGTGGAAGTGTCTCACTGAGCGGGTCTCTGCTGTCTTCACCTGTGGACCAAAGAGGCAGACTCATTCCTGCTCGGAGGACATTTCTTGGAAGTTTGGTCAACATTTTGAGGTTTGATTTCCTAATTCATAATACAGAAAGCTTTAGCATTTTTTTTGCCACATTGAACATGATACATTGGAAGAAATGTATTGTCTACCTGACAATTCTATCCTTAACCTTTTGTTGCATTAATAAAATCTTACATTTTTTACGTCAAACTCCCTAATAGTCCAGTCTTCAAGGGGGAGTTCGGAAGTGGTTGTCACGGTGATGTTTTCAAAGTGCTTTGTGTCGGCCGGCCAGTATTCCTCACATTTCACCTAAGAGAGAAAAGATTGCTGTGTGTCAGTGTCTAACTGTATATTTGTGTGTGATACAATGTGTGTGTGGGTGTTAGCGTACATGTGCATTTTTACGTATACTGTTAAGAGCATAAAAGGGTGTGCAATGAGTGTTTCTGTGTATGTGTGTGTGTCAGTGTGGTTGTCACTCTGTGTGTGTTAGTGTCAGTGTTAGGGTGTGTTAGTGTCAGTGTTAAGGTGTGTGTGTGTCAGTGTTAGGACCACTCACTCGTCCTTGTTCGTTGCAGCGGGTCAGCATGACCAGGGTCAGGACGTTCTTCTCCCAGATCATCCTCCAGAACTGCTCCACCGTGACAGGAAGTGGACCCTGGGCCGCAATAAACTCCTTCCTGGAGTTGTAACCCTGCCAGGTGACACACAGCGTAAACACACACACATACACCACCTACACCTATGGAGCTCTACCTTTAAGTCTTTATTCATCTAGCATCTTTAACGGGTAGTGCTGGTCTAGGAACAGCACTGCTTGTTTGATAAAATGTATCCAAACTTCTCGTGACTGATCCTAAATCAAACTGATCCTAGACCCCCCTGGCCTCCTGCTCTGAGATGCTAGATAACAGATTGAGTGTCTGTGCTCAGCAGATGACAGAGGCCAACAGACGCGATGAGATGTGGACGTGCTGATGGGGTGGAGTGAGTACGCACCGGGATGTAGTTAGCATTGATGTAGTCATCGAACCCACTCCCCTGGGTGGAGAGTCTCACTCTAGAGGAGTCGTCTAGAAAGAGACGGTGGGATGGATGAGGGTTGAGAGAGGTAGAGAAACATGTAGAGACGCAGAGAGAGAGAGGGAGTTCACCTAGAGTTCAGCGTGCCTATCTACTCACCTGTTTCGTATGAAGCCGATGTTTGAGCAGGATATATAGTGGTTATCGTACTGTATGTTTTACACTGTATGCATATTTCACAAGAATTACAAAAGATGGTTGAAATATACTAGGCTATATTGTTCTGTTTTGCAGTGAAAATGGTCTTGTATTGCATTGTTGAAGATGGAGGATTAGATATGAGAAGCGTTGATGGGTATGTTTAGTGGATAGAATGATGAGTTAGTGACAAGAGGATGGAGGTCATAGTTGACTTACAGGGCAGGACATTGTTGTAACGATTCTTTGGCTTGTTTTCCACAGCCAGAGCACTGTTTTTAGCTTGGATTGTGCCGACGGGCTTAAGTTCCTACAAAGAAAAGTGTGCTTGTTCTTTTCAAGTTTACATCGATCTTTGAATGTTTTAGTTTTATTCAGTCTTTTAGTTTACCTCAAACTCCTCAGCGAAGCCACAGTTGGAGTCAGCTTTCTGCTTCTTGTAGTACGCTTCGTAGTCCTCCACCTTCACTGCCACACTGCTGCTCACAGATACTCAAGGTCAGGGAGCACATCATCCATCCACAGTATCAGGAAAAGATCCTTTCAATGACTATCGTTTGCTCAGGTCTGCCTGCAGTCTCATGTGGGTGGGCTTTGTGGGAAAACCACATTTTTACCATTGTACTAAGACCCAAACAATAATTTAGGATTTCCCCAAAACATCAAAACACATCAAGACTAAAGGGTGAGGTGTGGACTGTGTCAGAGTAAACAGATCTCTCCTGTGCTTACATACACATCGGGAGGTACCAGGTTCACCACGTGAATTCATACTTACACTTTAGCCCTGGAAAAAGAAAGAGAAATCAATTATGTTAAAAGTGATCAGCTGTATACGTTTTGGGATCAATCCATCAAAGTCAGGAGCCACAACCGCTGTGGTTGAGTACGAGAACCATCTCAGACTCACCTCAGGGAGTGGATCTGGATGTCCGAGTTGTCTTTCTGTCTCCGTCTGCAATTGGAATGACATGATCTTCAAGCACCCGACAACCAACTGCTAACCACAAAACCTACTACTTCCTGTATGTAACTGGGATTTTCCATGATGATGTCATGACGAAGGGTGACGTGGAGACTATACCTCATCCAGTATACGACGAAGCCGATCAGGATGATAAAGAGGACGGCGAAAACTCCAAGCGAAGCCCCGACCGCGATGCCAATAACAACTTTAAAATAAGAGAAACAGACACATGATCTAGTGTGTGGTGTATAGAAACAGACACATGATCTAGTGTATGGTGTATAGAAACAGACACATGATCTAGTGTATGGTGTATAGAAACAGACACATGATCTAGTGTATGGTGAATAGAAACAGACACATGATCTAGTGTATGGTGTATAGAAACAGAGACATGATCTAGTGTATGGTGAATAGAAACAGACACATGATCTAGTGTATGGTGAATAGAAACAGACACATGATCTAGTGTATGGTGTATAGAAACAGAGACATGATCTAGTGTATGGTGAATAGAAACAGACACATGATCTAGTGTATGGTGTATAGAAACAGACACATGATCTAGTGTATGGTGAATAGAAACAGACACATGATCTAGTGTATGGTGTATAGTCCCCTGTGTTCTGGCAGACGGGGTTCCTGGACAGTGGGCGTTACCTGGGCTTTGTGACAGAGTGACCAAGGAGGACCACTCGGTCACTATGACAAAAGACGATTCCACGTTCACAAGTTTTGACTCCGGCTGGGTGTCAAGCAGAGTGAACAACACGATGGCATAGCTGGAACAAAACACACACAGAAACACAAACGTCTCTCTGAGTTTCTTTTTGGTCACATAGAGAGTTTCTAAGTTCCTGGGTGTTCCCTGGGAGACGTCCTCCCAGACCCCGGAGCCCTCTGTTCTTACCTGTACTTGTGCAGTGGTTTCAGGGCAGGGTTGCTATAGCCTGGCAAAGAAGTTCCATCACCTATGTCTAAGGTCAGGTAGTCCTCTTCGCTTCGGCTGGACCCAGAGATCGTTTGGATGGTTGCCAGGTATGCTGGAGCTGAGCCTTGGGTCCAGTCATCGTAGGTCTTATCCAGGTACTGGATTGTCGCTGGCTCTGAAATTCAAAGTGCAAGTAAAGCGTGTGCCACTAACATGGGCACCAATGAAATAGGACGTGTTGGATACATTTAGTGAAATGATTGTCTTGCCGTACATAAAATGTTGTCCTGAAAATAAATCTTCCGTCAGTTATTGCGCTTCTTATCAAACACAACACTTTTAATTCTGTACTTGTCATACTTGACTATGCGCCACCACAATTATATAACTACAAATGACATTTGAGATCCATTGACTGGAGGTCTATGTTGCAATAAGAGAGAAAAGAGAACGTACGGCTGATGTCAGAAGTCACCAGCACACCCCATGCTGTGATTGGTCCATTCTTGTTGTTCAGGAGACTGGGTTTCAGTTCAACCGTGAACATGTCGTGTTGTGTTTTGGTGATGCGCGCCAGGTTTGAATCGTTGGCTGGACCTGGTGGAACTTTGTAAAAGAAAGAATAGACATTCATAAATACCTCAATTGCTGAAATGATGACATTTGCGTAACAACTACTTTGGTAATTAAACTCCACATTAATCCACATTATTACTGTCTAAGAATGCCCATACATGTAATGCCTGTAGTCTTGGTGCAGTTTTGGAAGTCGCTCGGAAGGCCACAGGCCTGTGTCTGAACAGCCACTTGGTATTCTTTGTAGTGGCTCAGGTTGGAGACGTTGTACATGCACAGTGGGTTGCACTGGACCACAGGGTTGAAACTGTTGATGAGAGTGTTTTTCTGGTAGATGTGGACAGTAAGGCCTGTCATGTGTCCTGCAGGAGGGCTCCAGGACATGTTAAGCCTGGCCACAGGGTCGTTGGGCCCCTCACACCTCAGGTCGGACACGGGACTTGCTCCTGCAACACAGACAGGGTTGAACAGGAAAACAAGCCAGTTATGATGATTAACATGGAGTATGGCACATTTGACAGTAAAAGTAAGTGTAGTTTCACTAACTTCATTTCACTCATTTAATAATCCTGAGCTCTTTCTATAGCTAAATCCAACTCTCTGCAGCCCCTCGACAGTCACCCACATGCGAGTCTCTAAGAAAAACTTTCAGCCCCACTTTGAGAACCACTGGGCTACCATTAGAATGCTGCTGTGAGGTATGGCGCAGGTCCTGAGCTCACTTGTACAGCTGGAGATGTCGACCGGAGCTCCTTCTGTTCCGTCAGCTGTCTGTGTGGTAACCCTGAAGGTGTAGGACGTCCCAGGAACTAGGCCCGAGATGACTGTGGTGGTAACTAGGCCCGAGATGACTGTGGTGGTAAGTGATGTTATCTCAGGGTCTGCAGAGAGCGTCCAGTTCACTTTGTACTGGTAGCCTGATTTGTAACCTGTAGGCTCCGTCCACTGCAGGGTGACCTTCTGCTCTTTTATCCCAGTTACCTTCAGATCCGAGATACTTTCTGGACCTGGTTGTTTGGAAAGGGAAGGTGGGGTGAGTGTTGGAACATAGCTGATAACCTTGGGGCCAGTAGGTGAAGATAGGGTCTCACAGATAAAGGCATGGAGGGGTGATCAGCTCATGAGAGGTCAAGTTATGCTGTCTTGATTGTGGCAGATGATTGAGGTGGATAGTGTGCGTGCGTGCCTCTGTGTGTGTGTGTGTGTGTGCGTGTCAGTTAAACCACTTACGTGTAGTGAAGTTCATCTGCACCGCCTTGCTCCTAAAGCTCAACGGCCCCAGTGTTTCCACGGAAACGACGTACGGAGTCCCTGACTCCAGGCCAGTGAGGATGGTCGTCTGGTTAGCGGTTGTGACGTTCTTGTCTCCGTTCCCTGATGTCCGTGATGTGTACGTCACGATGTACGTGAAGTCGCCGTAGCTCATCAGAGGGGCCTCCTCCCAGCGCAGAGACACGGAGCTGGTGGTCTGGGTCAAGATACGTATGGGTCCAGGTGGATTTGGAACTGAAAGAAACATCCAAATAATCAGAATGTTACCTGGGGTCTGACGCGTCAGGCTCTTTCGCCCGGCGCTCTTCGTCATACTCACACGTCGCCGTGGTAACGGGTCCTGACGTGGCGTTGTACGGTCCGCTAATCGTGGTCACCGTGGCAGTGTATTCTGTGGCTGGATTCAACCCGTCGAAGCTCGTGCTTGTGGAGGCGGAGTTTAGAGACACTTTTGAGGTGAGCCCCAGATGTGTGCTGAGGACCACCACGTACTGCTCCACCCCCCCTGGGGGGGGAAGCCAGAACACCCGGACAGAGCTGTTACTTTCTGTGTTGCTGATGTCGGGCTGGACCACCTCAGGTTCTGTTTAACATGGAGACAGGAGGAGAGAGAGAGATGGTTTAGTGCTAGGTCAGTTACTGGTAGGTGAGAACAGTCTTACTTGTGTACCGGTAGGTGAGAACAGTCTTACTTGTGTACTGGTAGGTTAGAACAGTCTTACTTGTGTACTGGTAGGTGAGAACAGTCTTACTTGTGTACCGGTAGGTTAGAACAGTCTTACTTGTGTACCGGTAGGTGAGAACAGTCTTACTTGTGTACTGGTAGGTGAGAACAGTCTTACTTGTGTACTGGTAGGTGAGAACAGTCTTACTTGTGTACTGGTAGGTGAGAACAGTCTTACTTGTGTACCGGTAGGTGAGAACAGTCTTACTTGTGTACCGGTAGGTGAGAACAGTCTTACTTGTGTACCGGTAGGTGAGAACAGTCTTACTTGTGTACCGGTAGGTGAGAACAGTCTTACTTGTGTACTGGTAGGTGAGAACAGTCTTACTTGTGTACCGGTAGGTGAGAACAGTCTTACTTGTGTACCGGTAGGTGAGAACAGTCTTACTTGTGTACTGGTAGGTTAGAACAGTCTTACTTGTGTACCGGTAGGTGAGAACAGTCTTACTTGTGTACTGGTAGGTTAGAACAGTCTTACTTGTGTACCGGTAGGTGAGAACAGTCTTACTTGTGTACTGGTAGGTTAGAACAGTCTTACTTGTGTACTGGTAGGTGAGAACAGTCTTACTTGTGTACTGGTAGGTGAGAACAGTCTTACTTGTGTACCGGTAGGTGAGAACAGTCTTACTTGTGTACTGGTAGGTGAGAACAGTCTTACTTGTGTACTGGTAGGTGAGAACAGTCTTACTTGTGTACTGGTAGGTGAGAACAGTCTTACTTGTGTACCGGTAGGTGAGAACAGTCTTACTTGTGTACCGGTAGGTGAGAACAGTCTTACTTGTGTACCGGTAGGTGAGAACAGTCTTACTTGTGTACCGGTAGGTGAGAACAGTCTTACTTGTGTACCGGTAGGTGAGAACAGTCTTACTTGTGTACTGGTAGGTGAGAACAGTCTTACTTGTGTACTGGTAGGTGAGAACAGTCTTACTTGTGTACCGGTAGGTGAGAACAGTCTTACTTGTGTACCGGTAGGTGAGAACAGTCTTACTTGTGTACCGGTAGGTGAGAACAGTCTTACTTGTGTACTGGTAGGTGAGAACAGTCTTACTTGTGTACTGGTAGGTGAGAACAGTCTTACTTGTGTACTGGTAGGTGAGAACAGTCTTACTTGTGTACTGGTAGGTGAGAACAGTCTTACTTGTGTACTGGTAGGTGAGAACAGTCTTACTTGTGTACTGGTAGGTGAGAACAGCATATCCCTCAGTGGCGTTCACTGTGATGACTGAAACGCTGAATGTGCAGTTGGTTCCGGGTGTGAGGTGAACGACTACATCCCCTTCACGAGTCACAGTGTAGTTTTTGGGGGTGGACACACACCCCAGGATGGTGATCCTGTAGGTGTAGCTGCTCTGGTACTCGAGCGGTTTGTCCCAGGTCAGATTCACAGCCGTCGTGTTCAGAGTGGTGGCTGTCAACTTGTTAATGTTAAATGGTCCTACAAGGGTGAAGGGAGGATACAAGACCATTGGAATCAGATTGGGATCACAACGTTTTCCCTCCTGAGAAGGTAACTTCAAACTAGTCCTGAGTGGCACGAACATTTAGACTCTCAATCAGGAGAAGAAATCCCAGTATTGGATTATACACGTGTAGACAACCCCACAATGCAATGGAACCACTGTCACGTACGTGTGAAGAAGGACACTTTCACAGGGGTTGCCATGGTGCCGTCCTGTGTTGCTGTGGTGACAGTGGAGGTGTAGGCACTCCCTGACTGAAGCTCAGGGATGGTTATGGTTGTGGTGGTGACTTTGCTGAAGCTGAAGACGGAGCCGGTTGAGTTTGCCGTTGCTACCTGGTAGATGTAGCCCTGCTGGCTCTCTGTCTGGTCCCAGGTCAGGGACACGGTGGTGACGCTGACATTGTTCGCTCTCAGGTTACTCACAGGGTACGGCTCTAGAGGAATGGACAACAGCTGTGTTATTTGTGTGTGTGTTGTCCGTGTGTGTGTGTGTGTGTCGTTGCTCAATCTAGACACCTACTGGTGGATATCGCTTTGGTCAACACTGAACTCTCGTAGCCAAGTGCCCCGACTGTCGTCACAGAGATGGAATAGAGAGTTCCCGGTGAGAGGTTCGGAAACTGGAACCAGTTGTTGCTGGTACTGGTCTTTGAACTTGTTGAGTTGATCTGCACAGTGAAGTTGTAACGTTCAGCCACCATGTTGTCTGGCCGGGTCCAGCTGATGTTGATGGATGAAGTTGTTTGTTCCACAGTTATGACGGGTCCAGGTGGGTTGGGAACTGAGGGAAAACAACCATCAAGTCAAGTCAGTTTATTTGTAAAGCACATTAAAAACAGCCAACGCCAACCAAAGTACAAAGTTATCAAATAAGGCAAAACAACAAAAAACAAAACAAAAACATCGAAAAGACTCGAAAGCCAAAGAATAAAAACACATTTTAAGACGAGACTTAAATGTCTCTGTGATGGGGTATGACCTGATAAAAATGGGCAGCTTATTCCACAGAGTAGGGGCCACAACTGGAAAGGCACGATCACCTTTTGTTTTAATCCGAGTCTGTGGAATGGCTCAAACTAACCACAGATATCAACAGCCAAACAAACCCAAACAGAGTAGCCAAGACTCCCTCTCAATCTGACCCTGAGGAAATCCGAGAAAGTCACCACCAAGCAAACAAATAAAATGAGCTTTTGAAGGTTTATGACCAAGACACAGACTTACATGTTGCGTTTTGAACAGCTGATTCTTGAATAAGTAGTCCGCTCTGTGTGATGACTCTGACTGTGTACAGTTCACCCGGAGTTAGGTTCTCAAACAAGTAGTTGGAGGTGTCGGTTTTGTTGATGGTGATGTTTTTTGTCACCCCCTCGTTGTCCACCAGCTGGATCGTGTAGAACTGCACCTGTCCGGTCGGTATGACCCAGGTGACATTCAGGGTGGTAGTTGTTCCTATAGCAACAATGTCTGTCACTATCCCAGGTTCTGGAAAATTAAGAATATAACACATTTAAGTATTGTGTTTCAATATGTACAGACCATTACAAACAAAACTTTAAAAAAAAATGTTTGTGTTCTGGGTTATACTCCAGACAGTGAGAAGGAATATTATTCATAATATTATTAATATAAGTGTAAAATGGGAAAACTTTGGAAGCATACTTGTGTAGCTGTTTGTGGTTGTTGGGTCAGACTTGACTGTCTCTACAACGACAACCACAGCAATGGTATAAAGGGTTCCAGGGACAAGATCCGTCAGTAGGTAGTCTTCCTGCTTGGTGATTCGGCTCTGATTCACAGAAGTCCCATTGATGGTCACCAGGTATGAGTAGCTGGGTTTGTGGTCATCCTGCCGGGACCAGTTCAGTCCGATGGTACTGCTGCTTGAATTCACCACCATGAGGTTATTGACTGCCTTGGGCTCTGGGGGCAAGATGTAGTACATAGTTATGTAGAAACAAGGGCTGTGGAGAACGATGCCCTCAGAAAAACAAGAGGTCTACTTGACCTCATTAACATGCTGGTGATAAACGATAAAGAGAGTCGTCGTGTGCGACAACTTACTTGTGTAGCTGAATACTAGCTGAGGAGTGGCTTCAGTATCCTGTGCTGCTACCGTGGTGACGGTAAAGTTGTAGCCGGTACCGGGTTCTAACCCATGGACCAGAAAGGTGTGGTTGCTGATGGAGTTGTAGCTGGCCATGGGGCTGTTGAGGATTTGGACTCTGTAGGTGTAGTAGGACTGGGCAGGGAGAGGGAGGTCCCACTCCAGAACAACTGAGGAGGTATTCTTCGGTGTGGCTCGAAGATTCGACACAGGGTTGGGCACTGGCAGAAATAGAGGCAACATGATAAGTCAGGAACACACACAGTTAAACACAGAGAATGACTTCAAGGTCATGTTTTGAAAGGTGGCTCTAGTACAGAGCAAGATCTGTGGTTAGATTTCCTGATGTCGTTTTTTCACTGGTGACTCATGATGCTGTACTCACAGGTGAACGATGAGTTCTGAACAGGGGTACTCGTAAACCCCTGAGGTCCCACGGTCACCACGGTGATGTTGTAGAGAGTTCCGGACACTAGGCCATTGAGGTCATAACTGTTGCTTTTGGAGGAGACCCTCTGGATATTACTTGAGGACTGGTAGGTGATGTTATAGGTGATGTTTGGAGCTGTCTCCATAGAAACAGGGAGGGCCCACTGCACAGCCAGAGATGTGTTAGTCTTGGAAAGGAGAAGGAGGGCACCAGGAGGACTGGGAACTGTTCAGGAAGAGATTCAGAAGTTATAGATGGACGAACGCCTGTATGAATACAGTACAAACACAAAACCTGATCAAATGTATATTTTTAAATGGGGACTGAACATTATGAATTGAGTGAACACGCATTAGTATTTTTTGGGGGGGGATTAAATGTATTATTAGGGGTCCTTTGTAAAGGTGATGATGAATACTTATATACTTATGTTACAAAACGGCTTAACCATGACATTTCAAAGCTGCTCCGTAGCACTTACACTTGCTAATGCTAATGGACGGGTTTCCCAGATTCGTTAAGAAGCTCTTAAGCGGCAAGAGCTATGGTTGCTCAATGTATTAAGATGGATACAGTACGGTGACTGTACTGTTTCATGGAACCAACACACATACACACACACACACACACACACACAGAGAGACAGACATGGTGGATGCCATCCCTGGCCATGATAACCTACCAGTGGCAATCGGATGGCCATCTGTCTGGCTGCTGAAATGTCCAGCGGTAGAAGTCACTATGAGCAGATACAGCCTGCCAGGCTGAAGGTCAGTGAAGTTGGCCTTCGTCGTCACATTAGAAAGGTTTTGATTGGTTGTCATTGGCTGTAGAGCCTCATTGGAGAGGCTGACATTGAATCCATCTACTCTTCCAGCTGGCAGGATCCACTCCACATACAGATATCTGGTACCTCGAGCAACAACGCTGATGTTGGCTGGTTTCTCAGGCTCTGTCAATGACACAGTTATATTTCTTCATTCAGTCACACTACAAGGGACACCAATCTAAGCAATATTACACAGGGTTTTTTTTCTGTTTACTGCAGCTATTATTGACAAAGCACCAATGCAATTATTAATATTAATAATTGAATGACACGTAATTAACGTAGAACTGTATATTATTTCCCTTAAGACAGGATATGAATGTTGTTGTATTCTTGAAGTGCAGTGATGTACACACAAGCCCATACATGAGGACTGGGACTTACTGATGAAAGAGGTTTGCGTGTCACTGTTGCCCTCGGTGATGTTGTCACCAGCCACTGCAGTCACTTTGAAGGTGTACTGGGAGCCAGCGACCAGCCCAGATACCCTGACGGATGTCTCACTGGTGTTTTTCTGACCAGTCGTAATGCCAGAGGTCCACTCCACTCTGAAGAAGCTTCTCGCCACGCCAGAATCCCAATTTAGCAACACAGACAAAGTGGTGATTTCGCTCACTGAAAGGTTAGTGACATCATCGGGCTCTGTTGAAATCAAGGTTAAAGTTGGAGAGAAAAAAAAGGCTCATTTTACAATTCACAAAACAAGCAAGTTCTGTGAACTGCTTTAACTACAGCTTGGTTAATAAATATTCATGTCAATACATTGGTTTAAAGTCGAAATAGGCTTGAAGTAGACTTCAAGTATGTCAACTTTGGGCAAGCTGAGGTTGTAGAAGCTTCCCTCCAAGGCTATTGGTTAGGAGAGAGGTACAGCTCTAAGGCTGTTGGTTAGGAGAGGGGTACAGCTTTAAGGCTGCTGGTTAGGAGAGGGGTACAAGCTCCATGGCTGCTGGTTAGGAGAGGGGTACAGCTCTAAGGCTGCTGGTTAGGAGAGGGGTACAGCTCTAAGGCTGCTGGTTAGGAGAGAGGTACAGCTCTAAGGCTGCTGGTTAGGAGAGAGGTACAGCTCTAAGGCTGCTGGTTAGGAGAGAGGTACAGCTCTAAGGCTGCTGGTTAGGAGAGAGGAACAGCTCCAAGGCTGCTGGTTAATAGAGGAGTATAGCCAAAGCTTACTTGTGTAAATCATCTTGGTGTACGGAGTCCCTTGGGTACTGATGTCCTGGGCCAAGGCAATGATCCGGACAGTGTAAAGAGTTCCTGGATTCAGTCCTGTTATGTTAGCAGAGACAGCCTGTGTGAACAGGGACCCATTGTTCCACTCCACCTTGTACCCTGCTGTCTCTCCAATAGGCTTGGCCCAGTTCAGGTGCAAGGAATCTTTGCTCGACGTTATTACAAGTGCCATGACAACTCCCGGGTTCTGAAAGTAGGAGAATAAGGAGAGGGAAGTAAAGAACATAAAAAGTGTGAACTAGGCAAAGGAGCCAGGTCTTTTAGTAAGCAAGTGACAATCTAGCCAACATCATCATAAGATCAGAACCATCCAGGCATCCATCAGCTGAAGAGATGCAGGTAGGTGATCTAAATGACAACATAAACAAGCAATCAACAGCCCTGTGCTTCCTGTACGGCGCAGAGCGCTTTCCCAATACTTCCTCTCACGGATTTGTTATCCTCAGCCATTGCAACGACTATAAATGCATCATTCACTCGAGGTTGTAAAAATAAGATGTTAGTTCACATAGTTTACAGTTGTACCTGTAATTGCTTACTGTTTCCAATTACCTTAATATCATATACTGGAACAATTCTACAAGTGCCTAAACTATGAAAGCTACACACTGTAAACATCATCTTACTGGTGTAGACTGAAGTCACGGAGGGATTCCCCTTCGTTTGTTATATCCAGCCACTGTTGTGACTGTGAATGTGTAATTCACTCCAGGAATCAGGTTTTCGACTGTGAAATCTGTTTGAGTAGTTGTTTCATTCATGGATGTACTGCCATTATTCCACTCTACTCTATAGAAGGACCAGTATCCCGCTGGTTGAGTCCAGTTCAGAACCACAGAGGAAGTTGTGATGTTAAAGACAGTGAAGTTCCTGATGATGTCAGGTTCTGTGTGCAAGAGAGGGGCAGTTTGGGGGGAAAACATAATAATGTCAAAATATTTAATGAATCCCTGCAATGCTAGACGAACCCTTGACGAAATAGAGTAAAAACAGTATATTAATCCAAATGACAAAATTGTTCTTTTCCAAGGCAGCTTACTTGTAAAGAATGATTTGCCACCACTCTTGCTCTCTGTTTTGTTATCTCCAGCCACTGTTGTGACTGCAAATGTGTACTTCACTCCAGGAATCAGGTTTTCTACTGTGAAATCTGTTTGAGTAGTTGTTTCATTCATAGATGTACTGCCATCATTCCACTCTACTCTATAGAAGGACCAGTATCCCACTGGTTCAGCCCAGTTCAGGACCACAGAGGAAGTTGTGATGTTAAAGACAGTGAAGTTCCTGATGGTGTCAGGTTCTGTGTGCAAGAGAGGGGCAGTTTGGGGGGAAAACATAATCATGTCAAAATGTTTAATGAATCCCTGCAATGCTAGATGAACCCTTGACGAAATAGAAATAAAAACAGTATATTCAATCCAAATGACAAACTTGTTCTTTTCCAAGACAAGCTTACTTGTAAAGAATGATTTGCCACCACTCTGGCTCTCTGTTTTGTTATCTCCAGCCACTGTTGTGACTACAAATGTGTAATTCACTCCAGGAATCAGGTTTTTGACTGTGAAATCTGTTTGAGTAGTTGTTTCATTCATAGATGTACTGCCATTATTCCACTCTACTCTATAGAAGGACCAGTATCCCACTGGTTCAGCCCAGTTCAGAACCACAGAGGAAGTTGTGATGTTAAAGACAGTGAAGTTCCTGATGATGTCAGGTTCTGTGTGCAAGAGAGGGGCAGTTTGGGGGGAAAACATAATATGTCAGAAATATTTAATGAATCCCTGCAAATACTAGATGAACCCTTGACGAAATAGAGTAAAAACAGTATATTAAATCCAAATGACAAACTTGTTCTTTTCCAAGACAAGCTTACTTGTAAAGAATGATTTGCCACCAATCTTGCTCTCTGTTTTGTTATCTCCAGCCACTGTTGTGACTACAAATGTGTAATTCACTCCAGGAATCAGGTTTTCTACTGTGAAATCTGTTTGAGTAGTTGTTTCATTCATAGATGTACTGCCATTATTCCACTCTACTCTATAGAAGGACCAGTATCCCACTGGTTCAGTCCCAGTTCAGAACCACAGAGGAAGTTGTGATGTTAAAGACAGTGAAGTTCCTGATGATGTCAGGTTCTGTGTGCAAGAGAGGGGCAGTTTGGGGGGAAAACATAATAATGTCAAAATATTTAATGAATCCCTGTAAATACTAGATGAACCCTTGACGAAATAGAGTAAAAACTGTATATTAAATCCAAATGACAAACTTGTTCTTTTCCAAGACAAGCTTACTTGTAAAGAATGATTTGCCACCACTCTTGCTCTCTGTTTTGTTATCTCCAGCCACTGTTGTGACTACAAATATGTAATTCACTCCAGGAATCAGGTTTTTGACTGTGAAATCGGTTTGAGTAGTTGTTTCATTCATAGATGTACTGCCATTATTCCACTCTACTCTATAGAAGGACCAGTATCCCACTGGTTCAGTCCAGTTCAGGACCACAGAGGAAGTTGTGATGTTAAAGACAGTGAAGTTCCTGATGGTGTCAGGTTCTGTGTGCAAGAGAGGGGCAGTTTGGGGGGAAAACATAATAATGTCAAAATATTTAATGAATCCCTGCAATGCTAGATGAACCCTTGACGAAATAGAGTAAAAACAGTATATTAAATCCAAATGACAAACGTGTTCTTTTCCAAGACAAGCTTACTTGTAAAGAATGATTTGCCACCACTCTGGCTCTCTGTTTTGTTATCTCCAGCCACTGTTGTGACTGCAAATGTGTAATTCGCTCCAGGAATCAGGTTTTTGACTGTGAAATCGGTTTGAGTAGTTGTTTCATTCATAGATGTACTGCCATTATTCCACTCTACTCTATAGAAGGACCAGTATCCCACTGGTTCAGTCCCAGTTCAGGACCACAGAGGAAGTTGTGATGTTAAAGACAGTGAAGTTCCTGATGGTGTCAGGTTCTGTGTGCAAAAGAGGGGCAGTTTGGGGGGAAAACATAAGTATGTCCAAATATTTGATGAATCCCTGCAATGCAAGACTAACCCTTGACGAAATAGATTAGTACTTCCTCTCACGGATTTGTTATCCTCAGCCATTGCAACGACTATAAATGCATCATTCACTCGAGGTTGTAAAAATAAGATGCTAGTTCACATAGTTTACAGTTGTACCTGTAATTGCTTACTGTTCCCAATTACCTTAATATCATATACTGGAACAATTCTACAAGTGCCTAAACTATGAAAGCTACACACTGTAAACATCATCTTACTGGTGTAGACTGAAGTCACGGAAGGATTCCCCTTCGTTAGGTTATATCCAGCCACTGTTGTGACTGCAAATGTGTAATTCACTCCAGGAATCAGGTTTTCTACTGTGAAATCTGTTTGAGGAGTTGTTTCATTCATAGATGTACTGCCATTATTCCACTCTACTCTATAGAAGGACCAGTATCCCACTGGTTCAGCCCAGTTCAGGACCACAGATGAAGTTGTGATGTTAAAGACAGTGAAGTTCCTGACGGTGTCAGGTTCTGTGTGCAAGAGTGAAAATGAGTAAAACACATCCGTATTATCATTTGTTTTCTAGTCAATCTCAATCTCAATACTATTTTGATTTAAGTCTATCACATTGTTTACCTTCACAATGTTTTAGGCTTCATCTTGTACTTTAACCCGAGACAACACAACTAAAACAATATACCACACACAGCGTAACAGTTCAGGCTCATAACAGTTCAGGCTCATAACAGTTGAGGCTCATAACAGTTAGGGCTCAGGACACCTACTTGTTGTAAAGTTACCACAGCATGAAACATCTGTACATGTGACATTCAAGAAGTATGTCGTTCCGGGAGTCAAGATTAAATTTGTGTCATTCTCTGTGTAGGTGGTACAGTTGCCTGGGAAGCTGATGGAGGTGGTTGTCACATCTACGGTCCCCTCTTTAAAGGTGCACCTATTGCCACCTTCAAATAAAATATATATAAATGGGTTGATAGGAAATGGCTGTGTATCATGTAAACAACGTCATTTAAGGAACATTTACTTTCATTGCAAGGAAATTGTGTTTACTTACAGTCAGGTTGTGCCTGCTGACCCTGAGAGAACAAGAGGGAGGAGAGGAACACAGGGTTAGAAATTCTGCCTCTATGTGGCAGCACTGCCTCTATGTGGCGGCACTGCCTCTAGGTGGCGGCACTGCCTCTATGTGGCGGCACTGCCTCTAGGTGGCGGCACTGCCTCTAGGTGGCGGCACTGCCTCTAGGTGGCGGCACTGCCTCTAGGTGGCAGCATTTACTCAGGTCATGTGTTTCCTGTCCCTCACTCATCTGTAAAGGCACAAGGTTGCCATTCAATACCACATAAATCTCTCTGTCGATTGTCCTTAATATCGAATCAAATTAGACAAAACACTTGTTTGACTTTACAGAGGTGCCCGTGAGCAGTCAGTGAATCAATGCTATCTAACCCTTCTGCCTGCCTGTTTGAAGAATCACAGTGTGATTAGAGATCAGCACTCCATGGCCGCCATGCTCCAGAGTGAGATCAGTTTTACAGTTGGACCAATTCCAACTGTATTGTCATTTGGAACTCTTTTAAGGTTTTCACTTCATTGATGATAAGATGATTTGTTGGTATTTTTCCCGGAACCTCTGCGTAGAAGGTCTGCTGAAATGGTCAGCATGACCTCTGAATTCCTCTTGACCCTCACAGTGTTTCGGATAGGCTTTGTGGAATGCCTTTTGGACCTGACCACTCATGTCCTTGGTCCTACTTTGGCTGTCCTTGATACACATTATACAGTAGGAATCCAATCATGTGAATGATTAATGGAACATAATATATATCTACACATTTTTAACATAAGCATATCATGATTTCTCCCACAGTTTCAGTCAAAGTATGGTGGGGTTTTACCCTGCCAAATATTGTGAAACTCACACACATACTGTGTCTACAAGTGATGGTGGTTCACACAATGAAACAGTAAGTAATGAATCCACATATTTATATATGACTACTTCTCAATGAACAAACAGACTTATTAAAGAATGGACAGTTTCCTTGTTCCGTGTAGATAACCACACTGCTCTCAAATGCCCTTAATGATTAGCCAGTCAAAACCAAACCTCCCACGTCCCAGAAACAGCAGTTAGTTGACATATTAAGGTCCTGTGTGTTTACCAGGTGGCTAAACATTAAACCCACATCATCACAGGTCCTTTGTTGGGCAGCCTCTGCTCCTCTGCTCTCCTCTGCTCTCGCATGCTCTCCCTAGACATCAGGCCCACTAAAGAGGACATTCATTACCTCCACTTAACTTTATGCAACGTGACAAAGTAGCAAGCGCCGCATGGACAGTCAGGCAGGTGTCATTCTGTGTAGAGTGAGAAAAGACCCGCTGTCACAGTGGCAGAGGCCATCCTGGGCTCTGTCCCCAGTCGAGGCACAACTTCAGAACCAGTCTACCACCTGGTACCCCACCACACCCTGACTCCTTAGGCCCTGGGGCGAGGGGGGGCCTGGGGCGAGGGGGGTGGCTGGGGCCCCGGGGGGAGGCAGGAAGTGGTCCATTCTTGCCCTCATGTTGCCACTTCCCCTTGCCAGTCCCTGGTGACCGTTCCACCCTCCTCACCCCTCTCAGCCACTATTTATAAAAGCCCTGCCCTTCCTCGACCCCCCTCCCCCCCCACCCCAGTTGTTTTCATCCTGAGAGTGCAGGGGTGTAGAATATGTTGGTCTCATCAGAAACACAGACAGCAAGGCAAACTGTTCCTGTGTTAACTTGGTCAGCTGACTGACTGGTTTCTAAAATAACTGAGCGGATGTCATCATCTACAACCTGAACTGTTCAGGTGATCCAGCTTCAGAAGCAGGGAGCAAGGGTTAGACAGAGAGATGTGATGGACAAGAGAAAGGCTAGACAGAGATATGTGATGGACAAGAGAAAGGTTAGACAGAGAGATGTGATGGACAGGAGAAAGGGTTAGAGAGAGAGATGTGATGGACAGGAGAAAGGGTTAGAGAGAGAGATGTGATGGACAGGAGAAAGGGTTAGACAGAGATGTGATGGACAGGAGAAAGGGTTAGAGAGAGAGATGTGATGGACAGGAGAAAGGGTTAGAGAGAGAGATGTGACGGACAGGAGAAAGGGTTAGAGAGAGAGATGTGATGGACAGGAGAAAGGGTTAGACAGAGATGTGATGGACAGGAGAAAGGGTTAGAGAGAGAGATGTGATGGACAGGAGAAAGGGTTAGAGAGAGAGATGTGATGGACAGGAGAAAGGGTTAGACAGAGATGTGATGGACAGAGTGATCATATTAACTGTTTCCTTTCTTCAAGCAAAAGAGGAAGTAATCTGAAACCAATTCCTGTCATTCTGTCATTCTAGTGTGTTCACATTATGTTTGGGAACCAAGCTTGGCTTGACAAACTCAGTGAGTTTGCAGTGTCTAGCCCTGAGCTGGGAGGAGGAGGAGGAAATAACTGTTCAGGTCTTTGAGTAAACATGACATCACCCCTGAGAAGGGACTTGCCTCTCATTCCTAACAGTCTGTCCACTCTGTGGGGGGGGGGCTGATAGCATTGGAGTTCCTTCCTTCATCATAACAGCTCTTGTTGAAACAATACAGTTTTCTGGCCAGAGGCGTTTATTCAAGAATAAGCGAACCAGGTCCTAATAATCTGATAAGCGATAAACCAAACAGAGAAAAAAGCCTTTGAGAAAGGCTTGAAGTGTTTGACGTTGGAAAGCCTTGAGTCTGCTTGTTTACTCATTGTCCTAAGATCATTATGTTCTAAGATTACATTACATTTAGTCATTTAGCAGACACTCTTATCCAGAGCGACTTACAGTAAGTACAGGAACATTCCCCCGACTCAAATAGGATGAAGCGCCTTGCCAGGAACGTCAATTTTTTCACGGCCAGGATTCGAACTGGCAACCTTCAGATTACTAGCCCGATTCTCTAACCGCTCAGCCACCTGACTCCAGATGACATTTCTACTGTATTGTCAGACTCAAATCAAAGCAGAGCTGGACAGTCTGGCGTAGGAGAGGGACTCATAGACAACACAAGTTCTTTGCCAACACAGCAGTCAATAAGGAAGTCATCTATCCTCAGCCAACCACAATAAGTATTGAAGTGTGTGTGTGTGTTTGTGTGCGTTAGTCTGTGTGTGTATCCTCTATCTTCAGTGCAACTTTGCTGCGTCTTCAGGTGAACAAGGAGAATACAAATCTATTCACGTACAATGTAAAAGAGTGAAAGTTAGGAAACGAAAATCAGAGGAAAAGTGTTGAAAGAAGTTTAACAGACAGAGAGGGAGAGATGGAGGGTACCCCCATGGGTTAAGAGAGAGAGAGAGAGAGAGAAAGAGAGAGAGAGAGAGAGAGAGTAGAGAGAGAGAGAGAGAGAGAGAGAGAGAGAGAGAGAGAGAGAGAGAGAGAGAGAGATGGAGGGTACCCCCATGGGTTAAGAGAGAGAGAGAGAGAGAGAGAGATGGAGGGTACCCCCATGGGTTAAGAGAGAGAGAGAGAGAGAGAGAGAGAGAGATATGGAGGGTACCCCCATGGGTTAAGCTCCGCCTCAGAGTTCTACAGCACAAGTTGAACTTTCTACATGGGAGGGGGGAGTTGGAAGTTCCAAACGTGTACACAGACGAGGCAAGCTTCTTAAAAAAAATTGCATATCATAAAACTTCACAGGTTCTCGAACTAAATGAAGAGTAAGCATTTATTCTTTGCTTTGTGTGCAACCTTTTACACTTGGGCCAACACTTTTCTTGCAAAGACACCCAGTGTAACATCATGGCTGATGTGTGAAAATTGTCAGTTACACTGCGGCTGACTAACTCACTCTGGAGGAAGTCCATTTACATTTAGTAATTTAGCAGACGCGCTTATCCAGAGCGATACAGTAAGTACAGGGACATTCTCCCCGAGGCAAGTGCCTTGCCTAAGGACACAACATCATTACGCATGGCCGGGAATCGAACCAGCAACCTTCGGATGACTAGCCCGATGACCTAACCGCTCAGCCACCTGACTCCTAACTAGACCGGTAACAGCTCCTCCCTCCTTAGATGTTTGTGTCCGGCCAGGGTTGAACGTGGAGGAGTGCTCCTTGTAACCTAGCAGGACCCCTTAAGTGACCGGGCCATTGTTGTTTGAACTGAAACAACAGTGGGACACACCCTGATAACTGCACAGGAAAACACCGGCACAACCTTCCCGATAGCCCTTAATCTGCAATGTGTGCCTCCATAACACAGAGGGTGGTATAAAGGAAGAGAAATGAGAACACGATAGGAGCAGGTTAATCATGTGTGGGTTTGGTAACACCATTGTTAACGTGTGGGAGGAACTCGGTGCACTTCCACCTGTGAGTTCCTCTGTCTGGATGTCTCCCATGTGCAGAGGTGTCAGGCTATACCCGACCTCACTTGTGTTCACATCGGGAAGTTTTTAAAGAAAGTACTGTCCACAATGAAACATGAGCATGTCCGAGGCAGACGGCATCAGGACATGGAGAGAGACTGAGCTACACAAGAACAACAAGGTTCCCGCTCTCCATTAAAACATCCATCTATTAAAACATCCATCTATTAAAACATCCATCCACCCATCATATCATTCTCCAACCCATCCATCTTATCATACACCCATCCATCCACCCTCACACACCACACACGCACAGAAATACATAAATACATACACACATACACACATACACACATACATACATACATACATACAAGCTCTCCAGAATTCCGTTTGAATTTACATGCAGGTGGCAAGGCGATTTATGGGGTCAACATCTGTTCTACTAATGGATTTGTATAGTGGGTAAAGATTGTTACCTTGTAAAGGATTAGTGATAACATAATATATCAAATGCCCTTTTTAATAGAGGTTTTAATCTGACTCTGAGGGCACAAAGCACAATCTGTTTATTGGGAGTGATTTCCATAAGATTTGCCTCGTACGTTTCCTGGAATGACCTGTAGCAGGCGATGGGATGTGGGACTTTCTCCAGGTTGGCTTTAATCAGTAGGGCTGAAGTTGGTAAGTTAGTAAGTCTTTATTTATATAGGGTTAGGGTTACAATTTTGTAAGTCATTTATATACAGACTTACAGTTAGTAAGAAGTTATTATTAAATAGTCAATGAAAAGTCTGAGATCTCAGTGCTGATTAGACAGATTTTTCAATGTGAGTTTTCAATGTGATTGATGTTCAGTACCCAAACCAAAACGTATGTGTTCCCGTGTGTATACATGGGCCTGTGTGTGTGTGTGTGTGTATACCTGGGCCTGTGTGTGTGTGTGTATACCTGGGTCTGTGTGTGTGTGTGTATACCTGGGCCTGTGTGTGTGTGTGTATACCTGGGGCTGTGTGTGTGTGTGTGTGTGTGTGTGTATACCTGGGCCTGTGTGTGTGTGTGTGTACCTGGGTCTGTGTGTGTGTGTGTATACCTGGGCCTGTGTGTGTGTGTGTATACCTGGGCCTGTGTGTGTGTGTATACCTGGGCCTGTGTGTGTGTGTGTGTGTGTGTGTGTATACCTGGGCCTGTGTGTGTGTGTGTGTTTGTGTATACTCGGGCCTGTGTGTGTGTGTGTGTGTGTGTGTGTGTATACCTGGGCCTGTGTGTGTGTGTGTGTGTGTGTGTTGGGAATCGTTTTCCCATCCTGCCTCTCATGCCAGAGTATCCAACGTGCTATCACCAGCTTGATCGGAGACTATGGAAATTATGGGATGGCATTTATAGTCCCGCCAGCAGGGTTGTGGCCAATCAGAGTACAGACGCGCCACTGTATGAAGATGTGATCTTATCGTTACCACGGCTACTTCCTACTCGTCATGTCCAGCAGCCAGGCTCTGATGTTCCACTGGAGTCGCCATGACGCCCCAAGGTTGAGGAATGAGGAAATACATTTGTGTCTACTGTGAATCTATCATATTTTGGTCTCCCTTTAAGCCTATTGCTCATTGCTAGAAGGATTTATATGTATGAATATATATCTCTATATATTTTACTACTATGTTTATTGTCTGCACCAGCATCACCAAAGCAGATTCCTTGCATGTAATAACTAGCCTACTACTTGGCTTGAAACCGTTTTCTAAATTGATCTCTGATGGAACGTCTCTAGCTGAGAGAACGTTTCCCTTCATCCATCTAACTTCATGAAACCTCTAAACTCCAAACCTCAAAGCAGGTTTGGAAATCCACCCTAACATTACATCTCACTACAGTGCAAACATTCCTTTACAAAAGCACACAAATCTGATACGCACGCACTCGCACACACACCGCACACACACACACCCGAGCTCACTCACACTCACACACACACACACACACACACACACACACACACACACACACACAGCCTGTCCAGCCAGTTTCCTCGTCTTTAAAGGAAAGCTCTCGCATTGACCTTTTCAACACAGCTTGTCCTGTCTATGGAATGGACGAGACAGAGGGGGATTGAGAGAAGAGAGGGAGGGAGAGAAAGTGAGAGAGGGAGAGAGAGAGAGAGAGAAGAGAGAGGGAGAGAGAGAGAAGAGAGAGAGAGTAAGAGAGATTTGAATGCTGTATCTCTGAGGCTGTGTTGGGCCCAGTAATCAACGTGCTGACAATCATCTCTTTGAGGCAGTAAGAGGATCTGATTATCTGGCTCTCTGTGTGAGGTATCTTGAACGTGCAGTCACACTGAGACTGAGTTCTGTTCATGTTTGTGGACGTTCACTTCGAACTGGCCAGTCTTGATTCCATTTTGTGGTGGGTTGTGTTGCGTATTGTTACGTGGGCCGATTGGTCAACACTGACACTCTCAATGAAGTCATTTCCTCCTAAGTTATATACTTCTAATGATCAACCAGCTCTCTGCCCACAACGGATTTTGTGTTATTTTTATTAAAACCAGGAGTGTCACATAATAAAACTGTTTTAACTTAGGAGTTCTGAGACGGGCAGTAAAAGGACACGATGGAAGTTCTGTTTCCGTGTTCCAGATGGATTCGCCTGATAGCAAATGTCACCATTCTACGCATATCTTTAATGAAGAGTCTATGGGCGAAGACAGGGCACACAACTCATGCACACATGCAGCTAGGAGCACCGGCCCATGCAAAACAAGGTACTTTTATCCTATAATTGCCGATCGTACTTCACATCTGAGCGTAGGCTGAGCTACCTCACTACGAGGTCATTGCCACTGGGCCACCTCAGTTCCGTGTCCAGTTTATACAAATCACATACAAAGCTGCATATTACGTGACCATCTGCCGCACTGAGTCTGTATTGGGATCACAGGTGTTACATTTCATTAATATGTTATCGTGCTAAAGGCCCACATTTTCCATCCTCTACAGGCCCTTTATCCAAGTGTCGGAACAGCATCCAGTTACTCACGGTCATTGTTACAAGAGAAAAAACCTCTGAGGTGAATTAATTAGGCTACATCCCCTTTTCGATGTAAAGTTCTCTTCTGCTTTAGAAAATATGCCGTGCACTCGATATTAAAATATATTGAAATCTCGTCTGATACAAAATGCTCACTTGTTTTCAGGAGAAGCAGAAGGAAGTTGTTGTTTTTTCAAAATGCATGTTAGTTTCACGGCCGCGGCCGTGCCCCCCTGTTGTTTTGGTTGTTCCTGCCCTATTGTCTTCACCTGTTCAATGGTTTGTCTCGTTAGTTTCATTGTGTCCACCTGTGTCTCGTTTGGTTCTGTGTATTTAGGTTCCTGTTTTGTTATCCAGTTTTTGTCTGGTCATCATGACCCTTGTTACGTGAGTACCCTGTTAGATTGCCCGTTTCTTGAGCCTAAACCCTTTATTTAGATACGATGCCTGCAGACTCTCCTGCATATGGATCCTACCTAACCTCTCTCCGTGACAGTTACATTTATCTGTTACGATAAACCAAAAATACATTTCCAAATACATCTCTGAGGGGAGGAACGGGCTGAGTACGATTACAGTACCGACGTTGCACAACTCTACAGTATGTTGGAAAAAACTAGAATCATACAGGTCTGAGACGGGTCTAAAATACAGGTCTGAGACAGTTCTGAGACAGGTCTGAGACAGTACACCAAAAGTTCCAGGATGATTTGGAATCATTTTCCAATTAGCAAGTCACCATGCTTTTCTGGCAATTGCAAACCTCTACAAGGTGGAACAGCCATCGACCATAGAGATGATATAATATAAAGGGCCCAATGCAAAAGTGTCTCTACCACAACACATCTGCAGCAGTGCGTGGTAAAAGGTTTCCACACCTGCCACTTCCTACGTAGCTGCTTTAGGACCTCGTAAACGACCTGGTTCTGTCTCACCGACTTGTGGAGGCTCAGAGGAGAGGAGAGGTACTACTACACACAAACCTCCTGAGGGAGAGTGTGTGAGAGAGTTAAAGAGAGGGAGAGAGAGAAAGAGGGGTCAGTTAAAGGACAGTTACAGATAGGGGGTACACACAACAGAGTACAACAGAAGATGAAGCGATCCACAAACATGAACTAGGGATGGAGGGAAAGACAGAGAGTAAACAAGAGAGGGGGAGGGAGTGCGAGAGGAGGGAAACAGGAAAGAGGTGATGTAAACCACTTTAAAGTGTCCCGCCCCCACTCGCTCGCTCCTGCACAAGCCCCTCAAACCTCCACTTTGAGCTGCAGAACAAGTCCTCTTCATCACCCCCCCTACATCATCATCACCCCCCTACATCATCATCACCCTCCTACATCATCATCACCCCCCTACATCATCATCCTGCATGTTTTGGATTCCCGCAAAGACTGCGGCCTGTGTTCACAAGAGTTGTATTACTTTTATACTTGTATTATTGTTTTTATTGATTTTATGTAGAGCACCTTGAGCTGCAAGTCTTGTTTGAAATGTGCTGTATAAATAAAGTCGTATTATTAATATTATTATTATCATTGCTATATGCACCAAACCTCTGGTGGCATACTTCACACACACACACACACGCACACACACATGCAATTGGGTCCTGAGAGCTATTGTTAGGGCCTTGATCTCAGCCCTACAGTGATGTTAATCTCCAAGCCCTCTTGGTCCCACAGAGACCCGTTTACAGCCAACCAGGAAGTGTTATTAGTAAAGTGTGGGATCGCAAGACTTGATGTCTCGCAGCACAATTCTCTCTCAAAAGGGGAAGCAGGGCTACAAGAAGAATTGTTTCCCTGAGAAATGTGTAACTATGAAAATTCATGCACAACACATATTTTCAAACTTTGCATTAAAAACTCCCCACGTCAGTGGATACACTGTAGAACTCTTAAAGTTTCTGTCACGCACTGACAGCGTCTGAAACCACAGGATGCTCAGGTTTGCATATGTGTACTGCACACCATGATCTGTGCTGAGACAGGGGCATGGTTATTCTGTGGATTTTTAAAAGGTAAGGTGGAAGGTAAAAAGAAACAGTTGTTCCTCATGTTATGAAACACATTAGATCTCATTTTTATCTGTGCATTTACAACTATCAAGAACTCTTTCTATAGATAAATATATTTATGACAGTACACACTGTATGTTACTATTGCATTATCTAGTCATTCATTTAGATGGTAGATACATCTGAGAGTTCAAATAACAAACACGGAAGTCCATGAGGGGTTCACAGCGGTCATAGCGGGATCTTCCTGACTGTTTCACCTCCGGTGTTCTGACTGTTTCACATCAGATGTTCTGACTGTTTCACCTCCGGTGTTCTGATTGTTTCACATCAGGTGTTCTGACTGTTTCACATCAGGTGTTCTGATTGTTTCACATCAGGTGTTCTGACTGTTTCACATCAGGTGTTCTGACTGTTTCACATCAGGTGTTCTGACTGTTTCACATCAGGTGATACTCCTAAAGCTTACAACGTTAGAGTCCTATAACATCTGAACCAGCAGAGACTAGAGACATGCCTTGCTCCTCCACAACACTGTACCATCTGAACCAGCAGAGACTAGAGACATGCCTTGCTCCTCCACAACACTGTACCATCTGAACCAGCAGAGACTAGATACATGCCTTGCTCCTCCACAACACTGTACCATCTGAACCAGCAGAGACTAGAGACATGCCTTGCTCCTCCACAACACTGTACCATCTGAACCAGCAGAGACTAGAGACATGCCTTGCTCCTCCACAACACTGTACCATCTGAACCAGCAGAGAGACATGCCTTGCTCCTCCACAACACTGTACCATCTGAACCAGCAGAGAGACATGCCTTGCTCCTCCACAACACTGTACCATCTGAACCAGCAGACAGACATGCCTTGCTCCTCCACAACACTGTACCATCTGAACCAGCAGAGACTAGATACATGCCTTGCTCCTCCACAACATCTATCATTTAGTTCAGCTAGGATCTGAGCTTGTAGATTAGTCCATTTCTGGAGTAGGCAATTTTCAATGACAAAAAGACCATTATTGTACAACATTTACATCACTAACGCCGTTCAAAGTAACTTTTGTCTGTGACATATAGGCTACCATTGCCGAGCCACTCAAGACAAGGGTCAGAGCATTAATTATACTTGCTGACATAAATTTAAATGAGATGAACTAAAGAAAGACCACATTCACTTCTAAAGACAAACCCTGTATAGTTTCAGTATGTACTTCAACTCAACCAATATCGAAATTTCGCCAACTCACTTTACAATTATACCGGGCCGAGGACAGTTACCTGGTGAGACAGGTGTGTTTATGCGGACCAGTCTATGCATCCTAGACCATGATTATTTGCAGAAAATGATCCAGAAGTAATATTATTTGAACACACAGGGATTACTTAAAATGTTAATAAAATAGATTAATAATTTACCTTTAAAATGACACAGACGACAAGAAACGTCCTCAGAGCTTCATAGCACGGCAGTCGAATCATGATGACGAACAGTTGGGAAAACACACACGCGCTGCTAAGCGGTGAGTACTCACATTCCCAAACTTTGTTTCAACTTTAAAAATCAAACCCTTCTGTTTTCTAGTTGTTTTGCTATGAACTCAGCTGTTGTCGTGGACGAGCGGACGGTCCCCAAGAACACTTGATAAGAAACGCGTACTAAATGAGCAAAGTTTTTTTGTCCCCTGTGACATGGGTGGAGCGGTGTCTGATCGCGTCACTCTCAATAGACACTTCGGCGGGGCATGACCGTACAGTACAGTATAAGCAAAACGATCGTAACCTATGCCACTCCTATCATCACTTCATTGCAGATTACAGGCAGCGAAGTCGCCAGGCCGACACTTCAAGTTTGTACTTTCCCCTGATTCCTCTCCTCTGCGGGGAGGAAGTTGGTCATTGAAAAATGTAAAAGCCATCCCACATTCTTGCCATAACTTCGCGAGACAGGGTGAAGGAGTGATCCATAGAGTCCGTTTATATTCACAAATTAGACTGATGCAAACTGAGTTTTTATACTGTATTTTCCATGGAAAGCATTTGTGTTTACAGGGTGCTCACTCTCAAACACATCCCTTTTCTGTACTTCAATTCTCAACCCCAACTCCCAAAAAAAATGTAAGGCCCATTCCCACTATTTTGAAAAAACAGTTTCCCAGGCAAAATTAACCCAAATTCCTTAAGAGGAAAAGGTCAAAGGACTATTTTTATGCACCACTTAAAAAGCATGTGGACGCAGTCATTGAAAGCCCATCATCCTTCAAGAACACTCGGCCTCAACTGAGCCTGATGCAGACAGGTGAGAGAGTCTGAAGTGGCTTAGCTATCAAAACAAAACATTTAATCGCCCACGGTAGTCTAGTAAGGGACCTGTAGCAGCACCATAGCAACACTACAGTAGATTTGGGTTGTGAGTGGTGAATCACAAGTTACATTCTGTGAGTATCTATCGACAGAGATGCTTTAGCAGGTCACACTGACCCTCCGCCGGACGGCTAATTCTGTCCTTGACCTGCTTCTCTCCATCGGAGTGAAGGGTCTATGAGTGTCTCTGTCAGTGACTGTCTCTTGAGTCTCAAACTGTTTTTCTCCTTTTCTGTCTTTCACTCTCAATTCTTACCCCGCCCTTTCCTTCCTCTTTCTCTCTTTTCACTTTGTGTGTGTTGCAGTTTTTCTGACACAATAATCATAAGAAGGCATAAACTAAAGACACCGTTCAGCCCTTTCACACCAACTGCTCATTTGAATATGACTCCTTCACAGCCTCACGTGTTGAGTCGTGGAGGCGGTCGAGCAGTGGGGCAGTTAGGGGCCACTCCTCTGTCCTGCCTGTGGGGCAGTTAGGGGCCACTCCTCTGTCCTGCCTGTGGGGCAGTTAGGAGCCACTCCTCTGTCCTGCCTGTGGGGCAGTTAGGAGCCACTCCTCTGTCCTGCCTGTGGGGCAGTTAGGAGCCACTCTGTCCTGCCTGTGGGGCAGTTAGGAGCCACTTTGTCCTGCCTGTGGGGCAGTTAGGAGCCACTCCTCTGTCCTGCCTGTGGGGCAGTTAGGAGCCACTCCTCTGTCCTGCCTGTGGGGCAGTTAGAGGCCACTCCTCTGTCCTGCCTGTGGGGCAGTTAGGAGCCACTCTGTCCTGCCTGTGGGGCAGTTAGGAGCCACTCCTCTGTCCTGCCTGTGGGGCAGTTAGGAGCCACTCTGTCCTGCCTGTGGGGCAGTTAGGAGCCACTTTGTCCTGCCTGTGGGGCAGTTAGGAGCCACTCTGTCCTGCCTGTGGGGCAGTTAGGAGCCACTCCTTTGTCCTGCCTGTGGGGCAGTTAGGAGCCACTCTGTCCTGCCTGTGGGGCAGTTAGGAGCCACTCCTCTGTCCTGCTTGTGGGGCAGTTAGGAGCCACTCCTCTGTCCTGCCTGTGGGGCAGTTAGGAGCCACTCCTTTGTCCTGCCTGTGGGGCAGTTAGGAGCCACTCCTCTGTCCTGCCTGTGGAGCTGAAGTGACCCGCGCCCCGAGGGAACCAGAGGACTGGAAGTGCAGGTCACCCGCTACCGTGATGACGTCATAGTTTTGTCCTTCCTCACGGTAACTTCCCCCTTGAACGAAGATAATTCCGAGAAGAGAATGTAGACCGGTGGTACTCATGTATCACACACTGCGTTAAACACTCCTTTGTCATGTGTGAGAGGAGTTCCGCTAACACGCGAGCATTTTGAATAGATGTTAATGTAGAGTTGTACAGCTGATCAGAAGTCCTGTTCCTGGCGTGTGGTGAACACTGGCCCTGATGCCCACTGTGTTCCTGGTGACACATTGTCTTTTGAGAATTGTTACTGTGTAAGAAGGCATATTGGTAACCAGTTAAGGTAACAGGGGTGTTAAGATACTGTAATAATAGGCTGTAGTACCTCTGTGGGGAATGTAGAGAGTGTGTGTTGGAGGGAGAGAAAAGACATACTGAGAGAGAGAAAGAGAAAGAGAGAGAAAGGAAGGAAGGATTGTGAAACGTGATAATGAAATGTGGGACTTTGACACCATGCAAACAAACTGGGAACTCTCAGAAGAATAGAAACAAGAAAACAAACTGACTATTCACCAACTATCTTATTTCTGAGATGGATTAAAGATGTTAATGCAAGTAGTAACTAATCTCTGTCGCCCTCTCACCCTTTTGTTGTCTTCATCAGGCACCATAACCTTTAGTATGTCCATGCAGCCAAGCGACTGAACACATGCCAGGGGCTCCCTGCTTCCCCAGGTTCAACACTACCTTGATGTGAAAAGTACACACATCCTTCACTCAAGTAGAAGTACAGATACTCATGTTTAAATAGACTTTGGTAAAAGTTGAGTAGTTGCTGACTACACTTTTTCACTTAACTTAAATTAAAGAAGTTTGGGCTTCCAAAGTTTGGGATATTTTTTTAACCTTTAAAAAAAAATCTGTAAAACGTAGGTTTTTTTGCACGAAGGTGCAAAGGTGTTTTTCAAAAGTTTTTTTTCACACACAACACGACACAAAACGTTTTTTCAAAATATTTTTTCTTGTTGCCTTCTGCCTTGCTCCATGGTAGCTTCGTAGACTATCTTACGTTTAATGTCCACACCCACCAAGGAACACATCTTACCTCACAGCTGCCTTGAGGAAACCCGTCAGGTGGGCAGAGATCTGGCCAGGATCAGGGTTTTTACAGAGCAATGATGGACCATGATAACCTTGTATCTGGGAATGGGAAAGTGCTGCATGGAGGGAGGGACAACTCATCTTTGTGGAGTGCAAAAATAACAGAGAACTCATTTGCACCAGGTGGTGCTTTTCCTCCGTTTCCCATTCAAGAGATTACACAGAGTCCACTGAAAGGAATATTTCATAAGTCAAAAAACAATACAGCTTTAATACATTGATGTCGAAAACCATTCCCTAGTGGGGTGCAGAGGAACATAATACAGTAAACTATCGATCTGAAATCTACTACAAAGGTTTGAAATAACTTACCTGAACCAGAACTGGACTTTCAAGCCTGCGATGTCAAAGTTCAAACGTTGCTCCTAACATTGAACGCTTGGCCTCTTTAAACAATGTAAGGAGGAGAAGAGAAAACAAAAGCATTTTTGTTTCAGGGCGAATACCGACGACAATGGAATTTCCTAATCAAGGAGAAATGTCTGTGTACACTGGCCACAAGCCACATGTGGATTCTGGACGTGTCTCCAAGGGGTTAGGGCCACGTTTATATCCAAAGGGTCGCTCACTTCTTCATACCCTGGGCAACTCCCCTCTTGCTGATTGGAAAGGCATGGGTACTGTAGATGGTGGAAAGTGATAAGAAGACCTTATGTACTGTACACAGCTGAGAGGGTGAATTGGGGCCAACACCCTGATGCTTTGTAGGGTTCCACATATACCTGCATGTACCTGCATATACCTGCATGTACCTGCATATACCTGTCTCAACTGAGCTGACGGCATCCTGAGTAACTCGTTTTTCAAGTAATGTTGACCCGTACAAGATCGAACATTGGGATTAAGGGGCATCAAGGGTTAAAGGAAGTGAGTGTTCATGAACCTGCCAAGTAAGGGTGGGGACCCTTACTTGGCAGTTCTGGGTACCAGGTTACCTTCACCGGAGAACGCTAGCAGTTCATCATTATACTGCATCCACCGGACATGTCGAAGAATAATAGCTGTATTTTGGGGGAAACGTTCACTACAGGCCCCGAGGCCCTCACTACAGACCCTGAGGCCCTCACTACAGACCCTGAGGCCCTCACTACAGACCCTGAGGCCTCAAGCCACAGCTGAGCGACAGTTCTTCTTCTTCTTCACCTCGTCCTTCTTCTTTTAAGCATCGCAGGTGAAGATTCTCCGCTGAGAGGAAGGAGGGTCGTCTCAGCAGCACAGCCTCCCCCCAACCCTCCACAGCCTCCCCCCAACCCTCCACAGTCGCCCCCCAACCCTCCACAGTCGCCCCCCCAACCCTCCACAGCCTCCCCCCAACCCTCCACAGCCTCCCCCCAACCCTCCACAGTCGCCCCCCAACCCTCCACAGCCTCCCCCCAACCCTCCACAGTCTCCCCCCCACCCTCCACAGCCTCCCCCCAACCCTCCACAGTCGCCCCCCCAACCCTCCACAGTCGCCCCCCAACCCTCCACAGTTTCCCCCCAACCCTCCCACGCCTCCTGCCCTCTGGCTCACCCTGAGGGGTAAATCTGACAATACTTTGTTCAGATGTTAGGCGAACGAGGGGGGGGGGTGATTTTAACAAAACATGAAGAGATTTACAGTAATGCACTTTATTCTGGGTGAATGAGAGCTTGTGTCTTTGTGTCTCTGTGTGCTACAGAGAATCAAAGGATCCTTCATCATTCCCAACTGCTCATGGAATACATACATATTCAAAATTTAAGTAATCAAAGTTGAAATCAGACCACGAGGCTTGTCCTTGTGACAGTACTGTACATACTGTAACTACCCCCACCCCCTCTCTTGCTTACATTGCCTCCTGCCTCAGCCAATCAGGTCCCAGGAGATAGCAGAGGGGTCAGAGAGTCCCCCTGTTTGACTCGACCGGTTGGAACTCTCTGTCCTCGCTGACAGTTTAAAGGACCCAGTAGTGTTCCCTGTAAACATCTCTTTAGATTTGGGGAAAAAATTGAAAAGTTATAATTGTAGACTTAAGAAACATTTACCACTATCAGGGTAAGAGAATTCCCACCGAGCCTCATCATCTTTACTCAAATCTCTCGTTCTCATCTGCTGTCTCTCTCTCTCTCTTCCTCCCTCTCTCTCTCTCTCTCTCTCTCTCTCTCTCTCTCTTCCTCCCTCTCTCTCTCTCTCTCTCTCTTTCCCCCTCTCTCTCTCTCTCTCTCTCTCTCTCATCTGCTATCTCTCTCTCTTCCTCTCTCTCTCTCTCTCTCTCTCTCTCTCTCTCTCTCTCTCTAAACAGTCATAATTACAGCCGTGACCCTTGAGTTCAAGTTCAAGTCTTGTATTGTCAGATGCAGAAGTCAAAGCAACCTGGCATAACATAACATATAAGTACACAGAACATCAATTACATCTTTGCTAAGCTTAAATGAGTAAACCTCATAAATATACAGATAAATAATACAATATACTAAACCATAAATACACATAAAAACCTATTGCTAACCCTATGAACCTATCCTAAAGTAAGTGAAGTACATGACCATGTCTGTTTCCATGTGCCTGGCAGACACAGGTTCAGACCATGTCCCAGTTGGCTCTGAGCTGGGGTCCGTATGGCTTGTTTGAAAGCCTCTGTGGTGATTAATGGAGTCTACTGTAGGTCGTCTGGAAAGGTAGCCGGCAAGAAAAGATTTGTAATGATTCTTTCAATACCTCATTGATGGTGTTGAATGCAGTAAATTATCAATTGATGGCAACGATAATAATGCCAAAGGGCCACCAGGGGCCAGAGCAGGTTCTGTAACAGGGCCCCGGGGGAAGAGCAGGTTCTGTAACAAGGCCCCGGGGGAAGAGGAGGTTCTGTAACAGGGCCCCGGGGTAAGAGGAGGTTCTGTAACAAGGCCCCGGGGTAAGAGCAGGTTCTGTAACAGGGCCCCGGGGTAAGAGGAGGTTCTGTAACAGGGCCCCGGGGTAAGAGCAGGTTCTGTAACAGGCCCCGGGGTAAGAGCAGGTTCTGTAACAAGGCCCCGGGGTAAGAGGAGGTTCTGTAACAAGGCCCCGGGGTAAGAGGAGGTTCTGTAACAAGGCCCCGGGGTTAGAGCAGGTTCTGTAACAGGACCCCGGGGTAAGAGCAGGTTCTGTAACAGGACCCCGGGGTAAGAGGAGGTTCTGTAACAAGGCCCCGGGGTTAGAGCAGGTTCTGTAACAGGACCCCGGGGTAAGAGCAGGTTCTGTAACAGGACCCCGGGGTAAGAGGAGGTTCTGTAACAAGGCCCCGGGGTTAGAGCAGGTTCTGTAACAGGTCCCCGGGGTAAGAGCAGGTTCTGTAACAGGGCCCCGGGGTAAGAGGAGGTTCTGTAACAGGGCCCCGGGGTAAGAGGAGGTTCTGTAACAAGGCCCCGGGGTTAGAGCAGGTTCTGTAACAGGTCCCCGGGGTAAGAGCAGGTTCTGTAACAAGGCCCCGGGGTAAGACGAGGTTCTGTAACAAGGCCCCGCGGTTAGAGCATGTCTGCCCTCTACTCCTCTTATAAAGTAGTTCTTCTAGAGCGTGGAATGAGAAAGAGAGAGAGAATTGTAAACATAGAAACGCAAACATAAACACACACGTGGAATTCCACCAACAAATGCAAAAACATGATCACACACTCAGAGACAGAGGAGAGTCAGTGTGTAGGAGGGCGAGCTATGTTCTTTCTACCTGAAGCCCCGTGGTGCAAACACACCGATACTTCCTTAACAGATGGAGGTGATAGTGTTTGACCAATACACAGCAACATAACCCTCTAATGGCTGACTCAGCACACATCTCTGATTGGCTGGTTTGGTGAGGAGGGATTGGAGCTGTGGCTTAACCCTGCAAAACACATTTCGAGGACAGAAATATGTTGTTTCAAACTGTTAAGGTTTGCTCCGATAGTCCTTTAACGAACATGGGTTCAACATTAAGTGATTTTTATCACTGTAATCAACACATTTCCTACTTGGGAAATATCTTAGGCAAAAACATGCGAATACAGGTACAATCCAAAATCTCAAATGACCGTGAACGCCGAAGAGGCGAAACGATTTATGCGATGTAATACATAATTTCCGTTTTTGCAGGTGCAGTAATAGATACCAACCAATAGATGTCGCTCAAGATGAACGCTTTGCAGCATTGCTATTGTAAACACAGCGTATGTTGTGTTTACAATATGCCTATTTTCCCTGCCCCAATTTAGCGTATTTTTTTATAACTATAGCCTACATGATTACATTAATTCAGTTAGTTGTTAGTAAGTTAGTATCTTCCCTATCTTAACGCCGCCCTGCAATACACACTAGGAAAGACATGCACCACAGGTGATAAATTGGTGATGTAACAGATGTGACATGGCGACAGGAACCTGTCACGTCGAAGCTGACCGATATCGAGCTCTCTTGATCATTAAACATCTGAAACCTGAAAACAGCCTTGCCTCCTGTAGCCTAATAGAAGTGTACGTGTTTGTGCTAGGTGTGTGCGCTAGGTGTGTGCGCGTGCTTGAATCTGTGCGTGTGATATTGAGTGGGATTTTGTGCGTGCGTGTTTCTGCGTACGTGTGTGAGTATTCGACGTGGTCGTATTGTGATATGGTCAGTTGGGAGAGCCGATGGAGATAAGCCACCATATGGTATAACAGGAGGGAGGGGGGAGACTGCACGAGGGAGGGGCGGGGGAGAGAGAGCGGGGGATGGAGGGAGAGGGGCAGAAAAACAGAATAAGAGGTGGAGGAAAGAGAGAGAGAGAGAGAGAGAGAGAGCAGAGAGGGAAAGCAAGAGAAACATAGAAAGGAAAATAAAGGAGAAGCAGAAAGGATGACAAAGGGGTGAAAAGCAACGAACAGCAAAAGGAACGAGCTGGTTGGTGAGGAGGGAGGACGAGCGGGAGAGAGAGTGATGGAGAGAGAGAGAGAGAGAGAGAGAGAGAGAGTGAGAGTGAGAGGGAGAGGGAGGGAGAGGGAGGGAGACAGGGAGGGACAGAGAGACAGAGAGAGAGAGCGAGAGAGAGAGGTGGGTGGGTGGTGAAGCCTACAGCTTGGAAGAAGAGGAGGGGCAGTGGGGGGTGCTCACTGCTCAGTGATGTGTTATCATTCCTCCCCTCTACCCCCTCCCCTGCTTCTCTCTCTCTCCAGCGCTCCCTCTCTCTCCCTTCGTTCTGGCTCTGTTGCCAAGGCTACGGAACAACCTCTTGGTGCATGTACCTAGACGAGGCTGTGGATCTGTCTGTCCTCCAGGAGGGAAACAAAAGAAAAACCTATCACTCTCTCTCACACACACACTCACACACACACACTCTCACACGCACACACACGCACACACTCTGTCACCGACCCACATGCTCCAATATAGAGGGTAACGGTGGTGTGTTCCCGTTGCGGTGTTGCTTTTCTGGAGCTGGTACAACGGTGATGTGAAGAGGACTGTAGCACACCCAGGTAAGAACCAGACCAGGCTGGGGCTGAGGCTGAGGCTGAGGCTGGGGCTGAGGCTGGGGCTGGGGCTGAGGCTGCCTGTCTGTCTCCCTTCTCTGGCTCCACTCTCTTTCTCTCTCCCTCGTTCTCCGCCTCTCTCTCCTTCTTTTCTGCATGACACGGAGTGAATATCAATGCCAGCGCACAGCCCGCTGGTTCAAGGCTGCTGCGCCTACTGGCCGTACATGCTAGGGTGTGTGTGTGTATGTGTGTGTGTGGGTGTATGACTGTAGTACACTTATGTATCACCTTAATATATTTGTTGTTGCGTTAGTTCAATCAAAGGTGCATTTTTCATCTAAAATAACGATTCACAGAATCTGTTGAGATTTTATAGATCTGAACACATGAATGTTCCATCCTGTGTTCTGTCTAGATTCTTTACATCTGGGAGCAAGTAAGAGAACTAGTGTGATGGGTGGTGCAACAGTGTTCTGTGTGTGCTTCATGGCTGATGCTGGGATCCAGCTCCGCGCTGGGTGGTCTCTCTGGGTTTCCGTAGCTCTGGACGTGATTTGAATGGTGTCTCGTCTTAGCATGAATGACTCCAAGAATCCATCCTGAAATGGAAATGTTGCGAAAACGATATCATATCGATCTTTGTCACCGAGAAAATCTGGGGGATAGGCCACTCAAATATTGAGTATTCGTTCTGAATTTTGACCTTGATGAATTGTGTGGATCTAGAGGAAGTCAAAACCATTTACTGTTATTTGTTTAAAATAACTCATCACTGCGTGGGGAATATATACAAACGAACGATGCTCTGATCAAGCCTGGTTTCAGTGTGTACGAGTGTGGTATGTATGTGTGTGAAAGAGCAATTGTGTGTGTATGAGAGAGTGTGTGTGTGTGTGTGTGTGTATGAGAGAGTGTGTCTGAATGTGTGTGTGTATGAGAGAGTGTGTGTGTGTCTCCGAGGTTAGTGAGGCAGGTCAATAGCCGTCATGTGACAGTATCTTATGTTACCATCCCATCATCACTTTCAGGTTCCTCTTCCTCCTCTTCCTCTTCATGCCGTGTGTGCAGTTCACCAATCCCTCCTTTCCTTTCCTCTCCTCCTCCCCCACCTCCTCCTCTTCTCTCTCGTTCCTCTCCTCCTCCCACCCACACCTCCCCCCACCTCCTACTCTTCTCTCTCTTTCCCCTCTCCTCCTCCCCCACCTCCTACTCTTCTCTCTCTTTCCTCTCCTCCTCCCCCACCTCCTCCTCTTCTCTCTCTTTCCCCTCTCTTCCTGTCTTCCTCTCTACAAGCCTCAGCTGGTAACTATCTAGACAGCAGACACAATTTGTTGCATTTGTTACATCATCACAAATAGGCTCATGTCAGGGTCCCTGGCACTGTTCACTTCTTCATCCAACTATTCACTTCTTCATCACACTGTTCACTTCTTCATCCTGTTCACTTCTTCATCCTGTCCACTTCTTCATCCTGTCCACTTCTTCATCCCACTGTTCACTTCTTCATCCCACTGTTCACTTCTTCATCCCACTGTTCACTTCTTCATCCTGTTCACTTCTTCATCCTGTCCACTTCTTCATCCCACTGTTCACTTCTTCATCCCACTGTTCACTTCTTCATCCTGTTCACTTCTTCATCCCATGTAGGCGACACACTGAGAGTGAGTCATTGTTCAGGCGCACACAGACCTCACCTCCCCAGCACTGGAGACGGCTGCAGACTGCAGACGAGGTTACAGGTGCAGTCTGCACACCGTAGCGCATGTGGGCCTCAACAAACCTGGCCGTCCTGACACATGTTTGCAGCTCATGGGTCTGCAGCTCAGGGTTCTGCAGCTCAGAGTTCTGCAGCTCATGGGTCTGCAGCTCATCGTTCTGCAGCTCATGGGTCTGCAGCTCATCGTTCTGCAGCTCATGGGTCTGCAGCTCATGGGTCTGCAGCTCATCGTTCTGCAGCTCAGGGTTCTGCAGCTCAGGGTTCTGCAGCTCAGGGTTCTGCAGCTCAGGGGTCTGCAGCTCAGGGTTCTGCAGCTCATCGTTCTGCAGCTCAGGGTTCTGCAGCTCATGTAGTGAGGAGAGACGAGGACGCCTCGCTGTGAGGACAGACACACAGCTGCCATCCCTCACGGTTGTTCCTCCGCTCGAGAGTTGACGAGTTTGTGTGTGTGTTGTTGCCACAGTTACTGAAACACCAGCCTCACGCCATTGTTCCAACAACCTTCAAGTGGACTAGAGTCTCACTTCTCCTTCCCTCCCTCAGTCTGTCCCTACCTGCCTCCAAGTGGACTCTGTCCCCTCGTCTGTCTGCTGGACGGCCATTGTCTGAGAAGAGAAAGGACTGCAGAAAAACAGACCAACGCATTCTGTACAAAGCACTCTCAATGCTGCAACCTGTTTGTATGTGTGTGTGTGTGTGTGTGTATGCACGTTACCATGGCTACTGGCCAGCCTGCCCAGCGTCATCACTTCAAACCCACCTTCGCAGTGAGCACACAGAGAGAGAGAGATAGAGAGAGAGAGAGAGAGAGAGAGAGAGAGAGGACTCAAAGCAGCACCCCTCTGGTCAACACCCATGCTCACACACAAACACACCCTCACACACACACAGTGGTGGTATCACATTTCACTGATCCAACGTCCATTCTTTCAAGTTCAGTAGCAGGTGAGGAGAGGATAGAGGAGGATGTACTGCATACACATGGACACAGACTGATACAGCCTAGGTATATGTAGTTGATGGACAGACTGTTTCAATGTCTGAATATATCGTTTGGAATCCTCTCTCCCCTGGCCTCCTCTCTCCCCTTGCCTCCTCTCTCCCCTGGCCTCCTCTCTCCCCTGGCCTCCATTAAATCTTTTACATGGACTCAGAAGTATTGGATTGTTGTAAGAAATACGGCAGGCACTTCTCTGCACTAATCCAATTATTGTGAGTGTGTGAGTGGGCGTGAACGAGGGCCCCCTCCAGACAGAAGGGCAGCGTGGTGGACGGGGACGTGGGCTCCAGACAGACAGAAGGGCAGCGTGGAGGACTTGGGCTCCAGACAGACAGAAGGGCAGCGTGGAGGACGTGGGCTCCAGACAGACAGAAGGGCAGTGTGGAGGACTTGGGCTCCAGACAGACAGAAGGGCAGCGTGGAGGACGTGGGCTCCAGACAGACAGAGGGCAGTGTGGAGGACGTGGGCTCCAGACAGACAGAAGGGCAGCGTGGAGGACGTGGGCTCCAGACAGACAGAAGGGCAGCGTGGAGGACGTGGGCTCCAGACAGACAGAAGGGCAGCGTGGAGGACGTGGGCTCCAGACAGACAGAAGGGCAGCGTGGAGGACGTGGGCTCCAGACAGACAGAGGGCAGCGTGGAGGACGGGGACGGGGGCCCTGAGTGATGCCGTGTCACCTTGCTTTTTGACGTCCCGTGGTTGGAGAGCACAGCTTGGAGCCGGGGAGAGAAAGGTCTCCAGATGACCTCTGAGATGACCTCTGAGATGACCTCTGACATGACCTCTGACATGACCTCTGAGATGACCTCTGAGAGGACCACAGAGCTCCGTCTCTCTCACTTCGCACATGGCGCAAGGCTGACGAGTCGACTGCCCAGGCCTTTTTCAGTTGTGTTTTTCCTGTCTCTAAAAAGAGTTTACCTAGAAAAACACAGTTTGTGATCTGATTATCACAACAGAAACAGTGCTGTGGGTTCTGATAGCCTCAGTGACCAGTGTGCTGTGAGTTCTGAAGGTTATCCTCTTGTGTTCTCCAGGATACAGTCTATTCCATCCTCTACAACATGGCTGACTGCCGGTGGTTACCATGACGTACAGGACGTGACCCGATCATGTGATCTTTCCTTCCCATTTCGTGCAACCTACCACAGGTGAGTTCTGTGACCCCTGAACTCGACCCTACCAAACCTGACCTCCTGATTGGCTTCACAAGAAGAAGGTAAGAAATTACCATAAAGTTTACACAAGAAGACAAACCCCTAGCTACTGGGTTTCTTCAGATTTCATGAAAGAAGTTTGTGTCGCTAAAAATGAAAAACTCCTCACCCTAAACATAACCGTAACCATAAAACGATCCCTCACTCCTTCATCCTACCGTAACCCTAAAACGATCCCTTACTCCTTCATCCCTCACTCCTTCATCCTACGCACCCCCACCCCCCCCGCCCCCACACACACACTAAAAGCAACACCTAACCCTACCCACAATTATTCTCACAGCAATAAACCCATGTGCCAGTAATTACGCAAACCTGCAAAACATCTTCACTAAGAGCATGATACAGCCAGGCATTGAATAGATAGTGTGTGTGAGTGTGTGTGTGCTTATGTGTGTGAGTGTGTTGTGCTTGAACGTGAATAGGTGTGTGTGTGTTGTCAGGGGATAATTATTCTTGGGATGGATGAGAGGGATGAGAGCCACTCTGTTGCCAAGGAGACGGATGTAGCTGTAAACACGCTCCCCCTGACTCATCCTTCTACAATAGAACTCTAGTCTCTCTCTGTCTCTCCCTCTCTCTCTCTCCCTCTCTCTCTTTCCACCTCTCTCTCTCTAGCTCCACCTCTCCCTCTCTCTCCACCTCTCTAGCTCCACCTCTCCCTCTCTCCACCTCTCTCTAGCTCCACCTCTCTCTCTCTCTAGCTCCACCTCTCTCTAGCTCCACCTCTCTCTCTCTCCACCTCTCTCTCTCTCTAGCTCCACCTCTGTTTCTCTCTAGCTCCACCTCTCCCTCTCTCTCCACCTCTCTAGCTCCACCTCTCCCTCTCTCCCACCTCTCTCTCTAGCTCCACCTCTCTCTCTCTAGCTCCACCTCTCCCTCTCTCTCTCTCTTTCCACCTCTCTCTCTCTCCACCTCTCTCTCTCTAGCTCCACCTCTCCCTCTCTCTCTTTCCACCTCTCTCTCTCTCCACCTCTCTCTCTCTAGCTCCACCTCTCCCTCTCTAGCTCCGCCTCTCCCTCTCTCTTTCTTTCTCCCTGTTTCAAGTCTTTATCTTTCTCTCTCTTTCATTCTTGTTCGCTCTCCCTCTTACTCTTTTTCTCCCCCTGACTCACAGAAACACACTAACACACACACACACACACACACACCTTATTGAGCTGGAACAGTCTCAATATCCGGATGGGTGATCATTTTACTGGCAAAGAAAATGTCTCCTGTAACCCTCCTCCAGGAGAGGCCGGCACCACACTGGTCCACTGGAGCTTTCTGTCTCCTTAAACATTCAGCATCTATGGCAACCACTGACAGACCACTGACAGACCACTGACAGACCACTGACAGACCACTGACAGACCACTGACAGACCACTGACAGACCACTGACAGACTACTGACAGACCACTGACAGACCACTGACAGACTACTGACAGACCACTGACAGACCACTGACAGACCACTGACAGACTACTGACAGACCACTGACAGACCGCTGACAAACCACTGACAGACCACTGACAGACCAATGACAGACCACTGACAGACCACTGCAAAGACACAACTGTGTTTCATTCCACTTTGATAGAAATTGCACTTTTGCCGGACCCTCACAGATGACAGAATCCCATTCATACAAGTAATGCAGTCAAGAAGATTACCAAAAAAAATACAGAAAGAACATCATGCATTTCCTAACCCTACTGTATCCGTAATATGAATGGACTGGATTCAACTGGATTATTGATCATTTGTGTCCTGTCGTCCCCTGTTCTCCCACCAGGGGTACACCATGCCTCGTCTGAGCACTTCCCTGACAGAAGATTCTGTCTTCCGTCCCGAAGACTCCAGCGGTCCCCTCAGGCCAGGGGACGGGCCCCCAGGCGCGGAGGAGGAGCCTCCAGGGGCACGGAGCCCCCCCCAGAGAGAGCCAGCCAAGATGTGGAGGCACAAGCTCCACGTGGCTGTCATGGGGCTGCCCTGGACTGCAGGGGTGTGCATCCTCTCCCAGATCACTGTGAGTGACAGGCACATCTGGGGCCAAATACGGTTTGAAATCATCCGTGTCATCTTGTGCTTCCCGGGGATCATCTGACTAGGGGAAACACCGTAGGCACCCTCCCTACACGGGCATGGAGCCATTTCAGATGATTCTTCTTGAGTGTGATCAGAGTTCAGAGTTCAGAGGTCAAAGGTCATGTTAGGGTAACGAGATGCGACCCTGTGTTCTCTGTGTCCGACCAGGAGACCACTCGAAGCTCCTCCGTCTAACGTTCATGTTTTATTCATTTTAGAGAGAGAGAAAAGATCAGGTGCAAAATGAACACAAGGCTTTTGTGAACGTGGTGCTTATTGTGTTAACACACTGGAGAGGGACACCTCACATCCTTTAGATGCACGTGTCACTTCCTGTCACCCTTCACCTCTCCTCTCCACCTCCTCCTCCTCTCCTCCTCTCCTCTCTCCTAGGGATTCTGGGCTTTCTTCCTCGTAGACGGGAATGATCCCTTCATGTCCTTGTACAAGGCTCTGCAGCTCATAGACTTCTACCTGGGGCTCCTGCTGTCTTTCAACCCCGTGTTTGGGGTTGATGTGAGTAACTAGCATGACACACACAAACATTTGACAAGAATTCCAGTAGCCTGTATGTTTAGGACTTTCATACCTCACAACCTCAGATAGTCACATCCTCCTTCCTTAGTCTTAGTGCTAAAAGTCTAGGTTCAGAAACTAGGAGTGCTGCCGTGCTGAACCAGGGCTGGAAGCAGCTCACGAGACAGATCTGCTCTGAGAGCTGTGCTGATTACAAGTTCTGCTTGATTAGAATCAGCTTGCCTAGTGCATGGGTGGAACAAAAACATGGTTTGTACATCTCCCGTCTGAACCTGGACTTTTACAATCTTTCTTCATTTGACCTATATTGGTTAAAAATATATATTTGCAACAGGCTTTTTGCCTGCATGTAAAAGTGTTTGTGGAGGAAGTACAGACTAGCAGACATGGTGTCTGTGTGTGTTTTCGTAGCAATCCATGAATCTGATGGTGGAGGTTGGAAAGACCAAGAACTATTGGGTCCTCCAGGCCACCGTAGGAGCTGGGCTGGGCCTTTTTGTGTTCATGGTAAGACTGAGTCTGGGGAGGAGCACACACACACACACACCAGCTCGCTCATTAAGGTGACGGTGGAACCAAACTGCAGCACACTGCCAATGTTTTATTGATCCTGAGTTAGAATCAGTGTTTAATTCAAAGTCATTGCTTGGTGTAATGTCAGAACAGGCTCAACTTTGGACTTGACTTGAAGCTGACACATAACCACCCCCAAACACCAGTATGTATGTTGTTGAACATACTTAAACATTTCTGTTCAGAGCAGAGTTAGGCTTAAGATGATTCAACATTCTACGCTTTATAACAAACACACATGAACAAAGCAGATCCCCAAAACGGGTTCCTTTTCATTGTCTCTCCGTTCCGCCTGACGTGGCTCGTGGCCCATAGATGAGCAACCTGGTGCGCTCCCTGCGCTCCAGCGCCCCCTGGCTGTCTCCTGCGGCGGTGGATCAGGGGGACAGACGGCAGTCTGTGAGCCGCCAGCCCTCCTTCACCCTGTCCGAGTGGACGGACGCCCAGGACGAGCTGATGGACCTGGAGCCCGAGCCCCAGACGCCCGTGTTTGAGCTGGGCGTCGACACCAGGGCCGAGGCAGAGGCTGCCACCCTGAGTGTCACCCCCGTGGGCCTGCAGGAGAGGTCAGTGTGTGTGTGTGTGTCTGTGTGGGTGTGGGTGTGTGTGTCTGAGAGAGAGAGAAAGAGCGGTGGGCTTATTGCAAATATGGTTGTGTTCAATACATGAAGGTTCTTATCTCTCTGTTTGCCTCTTTGTGTGTGTGTGTGTGTGTGTGTGTGTGTGCACGCACGGTAGGCGGGGCTCCAACGTGTCTCTGACCCTGGACATGTGCATCCCGGGCTGCACCGAGCCCTACGGCTACGGGGCCCAGCTGTCCCCCAAGGACCAGTCTGCCAAGGAGTACCTGAGGGAGGGAACACACCCCCTGACCCCCGCTCAGCTCCACACCCGGGCCATGGACGACCAGAGCCTGCAGGCCGAGTTCTATGTGAATGGAGCTCACACACACACACACGCACGGATGTTAACTCACAGACAGATATCAACTCCCATACACTCCTACACACACTACACTCCTACACACACCATCACTCCTACACACACTTAAAACTAGCATGTGTAATCCAGAGAAGTTAGCAGTTAGCACGCTAGCTTTGATAGCACAGAGCCCTCTCTCTCTTCAGAGTTGTCTCCAAAGCCACGCCTCCTCTAACACACATGAACACACGCAAACAGAACACACACACAGAGCAGAGTCTAGGGAAAAGGTTACACATCCTATCTTAAACACACACACACACACACACACACACACACTCGGTGCAGAGCAGAGCTTCTATCCAGAGGCTGTGCTAGTGACACACTGGGTGCAGAGCAGAGCTTCTATCCAGAGGCTGTGTTCGTGGGCGAGGGCAGGAAGGCTACAGACAGATTTGCATGTAAAGCTCCCGTAGAGGATCACTGTGTCTGGCAGGCAGAGAACAGCTCACACACCACCAACCTCTTCAACTGCAACACATTCCAGTCCTTCTAGTGGATTCATCAGGATCACCCATCCCCGGCCAATCAGAAGGCTTGGATTGGTATTTCTTCTCCATAGTCTCTGTTGTTTTGGTTTTGGCAGGAGACCCCCATGAACTTTGTGGACCCCAAGGAGTACAGCTACCCTGGTCTGGTGAGGAAGAACCGCTACAAAACCATCCTGCCTAGTGAGTGGCTGTCTCTCTACCCCCCCTCTCTCTAACCCTAGTGAGTGGCTGTGTCTTTCACCCAACCTGTTGGACTCTTATCTCTCCTCACCTCTCTCCCTCTCTATGACTTCCTGTCGTTCCCCCTCCAACCTTCTCACCTTTCTTTTCCGTTTGTCTCATCACATCCCTCACTCTTGTCTGTCTCTCTCCCCCCTCTCTCTCTCTCCCCCCCCCGTCTCTCTCTCCCCCTCTCTCTTTACCCCTCCTCTCTCTACTTCTCTCCCCCCCCCCTGCTCTAATGTGAGTGTCTCTGCCTTCTCTCCAGACACTCACAGCAGAGTGATCCTTCAGTCAGAGGAAGAGGACTTCCTCAGTTCCTACATCAACGCCAACTACCTGCAGGTGAGTCTGTCTGGCTGCAGCTTCTCCTCTGAACACCTCCAGTAGGGTGGAGGGTGGAGGGTGGGGGTTGGAGGGTGAGGGTGAAGGGTGGAGGGTGGGGGGTGGAGGGGCGCTGATGGCGAGGGCGTGTAACGCGGGGTGTGTGCGTGTGCAGGGTTACGGGGGCGAGGAGCGGGCCTACATCGCCACGCAGGGCCCCACCGTCAACACAGTGGGGGACTTCTGGAGGATGGTGTGGCAGGAGAGATGCCCCCTCATCGTGATGATCACCAACCTGGAGGAGAAGAACGAGGTGGGCACGGAGGGACACACACACACACACACACACCTCAGCCCAGGGTGCTTGTCCTTACACGTGTGTGTGTGTGTGTGTGTGCAGAAATGTGCAGAGTACTGGCCCGAAGACACTGTGACCCACGAGGGCATCGAGATCAAGGTTGTCACGGTAACCCAAGAAGATGACTACAGCCTGCGGGTGTTCACTCTCAAGGTGAGACCCTCCAGAGCTCGCTCGCCCGCCCGCTCGCCACGCTCAGCCTTCGTCCCCCTGAACCCGACCTGGAGCGTCAGGGCCAGTCTGCAGATCTTCTCTTGAGTGCACACAACGGAAAGATTTCTCTTCTTTTTAAGAACCTTGCTTTTTCACGCCATCTTGCTTTGCGATAATTGTTGTCGTAGCAAATGACACCTAGGTAACAATTTGGACGCCCACGAGTAACAAGTGGCTGATGGAAAAAATAACTGATAAAAAATGTGTGTGTGTTTGGTGGTGTGTGTTTGGTGGTGTGTGTGTTTGGTGGTGTGTGTTTGTGTGTGTATCAGTGTGGAGGGGAGGTGCGCTGTCTCCATCAGTACTGGTACACCTCCTGGCCTGATCAAAAGACGCCAGACAAAGCCCCGCCCCTTCTGGAGCTGGTACAGGAAGTGGAGCGGGCCAGAGAGGATGCCCCGCCCACCAGTGGTCCTGTCATTGTTCACTGCAGGTAGAAAAAGGAGTCACCTCCTCAAGAAGGGGTTGAATTATAACCAGAGACTGAAGGGAATCATTTAACCAATCCAGTTTGATCTGCCCTCCCCTGCAGTGCTGGGATTGGCCGAACGGGCTGCTTTATTGCCACCTCCATCTTGTGTAGGCAGCTGAGGTGTGAGGGTGTGGTCGACATACTGAAGACCACATGTCAGCTCCGCCTCGACAGGTAAGACCAGCCCCGGAAAGTTCCAGAAAAACAGTTTCAACGCTTCCTTGCCTAGCGTGCCTTTCCTTTTCTCCTGTCTAAACTGTGACTGTGTGTGTGTGTGTGTGTGTGCCTTGCAGGGGCGGGATGATTCAGACCTGCGAGCAGTACCAGTTTGTGCACCACGTTCTTAGTCTGTATGAGAAGCAGCTGTCACACACTGCTGAGGAATAGCGAGCAGACACACACACACACTGCTGAGGAATAGCGAGCAGACAAACACACACACACACACACACTGCTGAGGAATAGCAAGCAGACAAACACACACACACACACACACACACTGCTGAGGAATAGCGAGCAGACAAACACACACACACACACACACTGCTGAGGAATAGCGAGCAGACAAACACACACACACACACACACACACTGCTGAGGAATAGCGAGCAGACAAACACACACACACACACACACTGCTGAGGAATAGCGAGCAGACAAACACACACACACACACACACTGCTGAGGAATAGCGAGCAGACAAACACACACACACACACACACTGCTGAGGAATAGCGAGCAGACAAACACACACACACACACACTGCTGAGGAATAGCGAGCAGACACACACACACACTGCTGAGGAATAGCAGACACACACACACACTGCTGAGGAATAGCAGACACACACACAGACCACTGTACACTGCTCCGTCACTGTACCATAACCATCACCATCACCTTCCCCATCAACTACACTATCAACTACATTATCAACTACATTATCAACTACACTATCACTATTGATATCACCATCACTTTTAACTACACCATCACAACTACACCATCACTATCATCATCACTATCACCTCCACCATCACCACTCTCACCAGTATCACTTTCACCAGTAACATCCTCTTCACCAGGAACATCGTAATCCAGACTCATCAGTCCATCTCAATCTCACCCTTTAATGTAGGTCAGAAGAGTAGACAAGATCGTGTAAGAAACACCGAAAACAAACAACTTAATCCCCACGCCTCCCTCCACACACACACACACACACACACACACGCCCTTGCACGCAAACTGACAGAATGGGAATGTCATCATGTTACTATAGTATCTCGTTACCACCTATTTGCATCCATTGTGTTAAAACCTGTAGGTTGAGCATGGAGGGACCAGACTAGAGATGGACACTGTCTGTCTCCGTGGTGTCTGTCTCCATGGCCGCTAGGACCTACTCTAAATCATCCTGACAGAGATCTTCACAAACAGACATCTTTCAAATGACCTCCATGAAATGCCAGCATCGATTCTGTTCATCGTCAACAGACATGAGCAGACAGGAACACATCACCACAGCCAGTATTAGTATCTGTTCCACATTGAGAGGGAAGACGACTTACTCTGTCGGAAATGTAGACCGACATCTAGCTTTTTTTCATCACTAACACCAAAAGGATCTCTCAATGTACCAACTCCAGTTCAGGCGGCCTGTCTACACTTGATCCACCTCATCTCCAGGTTGCATGGTGCTAAGTGTTCATTAATTAAGGCATGTACAATGTATGGAGTGTAGAGGAATGGAATGATTAGGTTATTTAGGCATTCTGTGCTATCTATTGTGTTACAGCACTACACGTTTGTGCGGTTCCCATGGCTACACGTTTGTGCAGTTCCCATGGCTACATGCAGATGTTTATAGGCACCAGGCCTCATAGGGTCTCGGCAGAGACGAGATGGACCCAGCGTTTGAAGCTAAGGGGACACGTTCTAGATTCAGAACCAGACAGACGGATCCACAGAACATAGAATCTTATCAGAACACTTCTGCGTCCATAAAAGCAGATTTTGTTTTCTCAGTTTTCGGAAATAACTTGCCACAGGTGCAATCTGTTCCGTGCGTACCAACATTAATAACAATATCAATATGATTATGTGAAACGTGTGTCTCCTCAGTGGGACGGCCCCATGGCGCCGCGTGACAGCACTGCTCTCTACAGTAGCGTAAACACATCGCGCGTGAGTAACGAGCCCAGGATTGTTGAATAGACAGGCCGAGCCTAATCCGTATCAAGCACAATAGACTAACTAAGGTTGTCTTTCTGATGTTAAGCTGTACGTGTTCTTTTCCGTGTTGTGTTTTTTGACTGTGTTGAGTTTTAATGGTTGCATGTGCTGTATGGGGCTCTCGTAGGTCCACAATCAAAGCGACGCGATTGGTTGTTCAGCTTTTTGTTGTGTAAGGGTTAGCCTATTATATTGCTTGCTCTCTGCCAATGCTTTTTGATACAGTTTGCTTTTGTGAAACCAACCAGAGATATTTTTAGAACATTTTGATACAATCCTTTCGAGTAGATGCCTTGTGTATATTTCTGTTTACAATACGATGGAATGTAGCTTATACAGTGGTTTATATTGCAAGATTTGACAGAACAAAATGTGACAACTACCTAAGTTACCTTACGAGAAAAAAAAACATTGATTATGTTTAGTCTTCAGTATTACGTTTGTGCCTCTGGGCTTTGATATGCTTTGCTTTGTGTGTTCTTTATGTTATTATCTTGGTTTACTGGAGACTTTTACCTCAGATCCAGTGCTCACACACACACACACACACAGTCATGTACTGTATAAACACATGCTAACTCACACACAGGTTTGTTTCACTATCCTAGTGAGGACCGACAATTCACACCCATTCTGAATCGTGTTTTCCTTAACTCTGAAACTTTAACCCCAACCTTAACCCTAACCCAAATTCTAACCCTAGTACCCCCTTTGAAATAGGAATTGAACTTACAGTAGACCTTGGAAATGTCCCCACAACATCATCTTTTGTCTTGGTTTATTACTATACAAGGGTAGTTCAGAAAGACCACGCAAACATCATTCCATCTATGACTATTGACCAGACTGAGAAGACAACATAAGAAATAATGGCTATGTGTATGGCAGCTAATACCGGGATGAAAACATGAAAGAATCAGATCAACTGCACTGGACCTCACCAGGGGATAACAACAACTTTCAAAGACTCAGACTTTCAAAATCAACACTATTTGAACAATAAAGATTCATGGTATGGAGTCCATATTTGATACTGTAACAAACATGGAGCAAATCGAGGAGAGTATCTACAGTTTATACAAAACATCTTTCTGGTAATGTTTGGTGCACTTGACCTTGATTTTGAGTGCTTGTTCTCTGTGCTGGACTGGTCTAAAATGGCTGACTTTAGTGGGGATGGGAATGTTGAAAAAGGTACTTCAACCAACCAGCAACCAGTTCTCCTCATCTGTGCTACAGTATTGCTTTCAGTTGTGAGTTTTTGCATCCAAATAAAGTAGATTTTCATGAACTTTTGCCTGGTGTTTGATTATTAAAAGTATTCGATTATTTTATCGTGTTGCAAGGCAACATTGTCGAATAAAATATTTGTATTTTATGAGGACTACTATACTCTACTGGACTCTATTGTGCTCTGCTCTGCTTTACTCTACTCTGTTTTAGGCTTATCTGTTCATCCTCCCCTCTCCTCTCCTTTCACTGTGTGTGAAAAAAATATTTTCCCCAAAATAAATTATGAAAGGTTGAAAAAATATTTATGGAAATACTTTCAAATGGTTGAAAAAATAACAAAAAACACATGGGAATATTTTTAGAAAATATATTTTTTTCCCCGAAAGGTTCAAATAACATATATACTTAAAAGGTTAGCAACATTTTACTTCCGCTCAATTTTGATTTTGCTTCTGTACTAGGTCTGGGCATGAGGTACGCATTTCAGATATTTCAAATAGATGTTCTACAGGACCAATCAGCGAACAGAGGGAGTGGCTGAGAACGATGACGTTGATGTCATGCGCTAGTTTGTGTTGTAGTTCCGTAATGGCGGCCGAGAAACATGCGAGCGAAGCTATGCGGTCCGTTGTGGCAACACTGCCGAATATCCAGAAACTAAAGCCGGAGCAAGAACAAGTGTTGCTAAGTGTTTTTGGTGGCAATGATGTTGTGGCCCTTCTCCCCACGGGGTTCGGGAAAAGTTTGATTTTCTAGCTACGGCAGCTAGCTCCGTTACAGTAGTGGTGAAGGAGTTGGTAAGGCGAACGCTAGCTATTGGTTATGGCAGATCAGAGTGACTCTGGGCAGATCCAATCGTTTTAAACTTCAACAGAGTACCCGCCTACAAGGAAGTGAACGTTTGTCAATGGAGCGAGGCCAGACTATATGTACAAATTAACTACGAGAGTCTGGTTAGGACCAGGCTACCGGTTTTAGTCATCAGAAATAATTTAGCTGTGCGCATGTGGCCATTTTTTCCACACACGGGCATTAAATATATTCAACCACTAGATGGCGCTGTCCACACAACGTAATACTGATTTAACTGTCCCAGCATTCAGGAGGACTGCTAAAAGAGTAGACAATCTTACAATGAAATTGTTAATCACATTTGAGTTACGTATTTTATGTATTTAGGTTCCTCTTATAATATAAAGTAGGCATAATTCCTACGCATGCTAGTTCATTTTGTACTCATTTAGTAGACACCTTAGCAGACACTTGTATTCAAAGCAATGTTCAGTAGGCTTTAGAGTGGATTTGAACAGGCAACCTTGACCCAATATTCAGCTTTTTTTTCTTTTTTTTAATGTTTTATCTCCAAACTAATATCAAACATGTGGACAAAGACAATATTTTTAATGGGTAGTAGACTAACTTGAAATGAACTTTTGCGTTCATTGATTCATAACGCAATCGATCACTAGAAGGGGGGGGTCAATAAAACGCAATACAACTTATTCTAAATGACCTATGAGATATACTATTATCCACCGTTATCCACAATATCATCCACTGCATATTAGGCCTTTAGCCTACACTGCAAGGCGATTTTATTTTCCGATGGGGAAGTATTAGCTATATATAACTGGTTGGTAGCTTGACTAGTACTGTAGCTGGCTACCACACTACATCCGGTGTTTTAGAGAGCTGCATATCAGTTACAGAATATCACATCCTAGCCTGCATAATGTACCATTTTGCTAAAATGGACTCCAAAATCGCTCAAACTGGGTTGTCCTCCCTACCTGGAGCAGCGTGACCCCCGGACCAGTAACTTACATTTAGTCATTTAACTAATTTTACATTTAGTCATTTTGTCAGCCAACTTGTAGGCCTACTGCTGAGTTACTTCTGCTGTGTGGTCATGCTAATGCTAATGCTAGAGCTAACCAAGAGGAAGACCGAAAATACAGGGTGTTGATTTCACAGCATATCACAAATCCCCCACTGATTAAAATGGGTCATCCCTTTGTCTTATATCTCTACTACAGGCAACTCTTCCCCTTTCCCAGGTTAAGCATGTGGGGGCTGTGTGTTTTTATCAGCATTATGGAATAGTTACAAATGATTCTGGTAGATACATTGTTGATGTTTATTGAATCCACATGACGTATATAGACCAAGATACTGGCAATTTGAAGGGATCGCTTTAAATACAGAATTGATAATGCATCTATGCAATTGCTCTATGCATCTATGCAAGCGGGTGTAACTTACTCCAAAACTTCTCTACAATGTAGCTGTTTAATTTATTCTTTGGCAACAATGTAAAAACGACCAAATAAATTACTGACATAATAGATGTGCGCCAAGGACAATCTCTCGTGAAGCAGGAGAGACGACGCGGAATTATAATGTACGCTTTCCCTTTAAACCCAGTGGGTCCGTTTAATCTACGGATCAGAAGGCTGACGTCAACTAACCCCTGAGCCACCGGTTCCTATTGGCTGAAGATGACGTCAACCTGCATTTTTTCTTTCCCATCTGAACCATGACCTCATCTTCGGTTCATGTTAGTTCTAAAGTGCACCTTCTGTTTGTCATGGTTTACTAATACCTAGCCCAGTAAAAGCTTAACTATCATACTGTAGCCACGCTGCGTAGCCTATACTCACAAGCGACAGTTACCAGTGAATGTCCCGCTGTTCCGCTGTCAACTAAGCTGTTGCTGTGGGAGCCACAGCGGTAGCGATTGTCCCCTTGCTCTCGTCTCCAAGTCAACATTGACCAATCAGTAGCGCGCTTCCATGAAGAGGGCTGCCTCTGTTTCTTCTCACATGGAGACTAGCTGAACACTGATAAAAGCCGTGGAGACACAGGTGAGTGTGTGTGAGTTGATTAGGTAGATGATTCCCTTCCCAAAGCACAGAACGAAGTCGTTTAGCCTTCTTCTAGCCTTCCTGTCAAATGAGTTGAGCCCTGGTGAGGTAGCTCGGCAACATTGAGATATTTGCGCGCGGCATGCGTATACGCTCCGTTGCCGCTAGTCTGTCCGTGCGCATTCCACTATGTGTCGCCACCGTATTATGGGAAATTGCGTCAATCTTATTGGTGCTTTATTTTGATATATCGACCCCTGTTCGTCTTGTACCTGTTCATTTTACGGTAGGTGAAATGCAGGCATTTAATTCTATTTCAATTTCGGAAACGTTTATTTATGTGCACGATCAATGGCATGGTCATTTTCGCATGCAGATATCCACACGTCACAACAGGACAGTAAACGCGCCGCACCGCACTGTGTAGATCATCTCCATTAACTCACCGCGTGTTAGATCATAGTTATCGACATGTAATAATTTTTGTTTATGTTTACACATCGTAACAATTTTGCCTCCAGAACACACACACACAACCTCGACTTATATTTGAAATGTGGACCCGTTTTTGTGCGTTGTTTATGGCGCTTCCACTGCATATTCTCATCTCCATCTCTATTTATACGGGAATGGACATTGTCATCATAGTCAGGGCATAGCGGACTGGGTTTTCCATTGTGGGCATAGTTACATAGTTATATTTTGGCTAGAGAAGCTCATTTACATTTAATGTCGCGGTTCGAAATATTTTGTTATGATAATATTTACGTCATCTTGACGCTGTCGTCATTGTTGTTGTCGCCTAGCCTACTCAAGTGTTCACATTTGTGTGTCTTTTACGGCGCTATTGTCCCTCCTAGTATAAATAAGTGAGCCCAATATTTTACCTGAGGTAGCAGGAGAATTATTCTCCATTGTGTGAGGTATAGATCAATTTCTGAGGACAGTGTGATGTGTTCCCTCTACCTGAGTGGATTAGTGGGCCATGTCTAGCAGGTGATGCAATGACTGTACAGTGTAGCCCTCTGTGATGAGGTGTGTGTGTGTCGGTCCTCCACTTTGCCTTCCCAGAACCTGTCCTGTCCTGGGGTGGCAGGCAGGCAGGCAGGCAGACAGACAGACAGACAGACAGACAGACAGACAGACAGACAGACAGACAGACAGACAGACAGGCAGGCAGGCAGGCAGGCAGGCAGGCAGGCAGGAATAACCAGGCCAGTAAATGAATGTCATCATACAAGATGGAGACTCCAGCAATACATGGAGATCAGAGCTCATGCTTAATCTTAGCCACACACACATGCGCACACACACACACACACACACATGCGCACACACACACACATGCGCACACACACACACAGACAGCCTGTGTGGATATAAATCGATTTGGAGAAGACTGCATCATTCATGTTATATAATCGTTGGTTTGCAGATATCGCTGTGAATATTAATTGGTATTTTTTGTTATTGCGTAATACATAGTTTTGCAACGTAGGGACGACAGCTACCCTATCTGGGTCAGCCAATCAGCGTGAATGAGAGTGTCCACCGATTATTGACAAGCCATCAATGAGCCATGGACTGGAACCCCTGGAGACATTACAGAGAGGTTCTCATGGAGAGCATCAGTCATGATGTTGATATTGTGTGATAGCTGTCCACTATGGGCAGGATCTAGCTGTGGATCTAGGATCTAGCAGTGGCCAGTGCTGTGGTCACTGCTGTGGTGGGTGTCTGGTAGTGGTACTGGAGGTCTTACACTAAATACTCTGTAGCATGTTAGCATGCTTGTTATGTAGGTATGCTAGCAGGCTAGTGGCTTAGCCCTGGACCTGATACCATTAGCCCTGGACCTGGAACTGGTCTTTGTGTGGGCCAGGTGTGTGCTGGTGGGGCCAGGTGTGTGCTGGTGGGGCCAGGTGTGTGCAGGTGTGTGCTGGTGGGGCCAGGTGTGTGCTGGTGTGTGCTGGTGAGGCCAGGTGTGTGCTGGTGGGGGCTGGTGTGAGCTGGTGAGGCCAGGTGTGTGCTGTTGAGGCCAGGTGTGTGCTGGTGAGGCCAGGTGTGTGCTGGTGGGGGCTGTGTGAGCTGGTGAGGCCAGGTGTGTGCTGGTGGGGGCTGGTGTGAGCTGGTGAGGCCAGGTGTGTGTGTGCTGGTGAGGCCAGGTGTGTGCTGGTGAGGCCAGGTGTGTGCTGTGTGTGGTGAGGCCAGGTGTGTGGGGGGCTGGTGAGGCCAGGTGTGTGCTGGTGTGTGCTGGTGAGGCCTGGTGTGAGCTGGTGAGGCCAGGTGTGTGCTGGTGGGGGCTGGTGTGAGCTGGTGAGGCCAGGTGTGTGCTGGTGTGTGCTGGTGAGGCCTGGTGTGAGCTGGTGAGGCCAGGTGTGAGCTGGTGAGGCCTGGTGTGAGCTGGTGAGGCCAGGTGTGAGCTGGTGAGGCCAGGTGTGTGCTGGTGAGGCCAGGTGTGAGCTGGTGGGGTCAGGTGTGTGCTGGTGTAGATGACAGAATGTTTTAATAGATTTACAGGAAGTTAATAACTAACCTGCCTAGGGATGACCTCACCTCTCCCCTGCCCCCCTCCCTCTCCAATAGTCCAATGTTGCTCTTCGTGTTTGCTTTCTCTCCAGTATGTGATATATTACTATTGAGTAGGTCCTGAGTGCTGTGTGTGTGTGTGTGTTAGGCCTATCAGTCCTGCTGGTGAGCTGAAGTCTCTTCCTCATTGTAGTCCTAACGATTCATAAATAGAACAAAGATGTTCATAGAATCAGTCATTTCTGCTTTGTTAAAAAAAGACCTAGTCTAGCCTTTACTTTGTTGTCTACCATGCTGTATTCTGAGTTATCTTTGAGGTAGCCGAGTTATCTAGTTATCATTACCACTGCTGAATGTCATTATCATCATCAGATCGTCACATTTCAGACTTCCAAATTCTTTATGAGAGAAGTTTTCATTATCCACTGTTTTCTAATCTAGTTCAGTCTGGTTAGGGTGTACGGTAGCTTCTCTGTTGTGAATGAAGTCTAGTGATCTCATGCAGTGCAAGTTAGCTGTAGCATCCTGGTTAGCATGTTTGCAGCCTTGTTAGCTGGTTTGTCTCCTGGTCAGTGTTGTCCTAGTGTACAGCACACAGTGTCTCTGGTACCCACCCCCAGCAGCTGGATGGTACACACACACACACACACTCACACACCTGCCCTTCCCATGCTCCCAGAGCGCGGTCGGTCTCCATGGCAATGGCAGAATCTGCTCCCAGACATCCCAGCTCCTCCATTCTGTGAGTCTGCTAGCAGCTAAGCTAGCGGCTTAGAACCGCTATCGCTCATGGCTAGGCTATTTTCGGTTGGCGGTTCAGTATGTTTATGTTCTCTTCCCTGAACTCCCGCACTTTCCTCACCTCCCACTCTCCTCACCTCCCACCCTCCTCACCTCCCACTCTCCTCACCTCCCACCCTCCTCACCCTCCTCACCTCCCACCCTCCTCATCTCCCACTCTCCTCACCTCCCTGCCTCCTCACCCCCCACCCCGTTGTTGCTAGGTAGAAGCCTGAGGAAGCAGGTTTGTTAGAGGAGGAATGTGGTTGCCATGCGGTTGCCATGCGGTAGAGGGATATCGAGATGCGGTGCTCTCTCACTCTATCCATCCTCCCTTCCTTCTCTCTCTCCATCTTCCTTGTACCTTCTCTCTATCTGTTCTCCCTTCCTCTTCTTCTTCCGACCGGTGCTCTGCCCCGCTCCTCCCTCTCTCTTTCCTCCACTGTTGTTACCAGAGTCTAGACACGCTAGCGTGAGAGAGGACGTGATTGGGTACGCCCTGTATGCACACTTCCAGCCTGTGTTCCGTAAGGCTGTTTTCAGCACCACAGAGAGGCGGGGTGAGTGGACATGTACGTGTGTGTGTGTTTTGGAGTGTGTGTGTGACAGAGGGGAGGTAGAGGAGAGCTATCTCTGGCGCCATTAGACGTATGCTGCGTCAGCCTGTGTTGTTAGAAAGAGAGAGCGATGGTGAGGGAGAGAGAGAGAGTGGGAGAGAGAGAGAGAGTGCTACTACAGGTGTGGTGTACCCAGGGCTCAAGAGGATGAGGTGAGGATTAATGGCGGATGAGGTGAGGATGTGGTGAGGTCTGTCTGCCAGAAAGGTGTGCCCCCCTGCATGTGTACCCTAGCAGAGTAGAGGGACAGTATGAAGTACACTGCTGTGCCCTTGTCCTTGCTGGTGGTAGCCATTAGCAGGGTGCACAAGAGCATGGGCTGAAGGCTGTTGTAAGAGGTGCTGTGCTAGGCTAGCAGAGTGCTGCTAGGCAGAAAGCAGCACCATCGTAGCAGCCTTCTATTAGTCTGTGACTGCCTGGCTAGCGGAGCTGTGATACTGAGGAGAGGGGAGAGGACACATCAGGGATGTGCCTGTGATACTGAGGAGAGGGGAGAGGACACATCAGGGATGTCTGTGATACTGAGGAGAGGGGAGAGGACACATCAGGATGTCTGTGATACTGAGGAGAGGGGAGAGGACACATCAGAGATGTCTGTGATACTGAGGAGAGGGGAGAAGACACATCAGGGATGTCTGTGATACTGAGGAGAGGGGAGAGCACACATCAGGATGTGCTGCTCTGTGATACTGAGGAGAGGGGAGAGGACACATCAGGGATGTCTGTGATACTGCAGGAGAGGGGAGAGGACACATCAGGGATGTCTGTGATACTGAGGAGAGGGGAGAGGACACATCAGGGATGTCTGTGATACTGAGGAGAGGGGAGAGGACACATCAGGGATGTCTGTGATACTGAGGAGAGGGGAGAGGACACATCAGGGATGTCTGTGATACTGAGGAGAGGGGAGAGGACACATCAGAGATGTCTGTGATACTGAGGAGAGGGGAGAGGACACATCAGGGATGTCTGTGATACTGAGGAGAGGGGAGAGGACACATCAGAGATGTCTGTGATACTGAGGAGAGGGGAGAGGACACATCAGGGATGTGCTGCTCTGTGATACTGAGAAGAGGGGAGAGGACACATCAGGGATGTGCTGCTCTGTGATACTGAGGAGAGGGGAGAGGACACATCAGGGATGTGCTGCTCTGTGATACTGAGAAGAGGGGAGAGGACACATCAGGGATGTGCTGCTCTGTGATACTGAGGAGAGGGGAGAGGACACATCAGGGATGTGCTGCTCTGTGATACTGAGGAGAGGGGTAGAGGACACATCAGGGATGTGCTGCTCTGTGATACTGAGGAGAGGGGAGAGGACACATCAGGGATGTGCTGCTCTGTGATACTGAGGAGAGGGGCGAGGACACATCAGGGATGTGCTGCTCTGTGATACTGAGGAGAGGGGAGAGGACACATCAGGGATGTGCTGCTCTGTGATACTGAGGAGAGGGGAGAGGACACATCAGGGATGTGCTGCTCTGTGATACTGAGAAGAGGGGAGAGGACACATCAGGATGTGCTGCTCTGTGATACTGAGGAGAGAGGAGAGGACACATCAGGGATGTGCTGCTCTGTGATACTGAGGAGAGAGGAGAGGACACATCAGGGATGTCTGTGATACTGAGGAGAGGGGAGAGGACACATCAGGGATGTCTGTGATACTGAGGAGAGGGGAGAGGACACGTCAGGGATGTGCTGCTCTGGGAGTGAGCGTTCTGCACTGTTATCATGTCTCTGTTGGGATTCAGGCAGTGTTCAGTTCTTAGTGAGGTGTTGTGTGTTGTATTGTATCCAGACAGGATGTGGGCAGGGTACGAACTCTGCCCGTGCTCCCGTCCCCTCTCCTTGTGTCGTTGTCACGGCAATACGGTTTGGTGGGATGCATTGTCTTTTATGTTCTTGCATTAGCCTACATTTCCCTCTGTCTCTCCTTGTCTCTGTCTCTCTGACTCTCTCTCCTCTCTCTCCCCCCTGTCTCTCTCTCTCCTGTCCTCTCTCTCTTTCCCCCCCTGTCTGTCTCTCCCCCTGTCTGTCTTTCCCCTGTGTTTATCTTTCTGTCTCTGTCTATCTCCCCCTCCCTCCCTCCCTCCCTCCCTCCCTCCCTCCCTCCCTCCCTCCCTCCCTCCCTCCCTCCCTCCCTCCCTCCCTCCCCCTCCCTCCCTCCCTCCCTCCCTCCCTCCCTCCCTCCCTCCCTCCCTCCCTCCCTCCCTCCCTCCCTCCCTCCCTCCCTCCCTCCCTCCCTCCCTCCCTCCCTCCCTCCCTCCCAGATAGTAACTCACGACATCAAGTTCCCTTAGAATGAATGAAGGCCCCTGATTGGTGGGCAGCATTTCCTGGAATTAACCATTTCTAGGAATGTTTTCGTCTAAAAATATTCTTTATGATATTTGCTGTGTGTGTGTAAGAGGCATAACAATTTGGTTGTGTAGGCAACGGTTGACGGGGGGCTGTAGATTTAAATGATTATGTTCTGTGACTGTCTGTTAGATTTATTGGGAGGTATCTGTGACAGATGCACACACGCACACACACACACACACACACACACTCACATTGCATGCCTATCTGGCTGTTCATCTATGTCCAGACTTGCTCTCTGAATTCCCCGAGCTTCATTTATCTGTCCCCCCTCAGTTTCCTGTTTCATCAGCTGCCAAACAAGACCCATCAACAACAACACACACACACACTCTAGCTACACACACGTCCATATGAATACACACATGCACGCATATTACTCAAGAAATATCACTTCTATAACAAATCCAAGCACATTGCAGTCTGATGCGGTGTCTGATGCGGTGTCTGATGCGGTGTCTGATGCGGTGTCTGATGCGGTGTCTGATGCGGTGTCTGATGCTGTGTCTGAGCGGTGTCTGATGCCGTGTCTGATGCGGTGTCTGATGCGGTGTCTGATGCGGTGTCTGATGCGTGTCTGATGCGGTGTCTGATGCGGTGTCTGATGCCGTGTCTGATGCGGTGTCTGATGCGTGTCTGATGCGGTGTCTGATGCCGTGTCTGATGCCGTGTCTGATGCCGTGTCTGATGCGTGTCTGATGCGTGTCTGATGCCGTGTCTGATGCGGTGTCTGATGCCGTGTCTGATGCCGTGTCTGATGCCGTGTCTGATGCGCTGTGGTCTGATGCCGTGTCTGATGCCGTGTCTGATGCCGTGTCTGATGCGGTCTGATGCGTGTCTGATGCGTGTCTGATGCCGTGTCTGATGCCGTGTCTGATGCGTGTCTGATGCGTGTCTGATGCGTGTCTGATGCGTGTCTGATGCGTGTCTGATGCGTGTCTGATGCGTGTCTGATGCGTGTCGATGCGTGTCTGATGCCGTGTCTGATGCCGTGTCTGATGCCGTGTCTGATGCCGTGTCTGATGCGTGTCTGATGCTGTGTCTGATGCGTGTCTGATGCCGTGTCTGATGCGGTGTTTCGTGCTAGATTGGGGCCACGCTCCCCGGGTGAAGCAGCTGTCTAACGGGTCATGATCCAGGCAGAGGCACTTTGTGTTTTTCATGTCACCGCAGGTGCGTTTGTGTAGATTCCATCGGTTTTGAGTCGCCTTTGCGTATCCAAATGTTCATCCCTAGAGAATACCAGCTGACTCATTCAGGATGTAGTCTATCTTTAGTTTAGTACTTATAAAAACAAATTGTAAATCATTTTTATTACTATTATTAAGCAAAGACTTACCTCGAGAAACTATTAGACTTGTGTGACTCTCGTTCTCATCTGCTGTCTCTCTCTCTCCTCTCTCTCTCTCTCTCTCTCCTCTCCTCTCTCTCTCTCTCTCTCTCTCTCTCTCTCTCTCTCTCTCTCTCCTCTCCTCTCTCTCTCCCCAGGCACCATGGATCTCCTGAGGTCTACTCCAGCGGTTCCTCTCCTCCACTGACCCCACCATCGCTCCTCTCCTCTCTCACTCGCCTTTCTGACGTCTCCTCCCCCTCTGCCCTCGTGGTGACCCCCTCACCCCGCTCCTCGTGACCTCTGAGCTCCGGGGCGACCCTGTGACGCGATGGCGGGGGAGAAAGATCTGACCAAGCGCAGCGTCATGGACATCAAGCGTCTGGCTGGGCTGATCCAGAGGGGGGCGGGGCGACTGCTGGTGATTGACAGCCGGACGTTCTCCGAGTACAACGCGTGGCACGTGCAGGGCGCCGTCAACGTGTGCTGCTCTAAGCTGGTGAAGAGACGGCTCCAGCAGGACAAGGTGTCGGTGACGGAGCTGCTGCAGCCCAGCGCCAGGCTCAAGGTGGGTCAGGAGGCTTCACGAGGCCTCGCGAGGCCAGGCTCCAGGCTGGTGTGTTGGGATTTCACTGCAGGAGTGTTGGGTGGGTGAAGGGTGTCTGTGTGTGGAGCGTGCTGTCAGCTGAGGTGACACTCTGGGTCCAGGCCCCTCATGGTTCTGGGTCCAGGCCCCTCATGGTTCTGGGTCCAGGCCCCTCAAGGTTCTGGGTCCAGGCCCCTCAAGGTTCTGGGTGCAGGCCCTCTCAAGGTTCTGGGTCCAGGCCCCTCAGGGTTCTGGGTGCAGGCCCCTCATGGTTCTGGGTCCAGGCCCCTCATGGTTCTGGGTCCAGGCCCCTCAAGGTTCTGGGTCCAGGCCCCTCAAGGTTCTGGGTCCAGGCCCCTCAGGGTTCTGGGTGCAGGCCCCTCAAGGTTCTGGGTGCAAACCCATGTCAAGGTCACAACCAATCACATCTGTTTTGACCTCAGCACCAGAATCAGTCACTGATTTTGAAAACACATTTCTAGACATCGCGAGACCCACGACTACGGAATTGACTCTAAATCCGAGAAATGATCAAACATCAAACGCAACTTTGTCCATGAAACATTGCTTTGCACAACCAACCAGCCCCTCATGAAGAAGTGTGCCATGTTTAATGACCCGATGACTGGAGTTGTGCTGCTCTGGGACCCGGGATGCTATATTTGGCAGACATACTGGAGGGTTATTGCTTATCAGTGGCCCTGAAACCGGATCCTCTCATGTTCCTCTGCTCGGTCCAGCACAGGCCTGTTTCCATGGCAGCTGTGGCATGCTAACACTGTATTTATAGTCACTCTGTGACACTGATGAAACTGAAGGATGGGGAAACCCAAGTGTGTGTGAGTTGCTGCATGCGTGTGTGTGTGTGTGTGTTGCTGCATGCGCGTGTGCGTGTATGCGTGTGTGTTGCTGCATGCGTGTGCGTGTGTGTTCCTGCGTGCGTGAGGGTTATCTAGACGTATCTCAAGACGCCTCAACAACCTCAGCACCCCACCAGAAACACAACCAACAAAGTGACAATGTTAGGAACAGGAAGCATGATGGCAGCGCTGATTCTGTCTGTTGTTCCGTCCACACAGAAGATGACACCAGGATGTGGGAGAGATTGAGAGAGAGTGTTTCTTCCTTGGTGTGACTGTGTGAGGGGTGGGCAGTTAAGGCTGTCTGTGCTTCCTGGTGTGACTGTGTGAGGGGTGGGCAGTAAAGGCTGTCTGTGCTTCCTGGTGTGACTGTGTAAGGGGTGGGCAGTAAAGGCTGTCTGTGCTTCCTGGTGTGACTGTGTGAGGGGTGGGCAGTAAAGGCTGTCTGTGCTTCCTGGTGTGACTGTGTGAGGGGTGGGCAGTAAAGGCTGTCTGTGCTTCCCGGTGTGACCCCAACCTGCCCTGTCTTCCTGGTGTGACTGTGTGAGGGGTGGGCAGTAAAGTCTGTCTGTCCTTCCTGGTGTGACCCCATCCCTGCCCTGCATGTGTCAGCCTCCTTGTTCCTCTCCTTCAGACCTGCTGACAGGACGGATTGACTTCCTGGTACATCTCTCCTAAAGCTGCTGCTGCTGATGAATGTGAGACTTCCAGGTGACCGAGTCTCTGGGCCAGCCTGGCACGTGCTGGCAGATCAGCACCTCTGTCTGGGTCGGTCCAGCCCTCTCGGGGAGCTGTTCATCTGGTGTCGTCCATCCACAAATACATTTGCCTGTGTGTCTGCCTGCCAGCCTGGCTCTCTATTGGTCCTGTGTGTCTGCCTGCCAGCCTGCCTCTCTATTGGTCCTGTGTTTCTGCCTGCCAGCCTGCCTCTCTATTGGTCCTGTGTGTGGATGTGTCTCTAATCCACCTCCCATCCTCCTCTCTGTGTGCCTATATAGTATGGAAGCCTGTGAGGTCCATCTCTCTCCTCATCCCTTTCTCTCTCTCTCTCTGTTTCTTCTCGAGCCATCTTAAATGTTTCTTTTCATCCCTAGCTGCATAGTACCCCAGCCCCCTTCTCTGTTCAGGGCTCTCTGTCTCGCTCCCTCGCCCAGGCCCATGCCTGCCCTGTTGTTATTATGGTGTCCTGTTAAAGAGGATCATGCTGGCGATTAACGCTAGGCTGGATAAAGCTGGAACTAACCGGGGGGGGGAGGGGGAGGGGCCACACAGACTCAGACTTCTTTGTTATTGGCCAACCATGACATCATCCTCCTTTGTGTGGCCACTGGCAGGCCGCGAGCAGGGCACGTGTGGACCGTCTGTGCAGCATTAGCATAGGCTGTGCCCTCCTCCCCCCTCCTCCCCCCCTCTTCCCCCCCGCAGGGCTCTCAGCAGAGCTGGGGCTGTCCGGGATCTCAGCCACCCAGCTCTCGGAAGCAAAGGACACCATTGTAGGCCTTTGTTGGGAAGTGAATGTAGGAAGTGGGAGAGAGAGGGATGGATAGTAAAGAGGGGGGGGTGGGGGGACAGGGCTGGGGGGGGGACCGGGCTGGGGGGGGGTGTGGGGGGGGTTTGGACTATTCATGGGTGAACTGCTTCCCTGCTTTCCTGCTTCCCTGCTTCCCTGCTTTCCTGCTTCCCTGCTTCCCTGCTTCCCTCAGAACAGGAGGCGTCCCCCAAGGCTCTTCACTCGCTCCTCTTCAGATTGCATCATGGGCTTGATTGAATTGGTGCAAGAGCAGGAATCAGAATGGTCTCTTCATAGCGCACCCATTAGCACTGTGTGACTATACAGGGGCTCCTGCTAACTAGGTCATACAGCTACTGTAGGCTACGTGGGTGACCTCTGTTGGTCATTGTGCACAGACAGGCAGACAGACAGACAGACAGACAGGCATACAGGCAGGCAGGCAGGCAGGCAGGCAGGCAGGCAGGCAGGCAGGAAGGAAGGATGGAATTGACAGCCAGGATGGAATTGACGGGCAGGTTGGCGTGAAACACAAGGACACACTTCCAGCCAAATATCTTTAATCAAGATTGGTCAGTTTGGCCAGTGGCCCTGCATGGATGTACGTGCTACATCACTCTCCCCCATCCAAGAGCTACATCACTTTCCCCTGTCCAAGAGATGGACTGTGATGGCCTTTGGGTGAAGTATGTTGTCATGATAGATCAACTTATGATTTTAAGATACTGGCCATAAAATGATACAAGATAGACCCACTTGGAGTTTAATCAAGTGAGGCTAGTAGTGTCCTGTCACTATGGGACAGTGTGGGATCTTCCTGTCACACACAGGCTGTAGTGTCTGTCACTATGGGACAGTGTGGGATCTTCCTGGTCACACACAGGCTAGTAGTGTCCTGTCACTATGGGACAGTGTGGGATCATCCTGGTCACACACAGGCTAGTAGTGTCCTGTCACTATGGGACAGTGTGGGATCTTCCTGGTCACACACAGGCTAGTAGTGTCCTGTCACTATGGGACAGTGTGGGATCATCCTGGTCACACACAGGCTAGTAGTGTCCTGTCACTACGGGACAGTGTGGGATCTTCCTGGTCACACACAGATTACTTCCTCATACGGCACATTACTTCCTAGTGTCTTCACTGGCACTCTGTGAGTCATACATGAGCTCCAGGAAGTTCAGTGATCGTGATGCAGAGATTTCCTGGAAAAAGTATTTTGCAATACCGGTTAATCCTGTGTGTGTCTCCTGTGTTGTTGCTGACAAGTGAATGGGGAATTCTTATCAGTCATCAGTGTTCTGTTTCAAAGGACTTCCTTGACTGAGGAGGTGTGGAACTTCAGTTGCCGTTCAGACTAGTCCCACTTTGATGATGTTGTTCAATGTTTGTTTTGAATGTTTGCTGTTCCAGTCCAACACATGCAAAGACATATGCACGCACACACACACACACACACACACACACACACACACACACACACACACACACACACACACACACACACACACACACACACACACCAAGTATTAGTGATTTGAACTCAGTAGAATCACTGAGATCAAAATACAGAACCCTGATTTAATGTGTCAGATATGTGTAAGGTTGTGTGGCGGTGTTCCTCAGTAGCGGTGTTCCTGGAAGGCCAGTGAGGTGGTGCTGAACGCTCGCGTGAAACACTGTCATGCTGGTGTGACAAGATCGGACCATGACACATCACACTACGCCTGGCCCAAACACACACGTGCACCTTTTACTGTGTGTGTCAAGAAGGTTGTGAGGGAGTCTAACCTCTACCAGGGCACTAACCTCTACCAGGGCAGCTAACCTCTACCAGGGCACTCTACAGGGCACTCTACCAGGGCCCTAACTTTACCAGGGCAGCTAACCTCTACCAGGGCAGCTAACCTCTACCAGGGCGCTACCTCTACAGGGCTACTACCAGGGCAGCTAACCTCTACCAGGGCAGCTAACCTCTACCAGGGCACTAACCTCTACCAGGGCAGCACCTACCAGGGCCCTACCACGGGCTACCTACCAGGGCACCTAACCTCTACAGGGCACCTCTAAGGGCAGCTAACCTCTACCAGGGCAGCTAACCTCTACCAGGGCAGCTAACCTCTACCAGGGCACCTAACCTCTACCAGGGCACCTAACCTCTACCAGGGCAGCTAACCTCTACCGGGCAGAACCTACAGGGCAGCTAACCTCTACCAGGGCAGCTAACCTCTACCAGGGCACCTAACCTCTACCAGGGCAGCTAACCTCTACCAGGGCACCTAACCTCTACCAGGGCAGCTAACCTCTACCAGGGCAGCTAACCTCTACCAGGACCTAACCTCTACAGGGCAGCTAACCTCTACCAGGGCAGCTAACCTCTACCAGGGCAGCTAACCTCTACCAGGGCAGCTAACCTCTACCAGGGCAGCTAACCTCTACCAGGCACTAACCTCTACAGGGCAGCTAACCTCTACCAGGGCAGACTACGACCTAACCTCTACCAGGGCAGCTAACCTCTACAGCTACCTTACCAGGACAGCTAACCTCTACCAGGGCAGCTAACCTCTACCAGGACAGCTAACCTCTACCAGGGCAGCTAACCTCTACCAGGCAGCTAACCTCTACCAGGGCAGCTAACCTCTACCAGGGCAGTTGTCCCCAGCACCATTACCTACAAGCAACTCATGATCCTCCTCCATGGCTGTCTGGAAACAGCATGAGTCCCACATGTCTGGCACATGACTGCAGAGTGTACCATGTGTGTCTAGGCCTGCACGTGTGGGAGTGTGCATGCTGCAGTTTGTGTGTGTGTGTGTGTGCATGCTGCAGTGTGTGTGTGTGTGTGTGTGCATTCTGCAGTGTGTGTGTGTGTGTCACAGAGAGAGGCTGTCCTGTACTGTAATCCTAAAGTGGTGATGTCACCCTTCTAGTTTTAGCCCTGATCCCATTAGAGTAGAACACGCTGTCCACAGTGGGGGGAGGGGGAGGGGGGGGAGGGGGGAGGGGGGTGTGTAAAGGTGACAGGTCAGGTGGGACAGGGTGTATAAAGGTGAGCTGGTGGAACCTGCTGGTGCAAGGTGAGTAGGCAGGTTAAGACAGGCTCAGTGAACCATGAACACACTCTCACACACACACACACACACACACACACACACACACACACACAGCCTGCTGCTGCTGTATACATGCATCACACAGTGTTGATACCTGAGACCTCAGGTCATTCCTACACTGTGTCTGATCATAGTGCCTAGACCCAGCCCACCACTCTCAGCTTACTGGTGTGTGGCAGGCAGACAACATGTGCACACAGGCAGACAACATGTGCACACAGGCAGACAACATGTACACACAGGCAGACAACATGTGCACACAGTGCCACAGGCAGACAACATGTACACACAGGCAGACAACATGTGCACACAGGCAGACAACATGTACACACAGGCAGACAACATGTGCACACAGGCAGACAACATGTACACACAGGCAGACAACATGTGCACACAGGCAGACAACATGTGCACACACGCAGACAACATGTGCACACACGCAGACAACATGTGCACACAGGCAGACAACATGTGCACACAGGCAGACAACATGTACACACAGGCAGACAACATGTACACACAGGCAGACAACATGTGCACACAGGCAGACAACATGTGCACACACGCAGACAACATGTGCACACAGGCAGACAACATGTGCACACAGGCAGACAACATGTGCACACAGACAGACAGACAGACAGACAGACAGACAGACAGACAGATAGACAGGAAGTACACAGCAGACTGCAGGTAGACAGGCAGACAGGCTCCTGTGACCTTGGTCTCGCTAACCAGTAAATCACATTGACAGGTTATATGTCAGTATATATTGGGCTGAAATGAGTTGATAGCATTTTTTACACTCCTTCGCTCTTAGAAGCTGTCATAATGATGACGAGAGAACGAGAGGCTGAACATTATCAAACTTGAAGGGTTAGAATCCTTCTTTCATTTCTCTGTGCCTCCTCTCTATCTCTCCCTTACCTCCATTTGATTTGATTCTTTATTCATTGATTTTCTTTCTTGCATCTATCTTTCTTTTCGCATTCCACCATCTCCCCCTCCTTCTTTCTCCTTCTTCTCCTCTCCTCGCTCCTTCATCTCTTATCCTGCCCCCCCTCTCCTCCTCTCCTCCCTCCATCTCCTCTCCTACCTCCTCTCCTCCTGCCTCTCCTCCCTCCTTCATCTACTCTCCTCCTCTCCTCCCTCCTCTCCTCCTGCCTCTCCTCCCTCCTTCATCTCCTCTCCTCCTCTCCTCTCCTCCCACCCTCTCCTCCTCTCCTCTCCCTCCCTCCTTCATCTCCTCTCCTCCCCCCCTCTCCTCCTGCCTCTCCTCCCTCCTTCATCTCCTCCTCTCCTCTCCTCCCCACCCTCTCCTCCTCTCCTCTCCTCTCCCTCCCTCCTTCATCTCCTCTCCTCCTGCCTCTCCTCCCTCCTTCATCTCTTCTCCTCCCCCCCCTCTCCTCCCGCCACTCCTCCCTCCTTCATCTCCTCTCCTCCCCCCCTCTCCTCCTGCCTCTCCTCCCTCCTTCATCTCCTCTCCTCCCCCCCTCTCCTCCTGCCTCTCCTCCCTCCTTCATCTCCTCTCCTCCCCCCCTCTCCTCCTGTCCAGTGGCTGTTCAGTGATTCAGAGCTGTGGTAGGCGCTGGCTGCTGGTCATGTGACCAAAGCCTGCCTGACAACATGGAGACAGAGCCATGCTGACGCGCGCGCACACACACACACACATACACACACACGTGCACACAGGCTCTCCATACAGACACTGGAGCATGGTCATATAGTAGATGCTCTTTCACACACACATACACTCATACACACACACACACACACACACACACACACACACAGAGAACAGTGATTGCTGATATATGTTTTAATGTTATGTGTCTGCAAACAAAATGTACCTCACAAAAACGTGTAACTCTGACAAGGAATAAAGGTGTTACTGATGCGAGACTCCAATCATTTGTACTTCAATCATACATTTACATGAAATGATAAGTAATCACATTATTTAATGTAACTGACATTCATTTGAATGGTCTGTGTTGACCTCCAAGTGATGTGCATTGAGACAGTTCCTCCAGTTCATGCTGGGTCTTCTTCTGTGGTGTGTGCAGGTGGAGCTGGGCAGGAAGCAGGAAGTGGTGGTCTACGACCAGAGTTCCAAAGAGGCGGGGCATCTCTCCAAAGACGGCTTTGTGCAGATCCTTCTGGGCAAACTGGAGGGCACTTTCCACAGAGTGTCCCTGCTTACTGGTAGGTCATCTTCACTGTGTGTGTGTGTGCGTGTACGTGCGCGCGTGTACGCGTGCACAGGTTAGTTCTTCTGTCCTGGTGCGGCTGGGTGTCATGTCCCTGCTTACACAGCAGGTGTCACTGATGAGTGCCATCCATGATGAACAACACCCCCCCCCAGAGTGCATGCCTCCTCCCTGCCCTGACCGGCACGGCACTAAGTGACAAGCTGCACATCCTCATATCTTCCCTAGTGCACATCCTCATCCCTTCCCTAGTGCACATCCTCATCCCTTCCCTAGTGCACATTCCCCATCCCTTCCCTAGTGCACATCCCCATTCCTTCCCTAATGCACATCCTCATCCCTTCCCTAATGCACATCCTCATCCCTTCCCTAGTGCACATCCTCATCCCTTCCCTAGTGCGCATCCTCATCCCTTCCCTAATGCACATCCTCATCCCTTCCCTAATGCACATCCTCATCCCTTCCCTAATGCACATCCTCATCCCTTCCCTAGTGCACATCCTCATCCCTTCCCTAGTGCACATCCTCATCCCTTCCCTAGTGTGCATCCTCATCCCTTCCCTAATGCACATCCTCATCCCTTCCCTAATGCACATCCTCATCCCTTCCCTAGTGCACATCCTCATCCCTTCCCTAGTGCACATCCTCATCCCTTCCCTAGTGCGCATCCTCATCCCTTCCCTAGTGCACATCCTCATCCCTTCCCTAGTGCACATCCTCATCCCTTCCCTAGTGCACATCCTCATCCCTTCCCTAGTGCACATCCTCATCCCTTCCCTAGTGCACATCCTCATCCCTTCCCTAGTGCACATCCTCATCCCTTCCCTAGTGCACATCCTCATCCCTTCCCTAGTGCACATCCTCATCCCTTCCCTAGTGCACATCCTCATCCCTTCCCTAGTGCACATCCTCATCCCTTCCCTAGTGCCCAGGTAGAAGCAGACCTGAGCAGACATGAGGGAGAGGTGTGAGGTTCTGAAGTGCTCTGTGAGAGTCTGTGTAGAGCCGAAAGGACCTGTCCATCGCACCTGTGCTGTTCTGCAGTGTGACTGTCCTGTCCATCACACCTGTGCTGTTCTGCAGTGTGACTGTCCTGTCCATCACACCTGTGCTGTTCTGCAGTGTGACTGTCCTGTCCATCACACCTGTGCTGTTCTGCAGTGTGACTGTCCTGTCCATCACACCTGTGCTGTTCTGCAGTGTGACTGTCCTGTCCATCACACCTGTGCTGTTCTGCAGTGTGATTGGCCTGTCAGGGCAGAAGCTCCTCCCATCAGCCCCTCAGCTGTGGTGGAGACCAGCTGAGAGAGACCAGCTGTGTGTCTCCACTGGAGAGAAAAGAAGACTAGCATGGATACACACAGGCTTATGATGTAGATTCAACTCCTTTTCTCTCTCTCAAATCGTTCTCTTTCTCATTGTTTCTCTTGTCTCTCTCTCTCTCTGTCTCTCTCTCTGTCTCTTTCAAACACACACACACAACACACACACACACACACACACACACACACACACACACAACAAGGAGGCTTATGACTATGGCTCTAATGTGTCATTACTGAAGGAGTATAATCCTGCTCACTCAGGATTGCAGTAGAGCCGGTCGCCACATGCTGCTTCTGCAGATCTCCGCTCGCTCTCCTCTTTCCCCCCATCCCTTCTTCAAAGATGAGCTCTTTTCCATGAGTCATTCATAGAAATCGAGGATTACCTTAAGGCACAGAAGCTCCTCAATTTGTCAGAGGCAGAGATGTAGTATGCGCACACACACACACACACTTAAAGACTGAAAGATTGGATTTTCCGTTTCAGACTTTTGGATTAGGCCATCTAGCCCTCTTACTGTAAAGTCCACTGTCAGCAACCCTTTCTCTCTCTCTCTCTCCTCTCTCTCTCTCCTCTCTCTCTCTCTCCATCTATCCATGTTCCCTCTCTCCTCCTCAGTCTCTCTTCAGAATAAAGGGAATACCATTTCTCTGCCCCCCTCCTCTTTGCTGTTTCCACGACAACAGCGGAAGAGAAAATATTCCTGGAAAAGAATCAGCCAATCAGGAGCTCTGTGACTTGCATGGTTGTAGTGTTGGGGTCAGTTTGAGTTAAATCGCTGTCTCGTGTGAGTGTGTGTGTGTGTGAGAGAGAATTTATATACTATTGATATCGTTCTTGTGTGAGTGTGCGAGTGTACATACTATTGATATTGTTCTTGTGTGTGAGTGTATTTACTATTGATATCGTTCTTGTGCGAGTGTATATACTATTGATATTGTTCTTGTGTGCGAGAGTATATACTATTGATATCGTTCTTGTGCGAGAGTATATACTATTGATATCGTTCTTGTGCGAGAGTATATACTATTGATATTGTTCTTGTGTGCGAGAGTCAGAGGAGAGAGAGATGGAGAGAGTCTTCCTGCTGTTCCTAAGCCAGTGACAGATGCAGAAGGGGACAGGAAGTGACAGATAGAGCGCAGCAGAGGACAGGAAGTGGCCTCTGGGGTTGGGGTCACAGCTGAGGCCTCAATATGCGGCTCGCCCAGCTCCACTCCTCCCGTTCTCCCTATCTCTGCAGGCCCCGCACGCCCACACTCTCTCTCCTCCCTCCATCTCACCTCCCTCCATCTCTCCTCCCTCCATCTCCCTTTCTTTTTCATTCTCACTCTTTGGCGTATTATTCTCTCTCTCTCTCTCTCTCTCTCTCTCTCTCTCTCGTCTCTCTCCTCTCTCTCTCTCTCTCTCTCTCTCTTTCTCTCCATCCTGCTAGCCTAGACCAGACCTAGACAGGGTCATCATTGATTGGCTCAAGATTTTAAAAAAATCTCCCTTCTCCTCCCTTGTTTACTCCTCTCCTCCTCCACTGCCCCCTTTCTTTTCTCCTCTCCTCCCTCCCTTTCACCCCCTCTCCTCCCTCCTTTCACCCTCTCTCCTCCCTCTCTCCTCAGCACCTGATTCATGATGTCATTAACGCTGGTGATTAGCACATCTGAGCAGCAATGTGATGTGAGCCTCACACACACACACACGCACACACAAGCACACACACACACACACACACATACACACACACTAATACGCAGCCCTCCAGGGGGGTTGTGGGTGGAGGAGAAGGGAGGGGGTGATAGGATAGAGACATGAAGAGAAAAGAAGCCTTAAATGGAATGGACAGGAGAGATAAAAGAGTAATTACCATGCTTGCTTTCACTGTCTGGGGAAGAGGGGATTTGCTTGCTAAACTGTTATGTACACATAAGCAATGCTGAAGCGGGGATTAGGACACACACACACATACACACACACACACACACACACACGCACACACACATACACATACACACACACACACACACACACACAAAGTGAGGCTGTCCACAGTTTGTGTATTATAGGAACGTTATTTTGTGTATGATCATGCACACACCGTGACCTTGATCATGCACACACTGTGACCTTGCACTGAATGGTGTTTAGACTGCCAGTGATGATGTCACAGTGATGATATCACATTATTGACCAGGAAGCAATCAGGGGACCAGCTCTGGTTTCTTCATTCACAAACTGACAACAATCATTAAACAGCTTCTATAACGCATCTGTAAGTGGATGATGTCACAGTGTTCCTAGGGGGCTGACAGAGAGAGAGAGAGAGAGAGAGAGAGAGACAGAGAGACAGAGAGACAGAGACTGAAGATTATTTTTTTTTGAAAGGTGATAAAAATATTTTCAAAAAAGGTTTTCAAAGGTGATAAAAATTGTGACTGTGGGACTAGTATGGTGAGGTCACGCAGGCACGCTATCACGCTAACCCATGTTCAAACGCTGGCTTAGAGTTTTCAGTCTAACACACACAGGCACACCCCCACACACTGGCACACACACAGACACACACAGACACACACACAGAAGCTACTGTGAGTGCTAGGCTTTGATGAGATCAGGTTTGGGTGTAACTGCACAGACAGGAGTACAAAGGTCAATACAGTTATGTGTCATTCCTCTGTGCTGTTATACAACAGGGCGGTCCCCCTTGTGTGTGTGTGTGTGTGTGTGTGCGGGGATGAGAGAGAGGCTGAGGAGGTGAGGTCATCGTGGGAGGCAGACTTTCACAATGCAGCCGTTCACAGAGACATTCCAGCAAGCTGCAGAAGGATGTCTGTGTGTGTGTGTGTGTGTGTGTGTGTGTTGTGTAGTTAGTGCGGTATGGGACTCTTAGTGTGGCAGAAGTTTTCGATGGAGTTGTTGAGGAGGTAAGGTAACACCTAACACGTGTATGTGTGTCTGTGTGTGTGTGTGTGTGTGTGTGTGTGTGCATAGTCTAATGTGTTCCTTCAGCAGACCTGTCTATTAGTTTCCCCTGCTCTCTCTCTGCAGCCCCCGGCACACACTCCACACCTGGGAGGCAGGAGCGAGGGCATGGACGACACACTGTGTGTGTGTGTGTGTGTGTGTGTGTGTGTGTGTGTGTGCAGGAGCATGCATGTGTGTGTAGTAGGTTGGTCCATGGATCCAGATTCCTCATCACATGATAGCTGTCTGCATTCCATGAGAGATGAGGATGAGATTAGGAGTCATGGAACTGTGTGGACCTTTCTGGGTGTAGCTGAAGGATGATGGGCTTGCCCTGCTTTGTGGTTCAACACAACACTTTTGACTTGATGTTTTGGGACCAAAGCTCTCTTTTGATCACAGTGAAGGTCACACACATCACTGTTATGATTGTAGGTCTGATGTTAATGTTACAAGACTACCCTCCTCCCTCCCTCCCTCCCTCCCTCCCTCCCTCCCTCCCTCCCTCCCTCCCTCCCTCCCTCCCTCCCTCCCTCCCTCCCTCCCTCCCTCCCTCCCTCCCTCCCTCCCTCCCTCCCTCCCTCCCTCCCTCCCTCCCTCCCTCCCTCCCTCTCCTCCTATCTTCCCTGTGGTTCCGGGGGGAATCCTGGCAGATCAATGATTTCATTGAGAAGGAGCCAGTGGTGCCATTACGAGGTGAGCTCACCTCCTCCAGGAAGCTCTGGCACATTGTTCTCAATGACCACCTCCCCCCTCCTCCTCCTCCTGCCCCCTCCCCCTTCCACCTCCCCCCTCCTCCTCCTCCTCCTGCCCCCTCCCCCTTCCACCTCCCCCCTCCTCCTCCTCCTCCTGCCCCCTCCCCCTTCCACCTCCCTCCTCCTCCTCCTCCTCCCCCTCTCCACCTCCCCCCCTCCTCCTCCTCCTCCTGCCCCCTCCCCCCTCCTCCTCCTCCTCCTGCCCCCTCCCCCTTCCACCTCTCTCCTCCTCCCCCCTCCCCCTTCCACCTCCTCCTCCCCCCCCTCTCCCTTCCACCTCTCTCCTCCTCCCCCCTCCTCTCCGTGTTCTAAGTTTTCGCGGTGCTGAGAACCAATCTCTATTTTTAGGACCAGACTCTTGCGGTCATCACATCTGGCGCCAAAGGCCTGAGCACACACACACACACACTCACTCACACACACTCACTCTCAGACACACACACTCACACACTCACTCTCACACACATTCAGTCTGTCCCAGAGGGGAAGGAAGGTCACAATATTGACCTTTTAAAGCGCATGACATCACCTCTGCTCATGTTGAAAACCCTTAGTAAGTAAACACAAATTCAATCCTGCAGGGTCTGCAAATGCATGCACGCACACACACACACCCATACACACACATACACACACACACATACACACTGTCCGGTCATCTGCTGAGGCAGTTTCATGTAGCAGGCTCGATTGCTTGCATCTCACATGATGATGATCTTGATGTTATTTCCCCTTCTCCCCCCAACTGGAGAATGAAAACAGTGTGTGTGTGTGTGTGTGTGTGTGTGTGTGTGTGTGTGTGTGTGTTTGTGTGTGTCTGTGTGTGTGCTACCAAATGTTTCCACCGTGACGTCATCTCACTGCTGTCCCGCTCTGCTTTTCCCCACTTCTTTCTCGTACTCCCCCACTGGCTTAAAGGGACCACACACACACACCATCACCAGGACACTGGCCCTGTCAACACGACATGCACACACACACCATCACCAGGACACTGGCCCTGTCAACACGACATGCACACACACGCCATCACCAGGACACTGGCCCTGTCAACACGCCATGCACACACACGCAAACGCATCTTCAGGGGGAAATTCCAGAAGCCGTACGCTTCTCAAACAAGCCCATAGGAGGGAAGGTCCACCGTGTGTCTGTCAGAGCCCACCTCCATCCTCCCTCCCTGCCCCCCACCCACCCTCCATCCTCCCTCCCTGCCCCCCACCCACCCTCCATCCTCCCTACCTGCCCCCACCCTCCATCCTCCCTCCCTGCCCCCACCCACCCTCCATCCTCCCTCCCTGCCCCCACCCTCACTGCCCCCCTCCCTCCCTGCCCCCACCCCACCCTCCATCCTCCCTCCCTTCCCCCACCCACCCTCCATCCTCCTCCCTGCCCCCACCCTCCATCCTCCCTCCCTGCCCCCACCCACCCTCCATCCTCCCTCCCTGCCCCCACCCTCACTGCCCCCCTCCCTCCCTGCCCCCACCCCCCCTCCATCCTCCCTCCCTCCCCCACCCTCATCCCTGCCCCCTCCCTCCCTGCCCCCCACCCTCCATCCTCCCTCCCTGCCACCCTCCCTCCTCCCTCCCTGCCCCCACCCTCCATCCTCCCTCCCTGCCCCCACCCCCCTCCATCCTCCCTCCCTCCCCTTCCTCCCGCCCCCACCCACCCTCCATCCTCCCTCCCTGCCCCCACCCACCCTCCATCCTCCCTCCCTCCCCTTCCTCCCTCCCGCCCCCACCCCACCCTCCATCCTCCCTCCCTCCCCTCCCTCCCTGCCCCCTCCCGCCCCCACCCTCCCTGCCCCCCACCCTGCCCCTGCCCCCACCCTCCCTGCCCCCTCCCTGCCCCCACCCTCACTGCCCCCTCCCTCCCTGCCCCCTCCCTTCCCCCTCCCTGCCCACCCTCCCTGCCCCCCTCACTGCCCCCTCCCTCCCTGCCCCCTCCCTCCTCCCTCCTCCCTCCTCCCTCCCTCCCTACCCCCGTCCCTCCCTGCCCCCTCCTCCTCAATCTCCTCCGCGTCCCAGCGCCGCTTCCTCCTTCACCTCCTCTTTGGGCTGTCACCACAGAGCTGTCACCACAGAGCTGTCACCACAGAGCAGTCACCACAGAGCAGTCACCACAGAGCTGTCACCACAGAGCTGTCACCACAGAGCTGTCACCACAGAGCTGTCACCACAGAGCTGTCACCACAGAGCAGTCACCACAGAGCTGTCACCACAGAGCTGTCCCGGGCTGTCGGGCTGGGATGCAGAGCGCTCCTCCTGTTCCGGGTGTTTCTACACACTGTGGATGGCTGACTGGAGACTGAGCAGGACAGACAGACATGTTTGCTCTTTATCTGGGAGGCTGGGATGGGACTGACACGTGAGGGAGAACAGAGGCCCCCCTCTCCCTCCCTCTCCCTCCCTCTCCGTCTCCCTCTCTTCATCTCTCTCCCTCCCTCTCCCTCCCCTCCCTCTCCGTCTCCCTCTCCCTCTCTCCCTCTCTCCACTCTCTCCCTCTCTCCCTCCCTCTCCTCTCTCCCTCTCCCTCTCTCCCTCCCTCCCTCTCTCACACAGGTATTCCTACAGTAAACACCAGTAGACCTGTTCTCTCACTGACCCTCCTGGGCTTCCGTCTGCTGATAAAACCATCCCCATGGCAAAAGGCTACATTTTGAGTCCAAGTTTAGCCCCAGGCCCCCTCAGCCCCAAGCCCCTCAGCCAGGAATGCTGCACTTTGTCATCATTCCACAATCTCTTTCCTCAGAAAAACACACACTCTCGCACACACACACACTCAAACTGCGAGAGCCAGGGATGTCATTTCCCGCTTCTTGTGTAACTATTTCCTGTTTCGGACGTGACAAAGTGACCTCACGGTTCCCCTGAGCGAGAGAGGGTGACGCCCAAGGCAGGTCACTGTGTGTGGCAGCCGGCTCGGTCTCGGTTGCTACCCTGACCAACATTCTGCCTGGTCTTGTTGCGTAACTTTAAATGAGATGGAGCACTATACGTAGGAACTTCCTGAGGCTGTAACTACTAACGTCTGAGCAGTGACAGGGACAACTTGGACAGTTCCTCCCGGGCCCCAACGTCACTGGATGGCCACTGTTCTCTGGGCGCATGGCTGATGATGTCACCACTGTTCTCTGGGCGCATGGCTGATGATGTCACCACTGTTCTCTGGGCGCATGGCTGATGATGTCACCACTGTTCTCTGGGCGCATGGCTGATGATGTCACCACTGTTCTCTGGGCACATGGCTGATGATGTCACCACTGTTCTCTGGGCGCATGGCTGATGACGTCACCACTGTTCTCTTGGCGCATGGCTGATGATGTCACCACTGCTTGAAGGATGAACACAGACACACACACACCCAAGTCACACTCAGAGGTCTGGACTAAAACACACCCTGTCTACTGTACACACCACACACACACACACACACCCCTTGGAGCCTCTCCACTGCTGTGTACTGTACATGATCCCAACTGAGAAGCTCACATCTTCTCTGACGTGGTGTACATTGCTGACTGAGCTGTGTGTGTGTGTGTGTGTGTGTGTTTGTGTGTGTGCATGGACAGATTGAGGGGGATGCCCTCTAGCAGTAATCTGCCTGTCAGCCTGTCTGTCTGCCTGTCTGTCTGTCTCTGTCTGTCTGCCTGTCTCTCTGCATCAACACTAATCTGATCTGCTGTATACCCTTCACTGGCTGAGCTGTGTCCACACTGTCATTACCAGGTGTGTGTGGGTGTGTGTTGGACGTGGGGACGTACGTAAAGAGAATATCAAATACCCACAGAGTTAGTGATGGAGAGAAAGGAATAGAGAAAGAGAAGTATTTTGTGTTTTTTGTGCGGTTTACATTTGAAATCTTTATTTATTTAGCAGATGTTTTTGTCCAAAGCGATGTGCATGTTCTGACTCGCTAGTTCTCTGAACCTCTCAACATTAGCATATAGAATGAATCCTCCTTAATGGTAGAAACATCCTGAGAGGAACCTCGTCTGGGGAAATCAGAAATGCACACACACACTCACACAAACAGCGCCAAGCATGGTATTGTAGTATTATAATGAACCCACTCACGTCCCTCAAAACTGAAGTAAACCCAAACCTGTAGCCATGAGTATTACATTTATGAAATATGTAACAACCTGCTGTACACATCTTATACACAATTGGCTTCACACACACACCCTCTCTCAGCCACCCACACCCTAAACGCACACACACTAAACACACACACACACACACACACACTAAGCGCACCATTGAACACCTCATACTGGGTAGCTCATCTGTTTATGAGAGGCCGTCTGGTCTGAACTGGGCCCCCTCCGGAGTGTTTGATAGCTTTCCCCTCCTCCCTGGCGTGTGTGCGTGTGTGTGCGTGTGTGTGTGTGTGCGTGTGTGCGCGCGCGTGTGTGTGTGTGTGTGTGTGAGACGGTTTCATCTCTATCTGTGCAGCCTAGGGGGCGCTGTGCATGCATCAATCATGCAACAGCCCCCCTGCCCTCAGATTTCCCCCCTTCTCAGCCATTGACCCTGAACATAACCCCCCCCCCACACACCCACCCACACACACACACACACACCTCTCAGGAGTACATCCCCTGCCCCCATCTCTAACCCCCTACCTCTAACCTCTAGTCTGACTGCCTCATCTCAACACCCTCCAACCCCCCTATCTCTCCCCACCTCCCCCTAGCGACCACCTCATCCCCCTAGCGACCACTCTATCTCCCCCCCTCCCCCATGGCGACCACCTCCCACACCTCCCTGGAGACGACCTCACCCCCCAGGCATGGCAGCTGTGTTCTCCTGCAGGCATGACATCACTGTTACTGATCCCCTGACAACCAGTGCCATCAACACACATGCACACACACACACACACACACGCGTGCGCACACACGCACATGCACACACAAGCACACGCACACACATTATTACCCTAAGCTGCCCTGTCCGAGGATGTTTGAGTGTGTGTGTGTGTGTGTGTGTGTGTGAGCACCCACGCGCTGTGGGGACTGTCCAGAAGGTGACGTGTGTCCCCTGATATCCTGACAGATGATCCTCTGGTGTAGAGTGACAGTCCTGCTCCCAGGGTTCTCTGTCCCTCAGAGACACAGAGAGACACAGAGAGACAAGAGACAGAGACAGAGAGAGACAGACACAGACACAGAGAAACACAGACACAGAGAGACACACAGAGACAGAGAGACACAGACACAGAGAGACAGAGAGACACAGACACAGAGAGACAGACACAGAAACACAGACACAGAGAGACAGAGACAGAGAGACCGAGAGACAGAGAGACAGAGAGACCGAGAGACAGAGAGACACAAACACAGAGAGACAGAGAGACCGAGAGACAGAGAGACCGAGAGACAGAGAGACACAGACACAGAGAGACAGAGAGACAGAGAGACACAGAGAGAGTGAAATTAACTTACTAAACTTTGTTATTTCACACAGCATAAGCAACCTTATATACTGGATATCATCTGCTCACTTTATCAAGTGTAAGATTTACTGTGACAATGTGTGTGTGTGTACATTCTCTGTCGCCCCAGTAACAGTTCCCCTGCCTTAAAAGCCCAGAGTGCTGTATCTGGGGAGGGCAGGTTGGCCACGGCACCTATTCTCGTCCTGGCAGACCCTCTGGTGTGGTAAATAGAAATGGCCCTGCTGTCATTCTTACCACCGGAGCAGTAATCCACTAATGAAATAGCTGCTATTTTGGGCCTCTTTTGTGTGTGAGTGTTTGACTAAGTGTGTGTGTGTATGTGTGAGTGTGTGACTGTGTGTGTGTGTATGTGACTATGTGTGTGTCTGACTGTGTGTGTGTGCATACAGATGTGTGTGTGTGTGTGGTGCAGGGGGGTTAGGTCTACTTCAGAGCATCTTGATCATGTCACCGAGATCGGGCCCTGTGGCATGCGGCTGGGTATGACAAGGTGGATGTCTGCCTTGTCCCCTTCTCGCTGCCCTCATCATAGAGACACACGGGGCGTAGTGGCACTGTCCTGCCACACCTGTGAGGTCGGCCCCCCGCTCCAGGCAGACCCAGTGAGGCCCTGTGAGGCCCTGTCTCCTCCCTGCTCCAGGCAGACCCAGTGAGGCCCTGTCTCCTCCCTGCTCCAGGCAGACCCTGTGAGGCCCTGTCTCCTCCCCGCTCCAGGCAGACCCAGTGAGGCCCTGTCTCCTCCCAGATCCAGGCAGACCCAGTGTGGCCCTGTCTCCTCCCCGCTCCAGGCAGACCCAGTGAGGCCCTGTCTCCTCCCCGCTCCAGGCAGACCCAGTGAGGCCCTGTGAGGCCCTGTCTCCTCCCCGCTCAAGGCAGACCCAGTGAGGCCCTGTCTCCTCCCCGCTCCAGGCAGACCCAGTGAGGCCCTGTGAGGCCCTGTCTCCTCCCTGCTCCAGGCAGACCCAGTGAGGCCCTGTCTCCTCCCCGCTCCAGGCAGACCCAGTGAGGCCCTGTCTCCTCCCCGCTCCAGGCAGACCCAGTGAGGCCCTGTGAGGCCCTGTCTCCTCCCCGCTCAAGGCAGACCCAGTGAGGCCCTGTGAGGCCCTGTCTCCTCCCTGCTCCAGGCAGACCCAGTGTGGCCCTGTCTCCTCCCCGCTCCAGGCAGACCCAGTGAGGCCCTGTCTCCTCCCTGCTCCAGGCAGACCCAGTGAGGCCCTGTCTCCTCCCACTCCAGGCAGACCCAGTGAGGCCCAGTCTCCTCCCACTCCAGGCAGACCCAGTGAGGCCCTGTCTCCTCCCTGCTCCAGGCAGACCCAGTGAGGCCCTGTCTCCTCCCCGCTCCAGGCAGACCCAGTGAGGCCCTGTCTCCTCCCGCGCTCCCGCGTCCCTGTCTCTGCTGGCGGTCCAGCAGTAATGATGTAACGTGTTTGCACCAGTGTGTCACTGTTCAGAGGTCTGTGGTAGCAGGGATGAGGTCAAACTCACACACACACTCACACACACACACACTCACACACAGTACGGCTGGAACCTCTACTCACATACCAGAACCTTCCAACGCTCAACAATAATCAAGACCAGACCAGCATTCAGTTCTCTCTACTTACTCTAGTTACCATTTCACACAATCACAGTTACAATTGAATGTAACTTGGTTGTCCTGCAGAGAGCCTGCAGCCTAGCCTAGCCTAGCCTAGCCTGGTCAATCTTTGCTTATTAAGTACATTTGGCCTACAAGTTTCATACCACAGTGAAGAAGCATGAACCTGATGCTTGTCAGAGGCAACATGGCAGCTGCAAACGTTCCTATCCTCCTCCTCTTCTCCTCCTCTCCTCCTCCTCTCCTCCTCCTCTCCTCCTCCTTCTCCTCCTCCTCTCCTCCTCCTTCTCCTCCTCCCCCGCCCCCAAGCTAGGACACTGTGTCCAAACCCAGCCGATCCTGACAAGAAGCAGGCAGCACAGGAAGCCATGGGAACGTCACACACACACACACACACACACACACACTCCTTCAGCCATACTGACACTTTAACGTGCACCACACTGACACACTCTTCATCATGCTTCCGATCTCTGGATGTGCACGTTTCCACAGGCAGAGCCCACGGGGGCGAGGGCTACGGACAGACCAAGGAGCCATCACTGCACAGTCTGAAGCCCATTAGGTGCTTGTGTTTGTCAACTCTTTCATGGAGGGTTTAGCCAGTGTGTCTGGTTTGGATTTCAAAGCACCACGCACAAGTCAACACTACATGTCTGTTTTACCAAACGTCCTGTGTGTTTCAGCAGTGTGGCATGCTGTGGTAACGCCACACATGTCTACAGTCAACCTGGACACACACCACCACACTGTGGATTGTATTCTGAAAAGTAGCCGCTTGAAGAAGGTGTAGTAGTGTGTGTTGCTGGTACACACACACACACACACACACACACACAGAGCGCAGAAGACGGCCTAGTGTGCCTCTTCTCCAGCCCTCTCTAGGCCTCTGAGGTGGCTACATATTTGTTGGGTGAGTAAGGAATGTGGTTGCATGCTTTAGACGTTAGCTATGACGGAGCGCTGGCTCCACAAGAGAGAGGGGAGGGAGAGAGGAAGAGCTGGGAGGAGGATGAGGGGGGGGAGGGGGAGGCGGGGGGGGAAAGAGGAGGAGGGGGGGGGAGGAGGGAGGGAGGGAGGGGGGAGGGGGGGGGGAGGGGGGGGGGAGGAGGGGGAGGAGGGGAGGGGGGCATCTGAGCTCACGGCAAGTGAGCTCATTCACCCTCCGAGTGAGAGGAGAGAACAGCAGCTACGTCATCCTAGAGAGAGAGAGAGAGAGAGAGAGGGGGAGGAGGTGTGTGCGAGCGAGCGAGCGAATGAGAGAGAGAGAGAGAGAGAGAGAGGGGGGGGGAGGAGTGTGTGCGAGCGAGCGAGCGAATGAGAGACGGGCAGAGTGGAACAGAACAACAATAGGGGGCTGCTCTTCTGGCAGTGAGCTCACTCAGACACACAGACACACGGTGTGAAGCAGCTGCGGGCAGAACCAGCAGACACACACAGACACAGACACAACGTTCTCCTCAGAGCGACACTGGGTCTGCGGATTGACAAGTAGCAGTGTTTTTTTTCTTTCTCTCAAGACATTTTTTTCAACCTCCCAGTGGATTCTAGTCTAGAGACTTTCATTGCATGCAGGTGGAACTGGTGAAGAGGTTTTGGGAAACGAGAGTGTTTGTCCCCGGGGTCGGAGTTGTCTTGGATACGGGCTGTACTTGAGGTACCTGCATGGACTGTTGAGGACTGCTGGACTTCTCTACGTCTGCTGTCACAGCAAGGACTCCCCCACCACACACACACACACACACACACCTTGGACGTGTGTTGAGCGCAGGGCAGTGTGTGTGGGAGGTGAGGGCATGCCTCTGGAGGTGGTGATGGCCCCAGTGGACGAGTGCTTCTGGCGTGACCTGCAGGACACAGACATGAGGCTCAAGATCAGGGTCCGCAGGATGAAGCAGGGCAGACAGCTCCGAGGTGTGTACCCAGGGGGACTGTGTGTGTGTGTGTGTGTGTGTGTGTGTGTGAAGAAGGATGTGGGGGTGCAGGAGAAACAGGACGTGTAGAGATAGAGAGAGGGAGAGGGAGAGGGAGAGAGGGAGGGAGGATGACCTACAGCTTCCACTCTTTCAGCCCATTGAGATGTAAAACATCACAAAGGTCTCTTTTCTCTCTCTCTCTTTCTCTCTCTTCCATCTGTTAGTGTGCACTACAGGTGTGTAGCTGAGTGTGTTTCACACAGAAGGATGAGGCAATGCAGACAGTGCCTGCATTTTTTATACATATGTGGATGTATATGTGTGTGTTTCTGTACCATTATCTAGTTGTGTGTGCAGCACTTAACATCTGCTACTGTTCACACCAACATGTGTGTGTGTGTGTGTGTGTGTGTGTGTAGAGCTGAGGGTGGACACACGTGTGTGTATGTGTGTGTGTGTGTGTGTGGTGTGTGTGTGTGTGTGTGTGTGTGGGTGGACAGCTTTGGGTGTCAAACTGTGTGTGTGTCTGTGTGTAGAGCTGAGGGTGGACACACGTGTGTGTATGTGTGTGTGTGTGTGTGTGGACAGCTTTGGGTGTCAAACTCGTTTGGAAGGCTGAGGAATCAAAGTAGACATCACACATTTTTCATCATCACACGAAAGCGGTGAAAATAGAGGTGTTAGAGAGAATGTTGTTGTTGGTTATTTTGAGAGTGTTGCGCCTTGGGGTTAGGCTGGCTGGCTGCTTGTCTGTGACATAAATAACATCAAATTAAGAAGACATACAGTATAGAGCTGCTATTTCAGCATGAAACACTAAGTACCACACTCCACTACCAACAGACGACTAACCACAACACAGATACACACTACTAGAACACTGTTAGCTTGGCCACGCTTTTCTCTGATAGCGACGCCAACTCAAACTGAAGTGCTAATAATGAGGTCTCTCATATCTTCACCGGATGAAGCCTGAGCACTCAGACTAGGTTAATCATCCACCAGCGATGACGTGAGCCCTGCTGGTATAAACCTGACCCTACACACAGTCCCCTTATCTCACATGAACCCCAGTTACCTGCCTGTCTGTCTCTCTGCACAGTACAGCAATTACCCCAGCTACCTGTCTGCTTGTCTGTCTCTCTGCACAGTACAGCAATTACCCCAGCTACCTGTCTGTCTGCACAGTACAGGTAATACAGCTAACTTCCTGTCTGTCAGCTCTCGAGTGCAATCTGCTGTTATTGTGCAGTCTAGGAAGGCTCCGCCCCCTGCTCTGTTAACACAGCCTTTGTGGAGCAGAGCGGACTGGGAAATGTGTGCAATGATGTCATAGTTGTGTGTGTGTGTGTGTGTGTCATTGAAATGTAAATGTCCCCGCAGAACAGAGGAGACAGCTGGAGGGGCACAGAGCACGGCGTCATGTCGCTCCCTCATGAGCACCGGGGGTGTGTGTGTGTGTGTGTGTGTGTGTGTGTGTGGTGTGTGTGGTGTGTGAATGGGTGTGTGTGTGTGTGTGTGCTCTCCATTAAGAGACCAGCTGAACAGGGCAGCTGAAAGCCTTCATGAGACTGAACACAGTCAGAAGAGGATGTCAGCAGAGTCATGTAACAGTAACATCAATACTGCCAGACACTCTCTCTCTCCTTCTCTCTCCTCTATCGCATCTCTCGTCTCTCGTCTCCTCTCTCTCCCTCTGTCTCTCTCGATCTCTCTCGTGTCTCTCTCTCTCTCTTTCCCTCTCTCTCTTTCCCTCTCTCCTCTCTATCACTCTCTATCAGTCTCCCTCTCTCCTCATCTCTCTCTCTCTCTCTCCTCTCTCTCCTCGTCTCTCTCTCTCTCTCTCTCTCTGTCCCTCTCTCTGTTACACAACAGTAAGTCCTTTTGACGTATCAATGGAGAATCTGGCAGTGCACAAACCATGCGCCACTGATAAGGGATCTCTTTCTTTTTGATTGACCAATAAAGGTACATCATCTTTCATCATATTCCTACTTCCTGTATTGTGATGAGTGAGCACCTACTTCTAAAGGCCAGGAGAGAGAGACAGAGTCAGGAGAGAGAGACAGAGTCAGGAGAGAGAGACAGAGTCAGGAGAGAGAGAGGACAGAGTCAGGAGAGAGAGACAGAGTCAGGAGAGAGAGACAGAGTCAGGAGAGAGAGACAGAGTCAGGAGAGAGAGACAGAGTCCGGATCCATTTGAGATGAGAGAGGAGAGGAAGAAGGATCCCAGCACAGACTGGTGTGGACGACAGCAAAACAGTGCCCTCCTTTCTCTTATCGTGTGTGTGTGTGTGTGTGTGTGTGTGAGAGGGCATGAATCACGTAAATCATGCCCTCTCTCTCACACACACACACAAACTGGTGGGCAGCCTGGAGGCCAGTGTTTGAGCAGGGCAGCCAGTGTGTGAGTGAGCAGGGCAGTGTGTGAGCAGGGCAGCCAGTGTGTGAGTGAGCAGGGCAGTGTGTGAGCAGGGCAGTGTGTGAGTGAGCAGGGCAGTGTGTGAGCAGGGCAGTGTGTGAGTGAGCAGGGCAGTGTGGTGTGAGTGAGCAGGGCAGTGTGTGAGTGAGAAGGGCAGTGTGTGAGTGAGCAGGGCATGTGTGAGTGAGCAGGGCAGTGTGTGAGCAGGGCAGTGTGTGAGCAGGGCAGTGTGTGAGTGAGTGAGCAGGGCAGTGTGTGAGCAGGACAGTGTGTGAGCAGGGCAGCCAGTGTGTGAGCAGGGCAGTGTGTGAGCAGGGCAGTGTGTGAGTGAGCAGGGCAGTGTGTGAGCAGGGCAGTGTGTGAGTGAGCAGGGCAGTGTGTGAGCAGGGCAGTGTGTGAGTGAGCAGGGCAGTGTGTGAGCAGGGCAGTGTGTGTGTGAGTGAGCAGGGCAGTGTGTGAGTGAGCAGGGCAGTGTGTGAGTGAGCAGGGCAGTGTGTGTGTGAGTGAGCAGGGCAGTGTGTGAGCAGGGCAGTGTGTGGAGCAGGGCAGTGTGTGAGTGAGCAGGGCAGTGTGTGAGTGAGCAGGGCAGGTGTGTGGAGTGAGCAGGGCAGTGTGTGAGCAGGGCAGTGTGTGAGTGAGCAGGGCAGTGTGTGAGTGAGCAGGGCAGTGTGTGAGCAGGGCAGTGTGTGAGGAGCAGGGCAGTGTGTGAGCAGGGCAGTGTGTGAGCAGGGCAGCCAGTGTGTGAGTGAGCAGGGCAGCCAGTGTGTGAGTGAGCAGGGCAGTGTGTGAGCAGGGCAGTGTGTGAGTGAGCAGGGCAGTGTGTGAGCAGGGCAGTGTGTGAGTGAGCAGGGCAGTGTGTGAGCAGGGCAGTGTGTGTGTGAGCAGGGCAGTGTGTGAGCAGGGCAGTGTGTGAGTGGTCGGTCTTATTTGGGGATGACCTCAGCTCAGAGTTGACTTTCTGATGTCATGGAGACAGACAGCTGCGCTAGCGTGTGTGTCATGGCGTATTCTCAGTCATGTGAGTGTGTGTGTTTGGATTGGGAGGGGAGTAGACAGATGTGTCATTGGGTACTTTTGGGAGAATGTGAGGACATGTTTCACTGGGTACTTTCTGATTTGCACACGTGTGTGTGTGTGTGTGTTTAGGCAGGTTATTTCCACGGTGACAGCACCACATGAGACACTATCACCCAACAATCAGCTGCAGCGCATGGCAACAACGCCTTATCTCCTGCGACTATGACACATTTGGACAGACTTGAGGTGTTCCTTTTTGGTTTTGACGCAACATTACTGGAATGCAAAACCACTCAGTACATGCAGACAGACAGACAGACAGACAGACAGACAGACATACAGACATACAGACAGACAGACAGGCAGGCAGGCAGGCAGGCAGGCAGGCAGGCAGGCAGGCAGGCAGGCAGGCAGGCAGGCAGGCAGGCAGGCAGGAGCAGCCATGTTCTGTGTTCTGTGCTCTCAGCGTCTGCAGTGTGACATCAGCAGAGCGTGTGGAGAGGATGTCCAGGACCAGCTCTGAAGGTGAGAGGATCCGGGGGGCGGACGAAGGCCTCTCTCTCCTCACCAGGTCTCCCTCAGGAGCCGGGGGGTGCAGGGGGGTGCAGGGGGGTGCAGGGGGGGTGCAGGGGGGTGCAGGGGGGGGAGTACGTACTCAAACGAAACCCTCTTAGTTCTGACCGCTCTAGAATTCCCAAACGACATCCTGTCGTGAAGTGTTTTCATGGCAACGTTTGTGTTTTCCTGTTTATTTAACGCCATCCATACACACTTCCTCCGACAGGGAGGGGAGAGATGTGGCCGTGTGTGTGTGTGTGTGTGTGTCAAGGATGGGCGCATGGGAACACACAGGCCAGTAGGAGACCCTTCCAGAACAATCTGGAATAGATCCTTCCTTCCTCGTTCTTAATAACTGTGTGTGTGTGTGTGTGTGCTGCCTGTGTGTGTGTGAGTGGGAAAGAGAGAGGCTGCTCAAATAGGTCAGTGGTCAGAGCAATCACAGGTCAAATGCTTCTAGTGAACAGAACAATGTAGGCAAAGGTTGGCTAACGATTTCTCCTTGTACTCTACAAATAACACAGTTGACTTTTATCTTTAATCCTCCCTCTTTTGTCTGTCAATCTTTTTCTTTCTCTCCCCCCTCTCTCTCTTCTCCCTCCCCCCCTCCTCTCTCTTCTCCCTCCCCACACCCCTCTCCCTCTCCCTCTCTCCCTCTCCCTCTCCCTCTCCCTCTCCCTCTCCCTCTCCCTCTCCCTCTCCCTCTCCCTCTCCCTCTCCCTCTCCCTCTCCCTCTCCCTCTCCCTCTCCCTCTCCCTCTCCCTCTCTCCCTCTCTCCTCTTCTCTGCCTCCTGCTTCATGTTGAGGGTGATGTCATCGTTCTGCTGGTTGCCATTAATAGCTGGAAACAGCCAGGCCCGCTCTGCTCTTAAAGGGGCAGGCACACAGAATGGCCTTTGGCCTGTCTCTATCTGGGCCAGAGCTCCATGACTGTGTTCTGCATCCTGCTGGCTGCTCCCGGGAGACGAGAGGGCTCCCCTCGCTCTGCTGGGGCGGCCCCTGAAACAGCCCCTAACCCAGGCCTGGCCCTGGTCTGGCCCTGGTCTGGCCCAGGCCAGACAAACATGGGAGGCTAGCCAGGACATTGAGGTGTTCACTTGTGCTTTGCATGACTTTCAGCAGTTCGTAGCAACATAATAGCTGACAGCACTTTGAGTGTGCTGACGTTTGCAGATTGTGTGTTTGTGGTGTTGGGAGGGGAGGTGAGGGGAGGGCGGGGTTGAGCCTGGGTGGTTCTAGAAGGTCGAGGTTCTCTGCTCTAGCACGTTCCACTCGGCTTGCTGTGTGTGCTAGTTTAGAGGAGTGATGTCATGTGGGTGTGTGTATGTGCTTGTGTGTGTGTGTGTGTGTGTGTGTGCGTGGTGTGTAATGGCTGTGTCCCAGATTAGGTACTAATCCCTCTGTTGAGGCTCACGGTTTCCTTGAAGTCTTTTTCTTTCACGCCCCGCTTTCTTTCCCTCCTCTTCAGCAAGGTCATTACTCCTCCCCCCCTCCACCCTCACCCCCCACCCTCACCCCCACCCAGAAGTCACCCGGCCGCAGTAATGCAGGAATGCAGTGTAATGATCAGTGTGTGGGTAAAGAGGGTTCAGACAGAAAGTAAGAGTGGACACAGTGCTTCCTGTGACATCATGTGATATGTGTCTTCTTTGTGTGTTTATGGACGCCTTAGTGTGTGATTGGTCTTGCTTGTCAGTGTGTGTGTGTGTGTGTGCTTGTCAGTGTGTGTGTGTGTGTGCTTGTCAGTGGTGTGTTACTGGGCCTCTGTCCTGGCCCTGCACCTGTGGCCTGTCCCCCCCCCCACCCCCCCGCCCCCCCAGCCTGACGTAACGCGCTCCTACAGGAACTGAGCTCATGCAGGAAACTGAGCCACTCACACACACACCGGGAGCAGAGCTGCCCTGCGGGTTAAAGGGCCACTCACACACATTCCTCTCCACCCAGCAGCCAGCACACTCGCAGCAGCCCACAGCTAGTCCTCTGTTAGATTCCAAGCGAGCAGAGGGCATACATGCATCGTTCTCTCACTATAAGCCTCATCTTCACGGTGCCTCCCAGTCATGTGTGCTTTCAACAATCTCACACTTTGTCTTTTCTCATCTGCAGGGGGAGGCTGTGTCTCAAGAGTTTACAATGATTGTTATCACATTTGATCATGCGGTGAAACTAACTGCTCTATCTCTGTGTGTGTCTGTGTGTCTGTGTGTGTGTGTGTCTGTGTGTGTCTGTGTGTGTGTGTGTGTGTGTGTCTGTGTGTGTGTGTGTGTGTGTGTGTGTTGGTCTCCAGGGGGCTTCGCTGCGTTCTCCTCCTGCTTCCCCGGGCTGTGTGAGGGCAAGCCCGCGGTGCCGCCCCCTGTCAGCCTGTCCCAGCCCTGCATGTCCATCGCCAACGTGGGGCCCACCTGCATCCTGCCACACCTGTACCTGGGCTCTCAGAAGGATGTCCTCAACAAGGTGAGCCCCGCCCACACACACACAGCACCAGATACACACACCTTACACACACACACAGCACCAGATACACACACTTCACACACACACAGCACCAGATACACACACTTCACCACACACAGCACCAGATACACACACTTCACACACACACAGCACCAGATACACACACTTCACACACACACAGCACCAGATACACACACTTCACACACACACACAGCACCAGATACGCACACTTCACACACACACAGCACCAGATACGCACTCTTCACACAGTCCTAACACTGTGTCCAAATGGAGGTTCCAAGATCTTGTGAGCAGACGGTCTCCAGCCTCGGTGGTCACCCCTCTCCCTGTGTGCGTGTGCGTGTGCGTGTGCGTGTGCAGGACTTGATGGCTCTGAACGGCATCACGTACGTGCTGAACGCCAGCAACACGTGCCCCAAGCCCGACTTCATCAGCGAGAGCCACTTCATGAGGATCCCCGTCAACGACAACTACTGTGAGAAGCTGCTGCCCTGGCTAGACAAAACCAACCAGTTCATTGGTGAGCGAGGAGAGAGGGAGTGGCTGGGGGGGGAGGAGGGGGGGGGGAGGGCGTGTAGCAGGAATGTGATGTAGAGGGGTCCAATCTCAACTATGTGAGTTGAGAGTTGATGGAGGGAAAGTAACATAATCACTCCACAGTCTTTTGCAGGAAATAGTTTTCATAAAAATTTTTTTGCTCTGGCAGACAAGGCCAGGGTGTCGAACTGCAGAGTCATTGTGCACTGCCTGGCCGGGATCTCGCGCTCGGCAACCATCGCCATCGCATACATCATGAAGACAATGGGCTTGTCATCAGATGACGCCTACAGGTATGACCCCTCCCACAGCCCCAGCTGAACTTAGGTTGCACCCTGGGTAGAAAGACCAGTAACTGTGGAAGGAAACGCAAGACGCCGCTTTCACCCCCCCCTCTCCCCCCCCCTCCCCAGGCGTGAGAAATGATATTGTTGGTTGGCTGGCAGGGGAACCGGTTCACAATGGTCTTTTACTGTCTGGAAAACAGTGCAGTAGTTTCAGATCATGTTTCGTGACATTTCCAAACCGTATTACCCTGGGTCACCTGTACGGCTGAGACAGTGTCACCTGTAGGCTGAGACAGTGTCACCTGTACGGCTGAGACAGTGTCACCTGTACGGCTGAGAGAGAGAGAGAGAGAGAGAGAGAGGTGCTCTCAGGGCAGTAAGAATGTGTTCATTGTGTGTCCCCCTGATCCTCCACACAGCATAGGAACCAACGTTTCCCTCTACTGTTTTCCCTCTGACAGATTTGTGAAGGACCGGCGCCCCTCGATATCCCCCAACTTCAACTTCCTGGGTCAGCTGTTGGAGTTTGAGAAGGGCCTGCTGCAGGCCCTCACCACCGGCTCCGACGACAAGGTCTCCGAGGTCAAAGGTCAGCAGCAGAGCTCAGAGGTCAACAGGGTGAACTGTGGGCCGGAGACCAACGGCCACTCGGACTCGTGGGCGGAGCCCCAGACGAGCCCTGAGCCTCAGACCCCCTCTCCCACCTCGCTCCAGCAGGGCTTCCACGGGCTGCACCTCTCAGCAGAGCGCATCCTGGACACCAACCGGCTGAAACGCTCCTTCTCGCTGGACATCAAGTCTGTGTACTCGCCCAGTAGCCCCCACATGGTGCCCACGCACTCAGAGGACGTGCCCAAGCTGTGCAAGCTGGACAGCCCCGGGGCGGGCACCTCCAACGGCGTCTGCCCCCAGTTCTCCCCTCTCCCCGACAGTCCCGGCTCGGCCGAGTCCCCCTTCCCCTCCCCGGGCTGCGGGGGCAGCATCGGGGGTCTGGGGGTGGGGGGAGGCGAGGGGGGCTCCTCTCGGGGGTCCTCCTCCAGGCCCAGACGGAAAGCCAAGCACGGCGCCGGGGCGGGTTCCAGCGCGGGCAGCTCCCCGGTCCACGCCCACCCCCAGTCCCTGAGCCTGGCCCTGGGGCGCTCCCTGCCCGTTCACAAGAGCCCCAGCCTGGACGACAGTGCCAAGGGCTCCCTGCTGCTCTCTCTGCCCTCGCTGCCCTCCCTGGGCTCCGGGGCCATGTGGACCAAACACAGGGACACCGTCCAGGCCACCACCCCCGTCACGCCCACCGCCGACGCCCCCTGGCACTTCGGTGCGATCGAGGGGGGGATGGAGGTGGGGGGGAGGCGGGGGGGGAGGGAGGGGAGGTGGGGGGAGGAGACTCCTCCGTGCGTTTCGGGAGCAGCTCGGCGTACGTGGCGTTCGGGTGCAGCGAAGGCGTGCGGCTACGGGACAAAGGCGCCCCCGGGACGGCCGCCGCCCCCTGCGGGCCGTCGTCGGAGAAGCAGTTCAAGCGGCGGAGCTGCCAGATGGAGCTGGAGGAGGGCGTCTCAGAGACGCGCTCACGGGAGGAGCTGGGGAAGATCGGGAAGCAGTCCAGCTTCTCCGGCAGCCTGGAGATCATCGAGGTGTCCTGACACACCCTCCCCCGGACCCCCACACGGGGGCCAGCGGACTTGAGGGGTCCACTGTAGGAGGAGGAGGAGGAGGAGGAGGAGGAGGAGGAGGAGGAGCACAGAGGGGTGTGCACGCTCCACATCTCTAGATAGTGTTATAGACTCTGAGAGAGAAAGCAGACTGGTGTTAGCGAGTTAAGCGCTCATCGACGAGCGCTGGGACCGCCGAGTCACCAAGAACCAAATCCCCCTGGAGGAGGAGGGAGCCGTCGAGGGCTGGGTCTGGACATGAACCCTTTCTCTCTGTGGCAGAGGAAACCATCCGTGTCTCAGATTGCTGTTAGCCACACTGCGGACGGGCGGCTCTGCTCAGAAGTAGCGTACTGTACCGGTGACATGGCTTGAGGCTCCTCCCTGTTTCCTCCCAAAGCTTCACCTCAGTGTTAGTGGACTGTGAACCCCCAGCATGGCTGTGTTGGCCCCTGCCCTTCGACCCCGCCTGCTTCAGACTGGGCGTGGAGCCAGAGCAGCTCTGCAGAACCACCCCGGCACCCACAAGCAGCACAAAGCAGAGACACCCCCCCCCCGACAGACTCTCTGGCTCCCCCGCAGGATGACTGGCGGTACTGCGTCCAATGAAGGCTCCATCTGTGTTTCAACTCCACTCCTGGTTTCTGTGCTTCATGGGGACGTCTTAGTGACTGTGAATGATGAAGACTCCTAGCCACTGGGCAGTAAGCACACACGGTGTGTTTTCCCACGATGCACCTCTGCTCCTTTGTGTCTAGTGTTAACAGTGTGATGTGAGGAAGGTTTGGGGCGCGGTGAGGCCTTGTCCCTGCCCTCACTGTGGGCGTGTGTCCCCGCATGTCTCTCTCCACATGTAGGCCCTTCTCCTAGACACCACTGAGCATGCTCCAGAAAGGCTGGCTTCAGACAGACAAATACTATATATACTATATGAATATATATAGCGATTTTAATGGACTTTTAATGGACATTTTCTTCTCAGTTATAGTTTTAATTTATTTGATCTGTTCATTCTGGTAATGAGAAATAATATACTGTTTAGTGGACTTTCTTTTCTTGTTTTGATCTGGGTTTTTCCGTACGGTATTTCTGACTGCAAACACACACACACACGTACACACACATACACACACACACACACGTACATCAACAAACAAATGCAAGCAAGCAATATGTGCTGTTCCTTCTTTGGGGAGAGTGAGGTCGGACTGTTGAAATGCACTTTCTGTTCATCCATGAAAACAGTGATCAGCCACTTCACTGCACGCTGAAAGCTGGTGAGGTCATCACAGGTGAGGTCATCACAGGTGAGGTGTGTCTAACTTCAGCTCAGTGTCCAGGACGTTTGTGGAAAGTGTCAGACAGATGTCACGACTACTGACGTGCTCTTAAGACCGGGAACAGGCGTCTTGGGGATATCCCCGGTGACGAAGGCGAGCACACTGTTGTTATCGCTGACGTGTATTTTTGAGGGCTAAAATGTAAACAACTATATGCAAGGTAAAGGTTCGATGATGACATCATGCCCCCGCCTCCCCTCTGATGGCTGGTGTTTACACACAGCCACTGTAAGCCAGGGCAAGACTAGAAGAGCAGTGGTCCCACAAAGCTAAAACAACTGGCCACACAGACACACACACAAACAGAGACACACATTTTGTTTGTTCTCAGGGGAAGGTGAGCCAAGCCCGGCACAGGGGTACACACCTGCTGGTTCAGCACAATGCATATTCCTCCCTCGCTCGCTTGTTCTCGCTCTCTTAAACTCCCTCTATTGATCTTTCTTTTCAACTCTTATTTTTCCAAAGGTTTAGTAAATTAAACAAAATACAACTGACGGAAAATAAAGATTGACGGAATCTGTGTGTATTCTGAGGTAAAAGATTGAACACTCACTCTCCTGGTGTGAGAAGGTCATTTATTTATAATGTGTAAGTGTTTTTTTCACCCTTTGGTAGCTTCTCTCTATATGGCGAACTTCTACCTTTTCAGCTTGACCATGTGCTGCTGTAACTGTGTGCAGACTGATTTCCTGTGTTCAGCTCCATACTTCCTGTGTTCAGCTCCATACTCCCTGTGTTCAGCTCCATACTTCCTGTGTTCAGCTCCATACTTCCTGTGTTCAGCTCCATACTTCCTGGTCTGAAACCTGGCACACCTTCTTTCCTCTCCTGTACTTCTCTATATTTTTTAAAAGATGTTGTTATAATTATTTAAAAAATTGTGTAAATGAGACGATGCAGGCTGTCCCAATTGCTATAATTGTTGGTATTGATGTTTATTATTATTATTATTATTATTATGTTGTTGTGTACATAGCAACGTATCTAAGAACCTTGATGAATTTAGGTGAGTTTTTACAAGAATATCCTGATACCTTAGGCTGCTTGACGCAAAATACCTCAGGTTCGATTGAAAGGCTTTTCATTCCCCTGTACATGTTTTGTGAAAATGAGACAAAAATACAAACATTACAAAATATGAAATGCTTTCTGTCTCTGTTTCTGGAGTATTTGGGTTCCGTAGACACCTAGATCAATTGACAACATCATTGAATTTAATTCAAATCATTCAGCATGGCTATTTTATTAATACATTTTTGCAACTGATAAAGAGATGGTGTGTCATAAAGAGCGCACCTTCACTTTAGTTTTTGATGCCAGCTACTTTTGTAGAAGAGTTCATATGACTTTGAGACATTCATATTATTCTGTAAAAAATATTTTTGATCATATAATCACTGATGGGACCTGAAACAGGAGTGGGTGAATGGAGAGGAGGTTTTCTCTGCTGGAGTCGACCAGACTCCTGAAGATGTCTTGCGGTATCCTTCAGGTTCTTATCATGTTCCTTAAACCATTCTGTGTTGTTCATCCCACCCCGGACCCTGTTTGGAGGAACTCCTCGCCGCTGCCCGGGTGCAGCACACCCTCCCTGCCGTTTCAGAGCTGCTCTGACACACTCATCTGGCTCAACAATTTGGCTCTTGTCAAAATCATTGACCTTGAGATGACTCAAGGCTTAATGACATGCTTACCAAGTAATCTCCCCAGATCTGGACATGTGCCCTTGTTAGGAGATGACCGACCTGAACGCTCATCTTCTCATCAGCGCACATCTGCATTGTTTACGGATCTGTTGTTTTATCAAGTAGGTCGTCGTTAAACAGGTCACATCCTTAAAGCTATAGCTAGGATCACCGGGAAATCACAGAGGATGAATGGCTGTGTGTGTGGCTGTGTGTGTGTGTGTGTGTGTGTGGTGTGTGTGTGTGTGTGTGTGGCTGTGTGTGTGGGTGTGTGTGTGTGTGTGTGTGTGTGTGGCTGTGTGTGGCTGTGTGTGTGTGCTGTGTGTGTGTGTGTGTGTGTGTGTGTGTGTGTGTGTGTGGTGTGTGTGTGTGTGTGTGTGCTGATGGGTACCAGGCGTGTCGGTGCTGACTGCAGGTCTGGTGCCTGGTCCCAGGCCTTATATATGGAAACTGTTAGGAACCTTACGTCAGCATAGCATTCCACAGTTTTCCACTCATGCACACACACACACACACACGCACACACACACACAATAACAAACACACATTCACTTACCCTCATACCAAACCAACACACTCACATTTGCACTCGCTGTGACATCAGCAGAGCTTTCCCCATCTTTCCACCCGTCGTCGAGAGGGAGTCCAGGATTTCTTGCCGACGTTTTCCATGGAACTCTTGTCCTTATATAACCCTGCTGTCAGATCATGCCTAAACGTTCTCATTCCATCTCCCTCTCTTCATTTCAACTTCCTGTCTCTTTTTCTCCCTCCCCTTTACTCTCTCTCTCTCAACCTCTCTCCGTCTCGCTTTTAAGTCTTGCAGTTTCTTCCTTGCTCTTTATCCATCTTTTTCTACATCAGCCTCTCTCCCATTCTTGCTTTTTGGTCTGTCTATTTCTCCCTTGTTCTCTCTCTCTCTCTCTCTCTCTCTCTCTCTCTCTCTCTCTCTCAGGCAGTCCTAGTTTCACGAGGGACTAGGACTAAGAGGTTGATAGCCCTAAAGGAAAAAGGAACCATATAGAATATCTATATCTTTAGTGACAATTTCTCCATTCATTTAGTCTACACTACAGTATATACAGACATTTATCTCTGTCAAATCCTCAATGGCTGATTTATGTATTCCATCAATCATTCTCTCTGCCGAAGTTCACATCGATAGTTTCACTGCACCTTCACAATGACAGTGCTGTGTGTGTGTGTGGTGTGAAACACAGCCCTTGGATCTGAGGTTGCAAAGCTTAGGCAATCCTTTGTAATGCATTTAGTGTTGTCATGGTCACCTGTGTATTACCCCGGACTGTGGTGAGCGAGAGGGGGCGTTGAGAAGCGTGTCTAGCTCCTGGGGACCAGGGTTAGGCTGAGGAGGGGGGCGAGGCTGAGGAGGCAGGCTGAGGAGGGGGGCGAGGGAGGAGGGGGCGAGCTGAGGAGGCAGGCTGAGGAGGCAGGCTGAGGAGGCAGGCTGAGGAGGGGGGCGAGGCTGAGGAGGGGGGCGAGGCTGAGGAGGCAGGCTGAGGAGGCAGGCTGAGGAGGCAGGCTGAGGAGGGGGGCGAGGCTGAGGAGGCAGGCTGAGGAGGCAGGCTGAGGAGGGGGGCGAGGCTGAGGAGGCAGGCTGAGGAGGCAGGCTGAGGAGGGGGGCGAGGCTGAGGAGGCAGGCTGAGGAGGCAGGCTGAGGAGGCAGGCTGAGGAGGGGGGCGAGGCTGAGGAGCAGGCTGAGGAGGGGGGCGAGGCTGAGGAGGCAGCTGAGGAGGCAGGCTGAGGAGGGGGGCGAGGCTGAGGAGGCAGGCTGAGGAGGCAGGCTGAGGAGGGGGGCGAGGCTGAGGAGGCAGCATGAGGAGGCAGGCTGAGGAGGGGGGCGAGGCTGAGGAGGCAGGCTGAGGAGGGGGCGAGGCTGAGGAGGCAGGCTGAGGAGGCAGGCTGAGGAGGCAGGCTGAGGAGGCAGGCTGAGGAGGCAGGCTGAGGAGGGGGGCGAGGCTGAGGAGGCAGGCTGAGGAGGGGGGCGAGGCTGAGGAGGCAGCATGAGGAGGGGGGTCCTGCTAACTCCACACCTCCTGAGTCCTCCTGTGCTGCTCCTGTGTCCTCCTGTGAACACTCACATCCCAACCCCTCAGTCTTTAGCATCCTTCCTCTAGTGTCTCACCATCTCTCTCTCTCTCTCTCTCTCTCCTCTCACTCCTGCACTCTCTCTCTCCCTCTCTCTTACACTTCTGCTTATTCGGTCTCTCTTCACCTTGCTTAGCTGTTGTTGTGTAACTTAATGCTGCCACCTACTGTTGGCGTGAAGCCTTTATGGCTCATACTGGTTCCCTTGGGAAAGGTGAAAATGAATCAATATTTTTGTTCTACCAGTCAGACTAGATGCTACCTCACATATTTCAGTCTCTTTTCCTCAGGTTACGCTTAGCCGTTGTTTTTCATAAAGGAAGCACAAACTTGGCAGAGTGTATAAAGCGCGTGCGTGTGTGTCATCAAACTGCTGACTAAAGTAGCTGGACGTGCTGACGCCTGTCTCTGTCTCTCTAATGGTGTGCCTCTGGCTCAGACTGGAACAGTGCTGTCTACCCCCCCCAACCACAGCCCCACCGCTCCTAGCCTCAGCCTCACAGCCCCACAGCCTCACACCCCACAGCCCCACGCTCCTAGCCTCAGGCCCACAGCCTCACAGCCCCACAGCCTCACAACCCCACAGCTCCTAGCCTCAGACCCACAGCCCCACAGCCTCACAGCCCCACAGCCTCACAACCCCACAGCTCCTAGCCTCAGGCCCACAGCCTCTCAGCCTCACAGCCCCACAGCCTCACAGCCTCACAGCCCCACAGCTCCTAGCCTCAGGCCCACAGCCTCTCAGCCTCACAGCCTCACAGCCCCACACCCTCACAGCCCCACAGCTCCTAGCTCTAGCCGTAGCCCCGGCTCCAGTCTTACTGAAGCTAACCCTAAACCCCTGACACCAGCCCAGTCTCCATCAGCACTCCCACTGGTGGTGAACTCAGCCTGCCACATCCCATAGCTCCGCCCCCGCAGCATGCCACATCCCATAGCTCCGCCCCTGCAGCATGCCATATCCCATAGCTCCGCCCCCGCAGCATGCCACATCCCATAGCTCCGCCCCCGCAGCATGCCACATCCCATAGCTCCGCCCCCGCAGCATGCCACATCCCATAGCTCCGCCCCTGCAGCATGCCACATCCCATAGCTCCGCCCCTACAGCAGACCACATCCCACAGCTCCGCCCCTACAGCAGACCACATCCCATAGCTCCGCCCCTGCAGCATGCCACATCCCATAGCTCCGCCCCCGCAGCCAATCCCTAGCTCGCCCCGCAGCATGCCACATCCCATAGCTCCGCCCCCGCAGCATGCCACATCCCATAGCTCGCCCCCGCAGCATCCCATAGCTCCGCCCCTGCAGCATGACACATCCCATAGCTCGACCCCCCGCAGCATACCACATCCCATAACTCCGCCCCCGCAGCATGCCACATCCCATAACTCCGCCCCTGCAGCATGACACATCCTGGAGCAGCAGGACAGAGGACCAGCTGCAGGTAGAACACGGACAGCAGGTCAGACATGATGTCATCCTCGTGTGTTGATGGTTAGGTCAGAGGGAACAGTTATCTGACTCCTGATCAGTGGTCTGTTCTATGTTTACCTCCTCCGGTGAAACACACACCCCTAGAAGAACAAGGACTTGGACCAGACTGAGATGACATCATTGTGTGTCCCAGATGCACACATTATCACACACACACACACACAGAGTGGAGTGTACGCACACTCGTCTCTCTGTTGTCCGTGACATCAGAGGCACATGTGGGCTCCTTCAGCTTGACTTGGCTGGTTAAAATTAGGTCACGTCTGATTTGCAAATCAAGAGAAAATGCCTAAATTGAACACGCTCACAGAACATTAACCTCACAACAATAGTTACCCTGTCAGATAGTTTTAAAAATATTTTAGTTTAGAAAGGATGTAGTGTTAGTCACTCTAACAGGGCTAGATCCTGCACTGGGGGTTCACACCCCCCTGACTACTATCTAACCATCTCTTTGTTCCACGTCCTCATCCCAGCCTCTGACATCGCTTTGGTTCCAGTCTTCTACCCTCAACCTCCTCTCCTCCATCCCTCCCCTCTCTCCCTGTCTCCTCCTCCTCTCCTCCATCCCTCCCCTCTCTCCCTGTCTCCTCCTCCTGTCCTCCATCCCTCCCCTCTCTCCCTGTCTCCTCCTCCTGCCCTCCATCCCTCCCCTCTCTCCCTGTCTCCTCCTCCTGTCCTCCATCCCTCCCCTCTCTCCCTGTCTCCTCCTCCTCTCCTCCATGCCTCCCCTCTCTCCCTGTCTCCTCCTGTCCTCCATCCCTCCTCTCTCTCCCTGTCTCCTCCTCCTGTCCTCCATCCCTCCCCTCTCTCCCTGTCTCCTCCTGTCCTCCATCCCTCCCCTCTCTCCCTGTCTCCTCCTCCTCTCCTCCATCCCCCCTCTCCTCCTCCTCTCCCTGGGTGAGTGGTGGCGGTGGGGCAGGCTGTCTGGCTGTCTGTCTGGCTGGTGCCAGGTGAACCCACAGACATGACTAACACGGCTGAGAGTGAATCACACACTCAGACATCAGGCGTCAGTGTGGAGCCGTTGACGACACACACACACACACACACACACACACAAACACACACATACAGAAAATACACAGATCTTGTACAGTATGAAAAAAAGAAATGCCGTATCAGCTTAGACAATAGATTGCTTGACAGCAACTTTTTTTTAATTACTTGTTTTTTATGTTACTGGCAAACAAAGTAATCCTGTGTGTGTGTTTGTGTGTGTGTGTCTGCGAGTGTATGTGTGTGTGTCTGTGTGTCTGCGTGTGCGTATGTGTGTGTGTTTGTGGTTTCTATAGCTTCCTGTCTCTATGCTGCCCCTGTGTTCACCTTGGAGAAGAAACTCTAACGCAGGTGAAATGTGAACCACAGCATCCTCTGGTCTGGGGGCTGCTGGGCTGGGGCGAGTGCTGGGCTAGGGCTGGGGCGAGTGCTGGGCTGGGGCTGGGGCGAGTGCTGGGGCTGGGCTAGGGCTGGGGCCTCCTCTGGGGCAAGCACACATTCAGCTGGACCAGGCATGGTCCCGTCTGCTCAGCAAGACCCAGCCCACACAAAGAAACACTCATCCACACAGACACTAAAACACAAACACACACCTCCACTATTCTGCATCTATTACACTGTATGTATTATTCATGTGAGAGTAATGTGAGGTGTCTCCGTTTTAATGCCTGCTAATGGCTGTTTGAGTTACTGCTGCTAGCTGACGATAAATCATACAGTTAATGCCACAGCAAATACACACTCTGCCCCCCTCTGCCAAACTGATGCATTGGATGGGCATTGTGTCTGTACGTCAATGTGTGTTATATCAACATGTCCAACTCCTCTCCAGTAGAGCCCTGATGCATTTCAAACACAACACAGAATGCCGGAGTGTCACAGCCTACTGTGTCCCCTGATGATGACATCATGGGGAAACATAACCAGAGTAAAACAACCCAGGACAACCAGGAGAGCAGGAGTAAACAGTGAGTGTGATCCTGACCTGCGAGACTTCCTGCTTTCTGAGGTCATATCCCAGAATAAGCCTGTTAAGGGGCGGGGCCAGGAGCATCTCCCAGCGTGCGAGCTAAGCCGGGAGCTAATTGATCGCTGAGTACGCGAGTATTGACAGCGGGATGGGTTTTCAGGAAGTGACCTTGCTTGGCCCAGACGAGCCCCTTGGCCAAAGCGGAGTTGTGTTTCCTAACAGAGCAGCTCTCTGGCACCACGCTCCGCTGCAGTGACACAGGAGACCTTGTTTACAGACGGGCTGGGCTCTACCCTTCAAGAAGGGTACACAGAAAGATGCAGTCATTCGGACGTCATCACATGATAGCGTGCATCAAATTTGCAGTGATAGAAAGATTGAGTTGCACTGAATGAGATAGATGTTGGTTAGCGTGCTTATTTCAAGGTCAAATTATTGTGCCCTAACTCCACAGAGATTGCTTGTATTGCCCTATTTAGAAGATGCACGTGAACCGCCTGTAGACTAGAATAGATCTTCAGTCAGCCCAATCGTCTTGAATCTATACTCTAATCAATTAGGGATGCTGAGTAAACTGCATAGCTACGCATAGCTCTGCACACAACTACTAACGTCTAACACCAAATTAACATCCCACAGCTCTCTCTAGTGGTCTTCTGAGGTATCTCACCAGAGCTGGGAAATGATACCACTATATCCCTGCCTCCTCTCTCACTCCGCCTCCCTCACACCTGATTGGTGGAGACCTGGGTACAGTGGTGTCACCAAGCCAATCCGCTGGTTCTGCCTCCTGTTAACAGGGCTTCTATTCTAAGCGTCCTTCCACTTGCCTATGTGCTATTGTTATTTATAGAATCCCTAAGATCCAGAACTAGCTAGAAGGGGGGTGCTAAGGGAGATGGGAAGACTGTGGCAAGACTAATGGCAAGACTGCCATCATCAATGTTCTGCTCTGATGGGCTTTTAGGAGGAGAAAGAGAAAAGGGAGACCAGTCTTTATGATAAGGCAAAAACATAACAACTATGTGTTCATTGAGCAGACACTAGCAGTTACACAGGATCCAAACGAACGACATGAATAGGAGATTTACAGCCTCATGATTTGCAGTCAAATACTCAACCACAGAGCTATATGCCTACCCATCTCATCTCATTGATCCTCTCCTTGCAAAGTGACTCATAGTTTGTCTGGTTGTGGGGTGAGGTTGTCTAGGAAGAGAAGGAGATGGGGTTCTCACATTTCAGCGTCAGACAATCGAAAGCATGTTGGTTTAGAATAATAAAGGTTTGTATTTCCCCAGAGACATGGATAATAAAGCGGGTGAAAGGGGTTTTCTCGCCTCGTCGGGTTTTCAATTCACCTTGATTCAAATTGTACGTATGTATTTACAGTAGATACTTATTTTGCCTCGGCAGGCCTTCTATTAGTGTAACTATAAATACGTTTCTAGTTTTATCTGCATTGAAATTAATTGGGATCGGCAAGCCTTCACATCTACTGGGTGTGCACGCTTTCGCTCCAGCCAAACACAAGCGCCTCTTGATTAGCTCTAACTATAATGAAAGACGTGAATGGAGCTCAGACAGCTTGTATACCGACATCATAGATGGTGATGATTGATGACCTCGACGATCATCCAATTCTTTTTCAACTACATATCCCATCGGTATACTCCATGTGACGTCGCACATCCGCGGACGAACACGGGAGGGGGCAGCGTCGGATCTGTGTTTACTTCCGGATTTCGTTCGTAGCACAACTAGCGCTAGCAGCTGGAGATCGCCGTAGCGGAGCAAAGGGGTTCATGACAGACTGCAGATGAAATAGATAAAGGAGCGGTATCTCATCGTTGTCAATTATTTCAGCCCCTGAATCCTTGAAGAGTATTCGGTGTGCCAGCTCACAGAGGCGGCAGAGCGAAGACACGGGATACCTCCCAGACCGGAAAGTGGACCGTTGTCCGACTCCGCTCTCCTCGTCTTCTCTTCTTCGAGCTCAAAGTCACTCAATACTGAGCTCGTCTCGCTAGCAATCGGTGAAGCACCTGCGATCCAAACGTAGTGCATGCTCGAGCTATAGAAGCTCCGGTTAAAAACCGCGACATCCTTAAAAGGTTTTTTACATTTGACAAGCGTGTTCATCAAGAAAAAGGGAGACCAATCCGGGGAGCGACTGGATTTGGGGCCAGGCGGGGAAGCAAGGGGTGGCTGGATAAAGCAGTGGGTCGGCTCCAGCCCTTGGAGGATCTATCCCTAGCGACACACATCAAAATGGACTGGTTAATGGGGTGAGTAGTGCTAGTGTTAGCCAACTATGTGTTTAATCTGTGAGACTGTCAGATTTCCAACACAACCGAGTATCTAGCAATCCACATATAATTTCCCAAATAGTAGAACCGCTGGTTGTTAGCATAACATATATAGCATTAGCTTAGCTGAAACGTTATCAATGTGACACACTCGCCATCTAAGCTGTGTGACAGCTAATGATTAGATATGGTATCAGTGTTGACACAACGATATCGATCATGCTGCTGTGAAATTGTGTCTGACTGATAATCTTGGTACGGTCTTCCAGCTATAAAATAGGTTGCTAACCGACTGGCAGTAGAAGAGCATCATTTCTGTCTCGCCACATACCCTGCTATAGTACAGTACCCAACTACCCTAATTCTACCCGTCACAGTCACATATTTCTGGCAACGTTAACCTAAACCGGCTATCTGATATTTTGAGCATCCCGTGGCCTGGGGTTGCATAGACAGCGCCCAGATTAGGTCGCGTAGCAAGATCTAGCCAACTATTTTAGGTGCAGACCGTAAGTCTGATTTAGTATAGTGGCTGTCGTATATGAAAGGTTAAACTAGTTATATAGTAAGCTAGCTAACTGGCTAGAACAATTAGCATTAAAGTCTTGTCTAGCTAGGATATTTCATTCGCAAGGTCGGTTTTCTTACTGTACATGCTAGCGAAGGCTACAACACGGAAGCTGGTGGTGGAACCAGTTTCCCTTTGAATGAATTGTTGAGATAGTTAGGCTAGCTAGTACAGTAGAGCTAGCTCTATCTATCTCCATGCTGACTGACTGGTCGCTACTGTACCGCTAGCTAGATAGTTAAGGGGCTAGCCTATGGATTGAATGGTTTAGCTGCCTGCAACACGACAGGGCCTGCGACTTAACTTGCTGTTCTATTACCGTTCCTTACCTAGTTACTGTAGCTACGTTTCTGGTGGTATACAAAGGCAGATAGGCTAGCACAAGCTACACAGTGGGACATTTTAGTTTGACCAAATTCAAAAGATATTCCCAAATGTATCTTATCTCTAATTCAGTTGAAACAACGCTGACATTTATCGTGCTGACGACCTGACACTTTATTTTTGGGTGTACGTCTGTATTTAAAGTCACCGTTCTAAAGATAATTCGTTAGCCATCTATAGCCGTCTCTAACGTTTGTAATACCCACAGTCATCAATCCAGAATAATTTATCAGACTTATTTTTACTTATAATACTCGATATATTACTAAAGGGCTGTTGGGGGGAAGCTGTTGTTTTGATTACACCACTGACAGTGGTTGTGGTTGTAAAATGAGTCTGTTGCTTGATGGCTGCATATTGTTTGATTGAGCAACCCAAACACGTGTAGGTGTCTCCAGAAGGTGCAACTGTTTAGGCCTGCCCATCCTCTTCCGCATAGAACAGAGTTACACTGTGTTGGTCCTAAACTTGGATTCCAAACATTTCACTGTAAACCCGTTTAGATCTAACTCACTACAATTAGATAACAGCAACCTTAGGAGGGAAAAAACTGTCTTGGGGCAGAGAGAAAGGTATGCCACCAGACCATGAATTACTCTCTTAACAAATCAAAGAACATGAAAGCTGTCATCACCACCACCACATGAACAAGATGCCACAAAATTTCACGAGAGGGATGGAAAAAAAACAACAATCAGTAGCTGTTGGTGGAAGCAGCCTGCCTTGTCTCCCAGTTTGACAGAATCCTTGCTGTTATCTCTCAGGCAGAGTGTCATGCTGGAGAGCCCCTCCCTGCCAGTATGCCTCCACCCTTCCTCTGCTCTCTGCCTCAGAGCACACTGCCAGTCACCGAGCCTCTCTCCATCTGGGATGGCAAGACGCACCTTAAAGCATTTCTCCCGTCACTCTGACTCACACACGTACACACACACGCCCGTCAAGACTTGTCCTGTTGGTCCAATTAAGGGTAAAGACTTCAGATCTCAGGTCTGTGTGTTTGTTTATAATAGGAATTCCAAATAGACTTACCCACACACAAGGACATATCAGGCTGTTTGTACTTAGTCACACCAGAATCACATACAGTAGTCAGATCTGTGTGTGTAAGAGAGAGATGACTGGTCTTAAGGGGCAAGGTTTAAGTAAGGACATGTTTGCCAAACAAAGTCCTCACGCCAC
>CAEFZP010002759.1:17500-107500 GCA_903064625.1 Mallotus villosus | reverse complement strand
TTGTGTCTGCCTTGGTTAGCTAATCTGTAGCTCTTCCTGAGGAGACAGTCACATGACACCTCATTCTGTCACATGACATCTCATTCTGTCACATGACATCTCATTCTGTCACATGACATCTCATTCTGTCACATGACATCTCATTCTGTCACATACTGGGGGTACCTGCTGCACTCCACAACACCTTCAGATCACCTGCTGGAGAACACTCTCACTCTCCTGAGAGGCTGGGGGTACCTGCTGGAGAACACTCTCACTCTGCTGAGAGGCTGGGGGTACCTGCTGCACACCAGACCACCTGCTGGAGAACACTCTCACTCTGCTGAGAGGCTGGGGTACCTGCTGCACACCAGACCACCTGCTGGAGAACACTCTCACTCTGGCCCCTGCAGGGCTGCAACACCAGTCGGCACATTATTGATCGTTGGGATGACTTTGCGACGGCGCGGGGCGGTGGGGTGTTCTGCAGGATGAGGTCATTAGTCATCATGTTTGAGGCGTGCTACGTGCGTCTACACACGTCCCGCTGTGTGGTTAACGTGTGTGTGTGTGCGAGAGAGAGAGAAAGAGAAAGAGCAAGAGAGGGTAAATGCATGAGACTTCATCGTTCCTGTGTGTGTGTGTGTGTGTGTGTGTGTGTGTGTGTGTCCCTCCCTCCCCACCCAGTTCTGTCCTATTGGACTTCCCTTCCTGCTCATTGTTCTGGATGGAGGTGGCCTACAGGCAGGGGAACCAGGAAGCCTTAGTCACTGTTTCTCCCTCACAGGGGGAAGGGAAAGACTGAGGTGCACAAACACAGGAAGTACTGCTGATTGGCGGGATATTTCTCGGTCTGTGTGTGTGTTTGTCGTCCTCATTCTGACAGACAGCTGTGGGTGTGGGCGGGCTGTTCTGTGTGTGTGTGTGTGTGTGTGAGAAGGCTGTTCTGTGTGAGTGTTTGTGGGCAGGCTGTTCTGTGTGTGTGTGTGGGCAGGCTGTTCTGTGTGTGTGTGTGTGTGTGGGTGTGGGAAGGCTGTGTGTGTGTGTGGGAGGCTGTTTGTGTGTGTGTGTGTGTGGGCAGGCTGTTCTGTGGGAGGGTGTGTGTGTGTGGGAGGCTGTTCTGTGTGTGGGAAGGCTGTTCTGTGTGTGTGTGTGTGTGTGTGGGAAGGCTGTTCTGTGTGTGGGGAAGGCTGTTCTGTGTGTGTGTGGGAAGGCTGTTCTGTGTGTGTGGGAAGGCTTTTCTGTGTGTGTGTGTGTGGGAAGGCTGTTCTGTGTGTGGGAGGTGTTCTGTGTGTGTGTGTGTGGGAAGGCTGTTGTCCTCAGATAAACGCCTGAGACCGTAGCAGCAGAGAGATAAACATAGAGAAGAGAAAGAAGTGTGTCCAGAGGACAGGAACACAGTCATTTGATATTTATAGTTGTCCACCCACGCCCTCTCCCCCTGCCCTGTCCTCTGGTGGATTATAGAGCTGGTAATTAGCCGCTACACAGGCTTCTGGGGGAAATCAATGTTTCTCTTTGTTCTACTGGCCTAATATGCTGTGAGTGACAGTCACAACTAAACCTGGATTTACACCTCCAATAAAAGACCTGGCTGGTGCTCCAGATGAGCGGCTGTGTAGCAGCATGCAGCACTCTCACTCTCACCTGAGCGGCTGTGATGCAGCATGCAGCACTCTCACCTGAGCGGGCTGTGTTGCAGCATGCAGCACTCTCACCTGAGGCGGCTGTGTTGCAGCACTGCAGCACTCTCACCTGAGGGGCTGTGATGCAGCATGCAGCACTCTCACCTGAGGGGCTGTGTAGCAGCATGCAGCACTCTCACCTGAGGGGCTGTGTAGCAGCATGCAGCACTCTCACCTGAGGGGCTGTGTTGCAGCATGCAGCACTCTCACCTGAGGGGCTATGTTGCAGCATGCAGCACTCTCACCTGAGGGGCTATGTTGCAGCATGCAGCACTCTCACCTGAGGGGCTATGTTGCAGCATGCAGCACTCTCACCTGAGGGGCTGTGATGCAGCATGCAGCACTCTCACCTGAGGGCAGGGCACCAGCTGTGGTGTTCTGTAGAGACGGTGCTGGATGAGGGCACTGGAGCGCACACAGGCCCCCCATTTCCCCCCCAAACCACACACACACACGCACACAGTGTTACATAATCATGCTGTGGAGCCCATGCCTCAGTAATGTGTGTGTGTGTGTGTGTATGCTGTGGGAGGACCCACCCTTCTCAGGGTTCAGAACTTCTAGAACTGTAGATGAAATTGCTTTAACATATAATTCATGTTAGATAAGATAACTCCAGGCAGGGTAAGATGCTAGAATCTCACAGGTGTATAGATGGGAGAACATGGGTGTTATACCTCAAACTAACACACAGGGGCAGTAGATTCCCAGTCAGCTTCACCTTTGGTGCAGAAAATAAACATGTTGACGTGCTGAAAATGTGTAGCTTTTTGGTCAAGCGTATCAATAATGACATCTTCTACTCATGAAGAACAGAAATGAATTGGGTTCCATGTCCCTGAGGTGTTTAGTGCTGTGTGTCTGTGAAGGAGACTTGAAGGAGAAAGTGGGTAGGAATGGAAAGAGAGGGGAGAGAGAGACATTGAGCGTGAAAGCAGATTGTGCGGTTGTGTAACAGTGCTGCCCTTAGCTGAGTGTAGTAGTGTGGGCTCTGGAATCTCACCCCTGTCACATGACCAGCTCCAGCGGCGCACCAGCAGTACCAGACCTCGTACCTGCCAATCATCAGCCTCGCCCCTGTCACATGACCAGCTCCTCACATCCTCTTCTTTATCTGGCTCTTTTCACCATGTCAGTCCTGCCACATACCAGCAATACGAGGCAGCGTACTAATCAGCCAGTTATTAGTAGCTTCTCTCTTCCCTTCAGACTTCCTGTCCTCCCTCTCTTCTTCTGTGGCGGCCTTCCTGTCCTCCCTCTCTTCTTCTGTGGTGGCCTACATGCCCTGGCCTCACTTTTTCCTGTTACACGGCAAACCAGCTGCAGGCAGGTTGGCAGGTAGACAGACAGGCAGACAACGAGACAGGCACGCAGGAAGGAACCTGCTACCCCCCTATCAGACCTAGAACTGTAGTTACTCCTGATGAACAGCAGGAGGCGCCAGATCACCACAGTTTCCCTGTGAGTCTGCTGGGCGAGGGCTGTCCATGCAGGACACATCTCCGGTAATAGGATCATCCGAACCGACTTGAGGAGAGGACCAGGTAGGCAAGCACAATTTCCTGAAGAAGTATCACAGTATGGATTGAGTGACATGCAATTTCCTCCCCTAGAGTGGAATTGTTCTAAAGAATCACAAGATAATTGCACTGCACGTGGGTGCAGCCCAGCTCAGTCTATGATTCTCCCAGCACACCCAGCATTCACATGTGCCTCAGAGTTGGGGGTAAAGACAGAAGATGAGTTACCAATATAAATAGTGGAACAGGAGCGGCCATTTTGGCCCCGGCCCAGTTTCTATCGTGTTATTTTCATCCTAGAGACACAAGGAGCAGCTATATAAGATGAGTTATGGCTGCCTTCTCTTTAGGATAGTTGGAGCTGTAGGTTGAACATAGACCTCTGGCGTCTGTCTGTCTGCCTGCCTGCCTCTGTAGGTCCTTTCATTCCCCCAGCCCTGGCCCCTCCTGAGGGTGTGTGTGTGTGTGTGTGTGGAGAGAGAGAGGAGGGTGGAGAGAGAGAGGAGGGTGGAGAGAGAGGAGGGTGGAGAGAGAGAACATAGCTCGGGTAAGATCTATGTTCTTGGCCTGGTGTCTTATCAGTAAAAGAAAATACACTTTTCTCCCTGCTACTGGTGATGAGGGTTAAACAGATGGTGGTGGTGGTCGTCACGGCGATTGTCGTCACAGTGAAGAGGGTGAAGGAAACAACAAACTGAGGTGTGTTGTGGGGGAAACAGTGAGAGGATGAATGACTGAGGAGAAAAGAGAGACAGTGAGAGGATGAATGACTGAGGAGAAAAGAGTGATTCAGGGGAGTAGTGAAGGGCTGGTATGAATGGAGGGAAGGAAAGAAATGTGTGTGAAGGAAATGGATGAAAGGAGGGTCTGCACTCTCCTCTCTTCCCCTCCCTCTCTCACACACTCTCCTCCCTCCTCTCTTCCCACTCCCTCTCTCGCACACTCATCCTCCCTCCTCATCTTCCCCCTCCCTCTCTCTCACACACTCCTCCCTCCTCCTCCTCTCTTCCCCTGCCTCTCCTTTTTTACTTGCATCAACTCCCCTCTCCCTCCCCCCTCTCCTACCTCTTCTCCCATCCCATAATGCTTACTCCTCCATCCTTCCCTCTTTCATCCTCCCCCTCTCCTCCCACTGTGTTGGTTACGTAACTCTGCAGTGAGGGCGGGGGGGGGGCTGAAAGCGATTGATCAGCGCTTCCAGTGCTACGCTGTTTTTCTGGTCCCCCCCCCTTGGCCCCCCTTCCTCTCTCTCACACACACACACACCTGGGAGATGCACTGCTCTGCTATGAAGTAAACAGCAGTGGATGTAGCAGAGAGTTAAGAGCACTGCACACACAAAACATGTGGACACACACATGTGCACACACACAACATGTGCACACACACACGTGCACACACACACACACACAGTGCACACACACACACATGCAGTAAGCAGTGGAGTCTGTGCTGTTGATGTCTCTATCCATCTGTGTTAGTCTTCACTTCCTTCATCCTTCCCTTGTACTGCTCTCTTTCAGAACTCCTTTCTCCCTCTTTTCAGAACTCCTTCCTCCCTCTCTTTCAGAACTCCTTCCTCCCTCTCTTCCTCACCTGTGTGTCTCCAGGTCTAATGCACCCCTGTCCAAGGCAACTGCTGTGACACTGTGATAGCCCTTCTAATTCTACTGACAATCACTTGTCTCTGTGTCTCACTAACTAATCTTGCGCCAACTGTAAACAGCTTTAGCTGCAGCTGCACTCTCTCTTAAACGAGCACACTTGCACTCAATCGTGCACAATTTCAGGTTGTCTCTTATTCTCGCCTGTGTCAAAACAAAGTCTATAATGTCCTATTGTTCTATTGATTGTGGTCAATATTCAACCCCTTGTTCCTAGTCATTGTGATGTCAGGACTAATTAAACGTTTCATGCATAATTTGGGGGTTTATGTCTGGGGTAAACTGGACACCGTGTGTTGCCAGGACAGTCGAGGCTACACCTTTCACCTCTCAGCACATCAGTCTTGATGAAGGTAGTTTATATGGCCCTGGAACAGACATTCTTTGACTGAAAGGTGATTTAAAGCCATGATCGAATGTGTATTGGTCATCTGGCTTCATTTTCTCATAGAAGTGGACACATTATTGTAAGGTATAGGACGAGTCCATCACACAAACACGCGCTTGCGGTGAGCCAATGGGTTTAGACGGCATTAATGGCTGCTCATGTCTATTCTCGGCTCAAATCTCCGTCTCACCCTTCAGTTGTTGACAAGTGCATCTTTGGAAACGATTCTGTCCTCTGCCTCTACCGCTGGCGGCAACATATAGTCTGCCAGATAGGAAACGCATAACGTGAGATGACCAGAGCGTCTCTATGTTTGGATGGAAAAAGATCACCTTATTTTTAAAATCTTTTTTGCGTCCGTCGTTTCTGGAATCTTTATACCGTACAACTTTTTTTTTGGGGGGGGGCAGTAATGCCACATGTTATATTGTAGTAGGCTAATGGTTGTTTAACATTAAAAACGCCTTTAAAGTTACGTGGAATCCGCGAGACCACGTACGCATTGACAGAGTTGCTGTGATTTACATCATTGTCTGTGGACACAAAGCAGCTTAAACGATCGAGATTATAGTTTCGACTAGCGATCTGTAACGATCTATTGGTCTTTTGTTTAATCGCTCTTTTGTTGTTGTGACATCTCCGAGACCACCTATCGGCTAGCACTCGACTTCAAACCCCTGCCAGGCTGGGGAAGCAAGAGGGGGCGGAGGACTGGAAGGAGCGTGAGAGAGAACAGAAGAAGAGAGCGGTCTGCACGAGGACTCATCCGTTCTGCCTGTATTGTTCCTGAGTCTGCCGCCGTCAGACGCGGTCGTTTTCGAGGAGCACCGAAAGCTAAACGCTAATAATTCTGGATTTCTTTATCCGATTCCTAACGTCCGGGATGAGGTTTAAAAGGAATGGCTCCTATACTTTGAATAGGTAAGGGGCTTTAGCTCGATGACTTCTCGGGTTACTTCTCGTATCTAGGGAGGGGAGTCAGTCAGAAGTTTTACTGATGCATGATTCAGAAAAGGCTCAGTTTTGTGTTCAAATGCTAGACATGTCTAACGCATTTGCTCGTTTTGCTGCGTTTGGATTTTCTGCGTTTCCTTTGTTTAAGAACGTAGAGATGGCTTGGAGAGCATCAGTTGTCGTCAATAACGTAGGCTACCTCACACATAATCATTCATCATCGTGTCTGATGGTTGACGTAATCTAACCACCCTCTTACGCCCAGTAGCTTTGCCTTTGTAGTGCCCACGTGTGTTGCAGGTTAGACCGCCGTAACCAGTAGGTCGGTCTTGCTTATAGGGGTGGTCACGCTGCCTGGTGTTTTACCTCTCTTTAATTGTCTTTGTCCCTCTTGTTTTCTTTCCTTAAATGAGAGGAATCTGAAACGTGCTACCCATCCTTATGACGTAGAATCAGGGCTGGGGGCTTCTAACCTTCAGGGACATCATGCCTCCCTTTGGCTCCATCACCTAGCAATTCTCTCTCACACTCCCTCTCTCTCTCCTTCTCTCTCACTCTCTCTCTCTCCCTCCTTCACTCTCACTCTCTCTCTCTCTCCTTCTCTCCCACTCTCTCTGTCTCTCTCTCTCTCTTTGTCTGTCTCTCTCTCTCCCGACATGAGTGCTAGTGTGGTCCATTCATGTCCTAACTGTTTGTAAACCCAGTCACGAGTTCTCCTTTACCCATAGCAGGGATTCATTCTCTCACCACATTATATTATCTCTAAGTCACAAGTTTAATGAATAGACTTGTCTTTGTGTTCCTCTCCATCCACCAAGCACAGCCAGCAGACTTCCTGCAATTTTAAACCAGTTAAATCCTGCCTCGGTAACAACTATGGCTAATTACCTTATTTTCTATTTATTTTCATTTGCTGACAAGTCTTTCTTTCGAGTGTACACCCAAAAGCTCATATTTAAGCTGACACACACGTTTGACGTGTTGAAAGTGACTGTTGAGGTAATGGCTGTTTCCTTCCCTCCCTAGCTGGCACAGTCCTGCCCTTCTTATCAGGTGGAGCTCTTCCTCTGCCCACACACACACACACACACACACTCACGCACACACACACACACACGCACACACTCACACACACACACGCACAGCTGAAACACAAAGGAGACTTACGAGTTCTATACACACACACACACACTCCGTTTACATATGACCACTGCTGTCGCTCTGCTTTAATGTCGTCGTGTGTAGAAAACGGTGTGCGCTTGTTTGTTCGTTTGCGCATGCAGGTTTGAGGGGGTAATTAAAAGTCGTACCAGAAGTGGCACTTGGCAACGGCCCTCAAGGGAGGACTGTGTGTGTGTGGGGGGGGTGCTGGGGAGTGATGTCATTGGATCTAAAAGTGCTTTAGTGTGCAACTGCAGCTCCTCTCCCCATCTTTCATCCAATAAAGGAGAGAAATATGTGGAGGAGAACAGGAAGTAGCATCCAGCCTCCTGCCTCCTCCCTCCCTGTGTGTGTGTGTGTGTCCTCCCTCACTGTGTGTGTGTGTCCTCCCTCCCTGTGTGTGTGGTGTCCTCCCCCCGTGTGTGTGTGTGTCCTCCCTCCCTGTGTGTGTGTGTGTCCTCCCTCCCTGTGTGTGTGTGTGTGTCCTCCCTCCCTGTGTGTGTGTGTTCCCTCCCTGGTGGTGTGTGTCCTCCCTCCCTGTGTGTGTGTCCTCCCTCCCTGTGTGTGTGTGTGTGTCCTCCCTCCCTGCGTGTGTGGTCCTCCCTCCCTGTGTGTGTCCTCCCTCCCTGTGTGTGTGTGTGTCCCCCTCCCTGTGTGTGTATGTTCTAAATCATGATAGGTCTGGTTACTCTCAGCAAGGCTGTCCACACCCTCTCTAACTGTGTGAGTTGAGAACTGAACAGAACACAGAAATGTCTCTTATATCAAATAATATAGACCTCTGGATATCCATTGCTTTGTCCCCGTTACTATGGAACCCAACCCTGAGCTACACACACACACACACGCGTCTGTAGAGCGATGCAGTGGTGTTGGGTCTGTATAGGGGGTGTGCTTGGTGGAGCTCTGGAGCCAGTGTTGGGTCTGTATAGGGGGTGTGCTTGGTGGAGCTCTGGAGCCAGTGTTGGGTCTGTAGAGGGGGTGTGCTTGGTGGAGCTCTGGAGCCAGTGTTGGGTCTGTAGAGGGGGGTGCTTGGTGGAGCTCTGGAGCCAGTGTTGGGTCTGTAGAGGGGGTGTGCTTGGTGGAGCTCTGGAGCCAGTGTTGGGTCTGTAGAGGGGGTGTGCTTGGTGGAGCTCTGGAGTCAGTGTTGGGTCTGTAGAGGGGGTGTGCTTGGTGGAGCTCTGGGGCCAGTGTTGGGTCTGTAGAGGGGGTGTGCTTGGTGGAGCTCTGGAGCCAGTGTTGGGTCTGTAGAGGGGGTGTGCTTGGTGGAGCTCTGGGGCCAGTGTTGGGTCTGTATCGGGGGTGTATATTCCACATAGAGAGCCTCTCCATTCTTGGTTGGAAGAGATGAGAGAGTGAGCATGCGATAGAGTGAGCATGCGATAGAGAGAGTGAGCATGCGACAGAGAGAGCATGCGACAGAGAGAGAGCATGCGACAGAGAGAGAGCATGCGACAGAGAGAGAGCATGCGACAGAGAGAGAGAGCATGCGACAGAGAGAGAGAGCATGCGACAGAGAGAGAGCATGCGACAGAGAGAGAGAGCATGCGACAGAGAGAGGGAGCATGCGACAGAGAGAGAGAGCATGTGACAGAGTGCGCTCAGGAGAGCGATCCTGGGAGGTGCAAAGGGGAGAGAGAAACTGAGGAGGGAGAGACAGGTGTAGTACAGAGAAGTCCTTAACATCACCCCTTTTCACCTTCACCTCATGTGCCCACACAGCTCTGCTCTGTGATTGGCTGGGTGCTGGGGGGTGTGTTCTACAGCTTGTTAATGTGAAAGGAGTTTGAACATATGCATGTCTAGTGTTCCTGTGTGTGTGTGTGTGTATGTGTGTTTGTGCGACCCTTGTTGACTTAAGAGTTGACAGTCAGCCATCTGTGTGGTTGCAACAAGTCATTAATTGACCAATCTGGTTTTCCGATCATGGGGACAGGCTGATGTTGTAGTAGGTTACCTGGTGCTCGTAGTGACATGTCCACAAGGGTGGCCACGGGGTTTGTTTGTGTCTTGGTTTGTTTTGGATGTTTACAGATGACAAAGATTGCTGACATGGGGAAGGTCTCTCCCGTCCCTCTTGTCTCTCACTCTCTCTCTCTCCCCCCCCTCTCTCTCTCTCTCTCTCCTTTGCTTCTGCTTATCTCTCTCTCTCCTTCGCTTCTGCTTATCTCTCTGTCCCTCGAGGTCGATCCTACCGTACTCCAAAGTCAGTGGTTTGTTTATGCCAGTATGTTTGCCAAGCTAATCTTCCCGCCTTTCAAGTGGCAGCCAGCGAGCGAGTGCAGGGAGAGAGGGGGAGGGAGAGAGAGAGAGAGAGAGGAGGATGAGAGAGAGAGAGAGAGAGAGAGAGAGGAGGAGAGAGCCAGCCACTTGCTTTCGTGGGTAACGCAAGGAACACACTTCACTTTTAGTTGGGACTGAAATCTTTTCCTTTTACTGCAGACTCCGAAGAGCGAATTCGTGTGTCACGTGTGTGTGTGAGTGAGTGTTGGCTGACTGTGTGTATGTTTGACCTGACTTCCGCCAAGAGGACTGCTCTGGTGTACGGCCCCCGTTTACCTGTAGTTAGAGAGAGATCGAAGGAGGGAATCTGAGAGCGAGGGAGAGGAGGAGGAGGCAGAGAGAGAGAGAGAGAGAGAGAGAGAGAGCAGAGCTGGATCTGACGCTCATTGCCCTGCTGCGGTGGCTCTGGAGGCAGCTGGATGGGGGTGCTAGTCTGCTGCGACTGCTTCTTCTATAGGTACTACCTTATCTTCACTTTCTCTGTCTCCCTCTCTCTCGGTTTCCCTCTCTCTCTATCTCTCTGTCTCTCTCCCCTTCTATTGACTTGGTGTTGTTTGGAGAAGACATTTTAGGACGTGTTTGGATCTGGACTATTATTATTGTTTGTCAAGTACATTCCAGTACTGACACTGGAACTTTGTTTAACTCTGCTTTAGGCTCTCCCTCTGTGTTCCTTCTCCTCCCTTCTCCTTAGAGAGGTCTTTGTGGTTCTCTGTGTGTGTCTCTCTCTCTCTCTCTCTCTGTCTCGGGTATTGCCTTGTGGTTCGGAGGAGACATTTAAGGACAATGTTACTGCAGCGGGCAGAGCTTGTGCCTGAAGGAGGGGCGACAGAGTGGCCTTAGTTTGGGCGAGGAAAGGAGGGGTGAGGTAGGGTTGGTTAACGGGAAATGGTATGTAGCCGATGTAAGCCTAGGATGGTTGTAGTGGAATGGCATTCCTCCTTGTATGCTCTGTGTGTGTCAGTGTCTCTCTGCCTTCTCTCCTGAGCACCTCTCAGGTCTGCTGTGTTTGTCTGAACACGGTGTTCCTTCTCCAGGACGCTGGGGGGGGTTTGGGTGCTGCGGACATCCACACTTTAACCCTGAAGCCTCTTTTCACCAACATAGCATAGCATAGGTAACCGTACAGTTTAACAAGCTAACAGTTATCTTGGCTAACAGGATGCAAATGACCAAGCTAACAGAGTTTGCCTAGCCTAGCCTAGCTAAGAGGCTACAGTTTACCAAGCTAGAAGAGTTGGCCGTGGCTAACCTATAGTTATTGTTTACCAAGCTAGCTGCTAGCCTGGCTAGTACCGAACTCCAGCCCCAGCTTAGCTTCAGCAGGAGAGGTGGAGGGTGGTTCACTTCTGATGTTGTGGTTGTGGTCTCTCCACCAGTGCAGGCTAGTCTTAGCTGCAGTAACATTCTAAATATAACCTAGGTCCTTCGGGAGGGGGTTTGATGATGACGGCAAAATTGTATCTCTCTCACACACACACACACACACACACACACACACACACACACACACACACACACACACACACACAGCTGTGTTAGATTAGAGCTTTGGGCTCTATGATTCAGAGCTGTGTTTGGACTCCTTCCCTTAGCATGGAGAACAGCTTTCCGTTTGTGTGTGTGTGTGTGTGCATGTGTGTGTCTGTGTACATGCATGACGGTGCCAAGGGGGAAAACACAGACTATCTTTATGAAATCTCCAAACCTAAAGGGAGTTTTCCCAGCCAAGCCAAGTGGTAGGTGGTAGCTCTGTCGTATCAAGGGCCTCCAGGCAGAAGAAACAACCAATCACTGCTGCACGTGAACACCCCAAGAACCAGCCAATCAGAATGCCCTGCCAGCGACGCCGCGTGTGGTTTAGATTGACTGGTGTTTGTTTTAGACACACCCAGGTGACGGGGCTCCTCATTGACCTCAGCTGCTGCAAGACAGGTCAAACAGTAGCCTAGCACTGCAGAGAGCTGGGGGGGGGTGGGGGGGGGTATATGAGAGGAGTGGGAGGGTAGGTGGGAGGGCAGGGCAGGGTAGGTCACAGGAGTTGCGAGAGCTTGAGAGGTAGTCCTGTTGTGGGTGCTCACTGTTTGTCTGTAGACAGACTGTAATCAGATTGTCCTTCCTCTGGCCTGAGCAGTGTGTCCTCAGCGGGGGAACCAGGCCAGCACCACCATGTTAGTGTTCTGGACAAGGGTACAGGGCCACAGCCTTGAGCAGGCTGCAGTGGAGCCCTGTGACACAACCTGCCATGTCCTGTCTGGCTGGCACAGGGGGGGTACATGGGCTGGTGAAAGGTCTCTGTGTGTGCGTGAGTCCCGTGTGATTGGTCAGTTGGGGTTAGGTCCCGTGTGATTGGTCAGTTGGGGTCAGTTCAGATGAGGGATTGGACTCCCGACTGTCCTCTGTTTTCACAGCTGTGGACTGCAAACCTCTCAGAGCAGGCCACTTGCGTAACTCTGATCCACCCCAGGTGTGTGTGTGTGTGTGTGTGTGTGTGTGTGTGTGTAGCCCTCACTGGGTGCTGGCTCAGGAGATGAAGAATGAGACGGCCTTGAGGTAACCTTACCTCCGCATTTAGTTCTGCATTGTCAGCGCACTCGCCTCCATAAAGATGCACTTAGCCTTTTGACACTAATGCAGCTCGATCGTTCAGTGGCATCCCAACAGCAGAGGGGAACAGAGTCTTGAACAGAACTGATCTTTTCTCAGACCTGTCCTCATAACCTGCGTATCATGGGGGCGTGGCTTGGGAAGGGGGGGGCAGAGTACAGTATTTCTCTGGGGACAGCAGTAGCTCCAAACTTGCCACCACCAACCCGCCCCTCCCCCTACTCCTCCTGCTCTCTGGAGAACAAGAGGCCTGCTTCAGGGGAGACAGGAAGTGCCTGAGCGCCTCACTTCCTGTTTATGGAGTCGGTCTCAGGCAAGGGTAAAAGGAGGGGGTTGGAGTGAAAGAGAGCGATGATTGTAGACAGTCCTTGTGATTTATTTTTCTCTTTTCCTTGAGAGTTATTTCTCTTTTCGATCACTTTCACTTCGTTCCATCTCTCATCTACCTCTCTCTGTCTCTCCCCCTCTCTCTCTCTCTCTCTCTCTCTCTCTCTCTCTATCTCTCTCTCTCTCTCTCTCTCTCTCCTCTCTGTTAGTGTCTCTCTGGCTCTGTCTCAGGGCTGCATAGCTTGGTAATTGCCTCGGTGCTGCAGTGCGCTTGGCAGCCTTGCCCCCTCATTTGTTTCCATTATCTCCCATCTGACGTGGCTGGGGCAGTACCGAGGGGGGAGGGCAGTTACCGAGTAGTTATCGAGGGGGGAGGGCAGTTACCGAGTGGGTGTGGGGTAGTTATCGAGGGGGGAGGGCAGTTACCGAGGGGGGGTAGTTATCGATTTATCGAGGGGGGGAGGGCAGTTACCGAGGGGGGGAGGTCAGTTACCGAGGGGGGAGGGCAGTTACCGAGGGGGGAGGGAAGGCTAAGACATCATGTTTAGAAGGAAAGGAAAGTTTATTCCCAGGAAATGGACATGCTTGTTTCTCCCCACGACCTCGTGTTCACCCGCACATCATGTTTAGTGTGTCTTAGGCAGGCTGAGAGCTGCTGTGTGGGCCACCTGGGGGTCACCTGGGGTCACCTGGGGTTAGAGCATCATCAACACTCTCTCAGGACGCTCTCTAGGAACCAGGTGCTCCCGCAGTCTCTCTGCCATCTCAAAAATGTTGTTCTGGAGCATGTCTGTCTGTATCTCCAGACCCCTCCCCTCTGGCCCCCCTCCCCTCTGGCACTCGGCCCCTCTCTCTGCCCCCCCTCCCCTCTGGCCCCCCTCCCCTCTGGCTCACCCCCTCTGCCTCGCCCCACCCCTCTGGCCCCTCCCTCCCCTCTGGCCTCACCCCTCTTCACCCCTCTGCACCCCTCTGGCCTCCCCTCCCCTCTGCACCCCTCTCGCCCCCCCCACCCCTCTGGCCTCCCTCCTCTCTGGCCCCCCTCCCCTCTGTTTGTGGTCCTAACACAGGATGCTGCTGTCATGCAGAACATTATCTGACAGCACCAGTCTGCTGGTGTCTCCACTGTAGTTAGAGAAGCTTCTAGGCCTCTGGGGCTGGTGTCCGCCCCAGCCTCAGCCACAGCCCCAGCCTCAGCCCCAGGGAAAGTGTGGCCCGGCCCCAGCCCCAGGGAAAGTGTGGCCCAGACCCAGCCTCAGCCCCAGCCCCAGGGAAAGTGAGGCCCAGACCCAGCCTCAACCCCAGCCTCAGCCCCAGGGAAAGTGTGGCCCAGCCTCAGCCTCAGGGAAGGTGTTGCCCAGACCCAGCCTCAGCCCCAGGCCCAGGGGAAGTGTTGCCCAGACCCAGCCTCAGCCCCAGCCTCAGCCCCAGGGAAAGTGTGGCCCAGCCTCAGCCTCAGGGAAGGTGTTGCCCAGACCCAGCCTCAGCCCCAGGCCCAGGGGAAGTGTGGCCCAGACCCAGACAACAGCCATTGTTTCAGTGTCAACCTGTGATCATGAGATCAATATGGCTGTTATTCATGTGGGAAAGGCTGTCCTTGATGCTGTGTTTGCCTACAAGGACATTCCCAGAATAAAGGAATCTGGGGCTTAACGACCTAGGTTAGGAGGAGCTAGATCAGAACTGCACCACCCCACTCCCTCTGTCTGAACGTCTCTGATCCAGTCGGTAGCCTAACAGAAACAGTATGGCCCTGACAGCCATAGTGATCCTACTGTATGTGTATCACCGAGGGGCTTCATATCTTTCGTGATGAACGCTGTGACCGCTTGAGTCATTTCGTACATGAATACGGAGTTAGGCTTTGAAACATTTCAATCAGTGATCCTGTCGGGTGTTATTTGGCTTATTTGACACACTGGTGTTCAGCATTTTAGCTATGCATCTTACATGGCTTGTGGTGTTTTTTTAGGGCCGAATGAGGTTGGTGGTGTTGCCCCGTGAGGTAGCAGCGTTAGCCAGGCAGGTTTAGCACAATACTTGACACTGCGCAGCATCTTTTTAAAGGCAAAATTGTCAAAGTGTCTGTAGTGTCAGGTTCTGTCGAGCCTGAGGCCATCGTACAGGTCAAGGTAAAGTGTAGCGTGCCAAGTTGATCCTTCGTCTGCAGACTGCATTACTCTCGCGTGTCACGCAACCAAAGTAAAATTGCAGCCTTTGCCATTACAAAATGTTGTTTTGTCACATTGCGATATTATCGCGAATGCTATTAATTGTCCAGCCCTAATTCCCACCCGTACTAACTCACTGCTCCCACCTCTAGCTACCTGCCCAGGGTGCTCCTCTCCTGTCTCAGTGCTGACCCCATGTTAGCATGTAGGTCTGAGTCGCTCTCTCTCTGTCTCTGTATGCAGTGTGTCTCCGCTGGGTTAGTCTGGGTCTCTCTCTCTCTCCCTCCGCGTCTCTCTCCCTCCGTGTCTCTCTCTCTGTGTATGCAGTGTGTCTTCGCTGGGTTAGTCTGGGTCTCTCTCTCCCTCCGCGTCTCTCTCTCTCTGTATGCAGTGTGTCTTCGCTGGGTTAGTCTGGGTCTCTCTCTCCCTCCGTGTCTCTCTCTCTGTGTATGCAGTGTGTCTTCGCTGGGTTAGTCTGGGTCTCTCTCTCCCTCCGCGTCTCTCTCTCTGTGTATGCAGTGTGTCTTCGCTGGGGTTAGTCTGGGTCTCTCTCTCCATCCGTGTCTCTCTCTCTGTGTATGCAGTGTGTCTTCGCTGGGTTAGTCTGGGTCTCTCTCTCCATCCGTGTCTCTCTCTCTGTGTATGCAGTGTGTCTTCGCTGGGTTAGTCTGGGTCTCTCTCTCCCTCCGCGTCTCTCTCTCCCTCCCTCCGCGTCTCTCTCTGTGTATGCAGTGTGTCTTCGCTGGGTTAGTCTGGGTCTCTCTCCCTCCGCGTCTCTCTCTCTCTCCCTCCGCGTCTCTCTCTGTGTATGCAGTGTGTCTTCGCTGGGTTAGTCTGGGTCTGAAAGCACTGCTCTGTTCTCTCAGTAGCCCCCGGTCCTCCACCCTAAACACACACTTCTCTCTGCGTCCCTCCATCCTTCAGATGCAGCAGTGTTCCACCCAGTAGGACTGATACTTCCTCCCTCCCCTCCCTCCCTCGCCTCCTCCCCCCTTACTCCCTTTCCCTTCCTCTCCCTCAGGCTAGTTCGGCCCCTCCTCTTTCTCCCCCTTTTATTTCTTGTCTGTCTTCATCTTTACATTTTATTTTGGAAAGCACAGCTGTTCTGAATCTGTTCTAAATATAGTTGAACCCCCTCCACGTCTCTCCATGGAAACGAACCACATTGGGGTTTATAGCCTTCAGAGGAAGTGGGAGGCAGCAGCTGAAACTGGACACGGGATTTAGACTTCGCTTTTAGGAAAGACGATTTTTAAAGTGAGACTGATTTTTTACTTGTCCAACAGCTAAATGTACTTGTCTAAAACAAAAACATTTGTTTCCCCCCCCCCTCCCCCACACACACACAAACACACACACACACACACACACACACACACCCTGCATCATCCTTCCCCTCTCTGCTCCCCACCCAGTCCTTCTGACGTACCGGCTCCCGAACGGAGAATGGAAAACTTGTCTTGTACGCAGTGCCTCAGGGTCTGACTGCAGACATATGGATCATTATGGGATGGATCGCTGTGCTGAGCGGTTATGGGATGTTCGCTGTGCTGAGCGTTATGGGATGGTTCGCTGTGCTGAGTAGAGAATGTATTTACTGGAGAAGGACTTCCACTTGGCTCAGCCAGCAAGGTCGACACTAGCCGCAGACCGGAAGGTCGACACTAGCTGCAGACCGGAAGGTCGACACTAGGAAGGCTGCTGCGCTGGTTTTTCCAGCGGAAGTGCAGGTCCTCCAGCTGTGGACTGCAGTGTTGCAGTACTGCAGTACTGCCTCCTGCCCTGTAGGTGGAGGTGTTGCTCATCAGACTCGTTCGATTTGTTTTCTTTTGTTGTTCCCTCAGAATAGAGCATTGCTCTCACATGCTGTGAAGTGTTTCAGATCAGACCCAAATGGTTCCAACAGCAACATCTCTGAGAGCTGCCAGACTGTTTTTTTGTTGCTGTTCGCCAAACATGTTATCTATTTTTATGTTCGATTGAGAAATATTCAGTCCTGATATTTTATCTGAGCTGGAGGAATGCTTGTGTATCTGTGTGTCTGTCTGTATGTGTGTCTCTACTCGTTGCCATGGTTAAATTTTTCCCTCCTTCCAGGAAAGACTTGTTGTATTTACTTTTAGAAACCCTTCATGGGACGATGTGCTCTGTGTCCTGTGCTCTGGGTCCTGTGCTCTGGGTCCTGTGTTCTGGAGCCTGTGCTCTGGGGCCTGTGCTCTGTGTCCTGTGTTCTGGAGCCTGTGCTCTGGGTCCTGTGTTCTGGGTCCTGTGCTCTGGGTCCTGTGCTCTGTGTCCTGTGTTCTGGAGCCTGTGTCCTGTGCTCTGGGCCCTGTGCTCTGGGCCCTGTGCTCTGGGTCCTGTGCTCTGGGCCCTGTGCTCTGGGTCCTGTGCTCTGTGTCCTGTGCTCTGGGTCCTGTGCTCTGGGGCCTGTGCTCTGTGTTCTGGAGCCTGTGCTCTGGGTCCTGTGTTCTGGAGCCTGTGCTCTGGGTCCTGTGCTCTGGGTCCTGTGCTCTGGGTCCTGTGTTCTGGAGCCTGTGCTCTGGGTCCTGTGCTCTGGGTCCTGTGCTCTGGAGCCTGTGTCCTGTGCTCTGGGTCCTGTGCTCTGGGTCCTGTGTTCTGGAGCCTGTGTCCTGTGCTCTGGGTCCTGTGCTCTGGGCCCTGTGCTCTGGGTCCTGTGCTCTGGGTCCTGTGTTCTGGAGCCTGTGTCCTGTGCTCTGGGCCCTGTGCTCTGGGCCCTGTGCTCTGGGTCCTGTGCTCTGGGTCCTGTGCTCTAGAGCCTGTGCTCTGGGCCCTGTGCTCCTACAGTACAAACATTGTGCTGGACACAAACAAGTGTGAGGCAACAAGAGAAACTTGTAATGGAGTTTCATAATATCTGGACTTCCATCATTCCCTTGTGGGTGATGGGTGCCTGACTTGCTTCCTCCCCCAGAACAGCACGTGCCCCGCTAAGACATCCTCCCTATTAGCTAGTGTTGTTTCAGCGTGTTGTTTGGTCTTTGCTAACTGGCCACAGGTTACTGTGGCGACATGCAAGCTTGACTGTCTGACAGTGACGGGGCAGTTATCTGTTAGACAAACGTACAAACCCCCCCCCAACAGGTACACAGCACCTGATCGTCTCCCAACAGGTACACAGCACCTGATCGTCTCCCAACAGGTACACAGCACCTGATCGTCTCCCCCCCCAACAGGTACACAGCACCTGATCGCCCCAACAGGTACACAGCAACTGATCTTCCCCCCCCCCAACAGGTACACAGCACCTGATTGTAGACTCTCCCTGGGTTCAGGGGTTCAGGGGATGTTTTGCATACTCCGCATTGTGTATGATGGGGAATTCTGCGAGGGAGTGGCCTGGGCATGTCATGACAACCTCCCTCATCTCTCCTGAACACTCTCTTCTTTATATCACTCCTTTCCTTATCTCTTGACCGTCCCAAACGGCTCCTCTCTCTTCTTCTCCTATCTTTGCTTCTCTTCTTCTTCCTCTTCTCTCTCCAGTCTTCCTCTCATTTAGAGGGATCTTCTCCTCAACCTGATTGGATTAATGAGTCTCATACTACTTCTGCTCTCTCTCTGTCTCTCTCTTTGTCTTTACTGTTTCCTTTGTTCAGCCTGTGGGTGGGAGGGAGGGAGGGCGGGCGGGCATGTCTCTACTGGCAGCTCTACTCTCGCTGGAATGCAAAGAGAACAAAAAGAAGGGAGGCTAGGTAGAGCGGAGGGAGGCTAGGTAGAGCAGAGGGAGGGAGGCTAGGTAGAGCAGAGGGAGTGAGGCTAGGTAGAGCTGAGGGAGGCTAGGTAGAGCGGATGGTTGCAGATCCCTCCAGGAGAACATATGTGAAGAGAGAACATGTCTTAGTAGGCTAGCTGTGTGTTAGCACGGTGATGCTTGACTAGGCTAGCTGTGTGTTAGCACGGTGATGCTTGACTTGGTTATCAGTCCACATCAGGCGTGCTCCCTCAGACTTGAACAGGCAGATTCACGTCTCCAGGGTTACCGCACACGCAAGGTCCCATGTGAGCATGCACAGACACGCTAAGCGATCACGCTTGCATGCCACCATACACACACACACACACACACAAACCGACCTGCACACACAGTCTACAAAGTCACACTTGCGTGTTTCCTTCTCAGAGAGCCAGCAACTTGTCCCTGGGTCAGGGTGCCATCTTGTCCCTGGGTCAGCGTGCCAGCTTGTCCCCGGGTCAGCGTGCCAGCTTGTCCTCGGGTCAGCGTGCCAGCTTGTCCCCGGGTCAGCGTGCCAGCTTGTCCCCGGGTCAGCGTGCCAGCTTGTCCCTTGGTCAGCGTGCCAGCTTGTCCCTTGGTCAGCGTGCCAGCTTGTCCCCGGGTCAGCGTGCCAGCTTGTCCCCGGGTCAGCGTGCCAGCTTGTCCCCGGGTCAGCGTGCCAGCTTGTCCTCTGGGTCAGCGTGCCAGCTTGTCCCTGGGTCAGGGTGCCAGCTTGTCCCCGGGTCAGCGTGCCAGCTTGTCCCCGGGTCAGCGTGCCAGCTTGTAGCCAGGTCGCTGGGTTCCCAGCCCTGATGACCTCTGTGTTGCTGCCTTGAAACACCCACAGGCAGATCCTCAACTCACTGTGTTTTTACTGACTAAGGCCTTACCTAAACACACTCCACAAAACCTAAACACACACGCATGCACACACACTCACACAGTCTCCAACTGATGGCTTGCAGGTCTGGCTCAGCTCTGAATCACTCAAACCCTGCCGTTGTATTGGTCAGCTGGCCTGTCAATCAGGATGGTTCTGTGATGCAATTGGCTGGAGGCAGTGGGCTGCCTGGACTGGGTTTAGGCTGTTACCAGGCCTGGGGCACATCTGCTGTGGGTGGTTGTGAATCATCTGTTGCTGGCAGCTTTTCAGCTCTCTTTGTCTCACATAAAAGGCCTGTCTGTCCACTTTGACTTTCAGAGACAACCTGTTGAGCTTGCCAAGGCTGAGAGAAGATGTTCACTAACACGGTGAAACATTGTGTGTAGATTCGATGGTGAACGTTTTGGCATGGGGGGGGTGGGGGGGGCGGTGATGCTGCATGGGAATTGGGCTTCACCTCGGTTCGATGTCATGACCTTTACCGTCAGTCATAATTCTCTGTTAGTGACGTACAAAGCTAACTGTCTGGGACTGTTCTTCCTCGGAGGTCATCTGCCTGTTGGCAGTCTTGTGACGTGGCAAATTACATCATGTCTCATTTCCTTCTGCAGAAAACGATCTCTGTCCAATTCATGGCTTTTTCAAACACCAAGGCTTTTCGAGAACTGCTTATCACAAGGTTTCTATTGACCTAACATGGTGTTGAATAAGAGTTCTTGAGACACGAGGGGTGTTCTTATTAAAGCAGAGCTCTGCTAGGGCCTGGGACGAGGCTCAGAAGCAGCTGCCTGTTCCCCACCAGCAAGTCTTACAGTCAAGCATGTTTCTGCTGTTTGTGTGTGTTTGTGTTTAGTGATCGGGTTACGATATTTTAGATTAGAGGTTTAAAGGGAATCTTCAAATACACACACACACACACACAGATGTTAGTCATATCCTGAATGCTCACAAGTTGAATTCATACTTGAAACTTTTGAGATTCATTGCCGACTTGATAAGGTTAGTGTGTGACGGTGTGTTCTGCTGCTCCAGGTGTGAGGTTAGTGTGTGACGGTGTGTTCTGCTGCTCCAGGTGTGAGGTTAGTGTGTGACGGTGTGTTCTGCTGCTCCAGGTGTGAGGTTAGTGTGTGACGGTGTGTTCTGCTGCTCCAGGTGTGAGGTTAGTGTGTGACGGTGTGTTCTGCTGCTCCAGGTGTGAGGTTAGTGTGTGACGGTGTGTTCTGCTGCTCCAGGTGTGAGGTTAGTGTGTGACGGTGTGTTCTGCTGCTCCAGGTGTGAGGTTAGTGTGTGACGGTGTGTTCTGCTGCTCCAGGTGTGAGGTTAGTGTGTGACGGTGTGTTCTGCTGCTCCAGGTGTGAGGTTAGTGTGTGACGGTGTGTTCTGCTGCTCCAGGTGTGAGGTTAGTGTGTGACGGTGTGTTCTGCTGCTCCAGGTGTGAGGTTAGTGTGTGACGGTGTGTTCTGCTGCTCCAGGTGTGAGGTTAGTGTGTGACGGTGTGTTCTGCTGCTCCAGGTGTGAGGTTAGTGTGTGACGGTGTGTTCTGCTGCTCCAGGTGTGAGGTTAGTGTGTGACGGTGTGTTCTGCTGCTCCAGGTGTGAGGTTAGTGTGTGACGGTGTGTTCTGCTGCTCCAGGTGTGAGGTTAGTGTGTGACGGTGTGTTCTGCTGCTCCAGGTGTGAGGTTAGTGTGTGACGGTGTGTTCTGCTGCTCCAGGTGTGAGGTTAGTGTGTGACGGTGTGTTCTGCTGCTCCAGGTGTGAGGTTAGTGTGTGACGGTGTGTTCTGCTGCTCCAGGTGTGAGGTTAGTGTGTGACGGTGTGTTCTGCTGCTCCAGGTGTGAGGTTAGTGTGTGACGGTGTGTTCTGCTGCTCCAGGTGTGAGGTTAGTGTGTGACGGTGTGTTCTGCTGCTCCAGGTGTGAGGTTAGTGTGTGACGGTGTGTTCTGCTGCTCCAGGTGGCAGGTGAGTCACGTCTCATGCTGGGAAAGGGAGAGGGCTGTTTGTGACTCGTGAATAATCATCAGCCGCTGTTTGTCCACCAGACAAAGGAATGCTTCCGCTGGCCTGGCTCCAAGCCAGTCGACGCACGAGGGCCAGGTGGGATCTGTACCACTGGCTCCAGCTTGTGTGGCGCAACCGCTGCTATTTCTGTCTGTTCCCATGATGCACCTCACCTCCCATGATGCACTTCATCTCTCCCATTTACTGGCTTTCTCAGTCAAGGAACACTCCAGTTCAGGTAATTGCCACCTGACATTGACATCGTCACGACTTGTGTGTTAATAGTAAATGCAGAGGCTCTGTTCTGCGTCAGCGAGCCTGAATGCCGGCTCGTCTATTTCAGGCCACCGGGCTGATCTAATACTTGGAGGTAAATGAATGGAAAGTTCTCCTCTGAATGGGTTTCCATGATGTGAATTGCTCTCACTTCAGTGGTCAACTCGAGAAAGGCCAGACGGCTTCTTCTCTGACTGCCCCCCCCCCTTCTTTCTACTACATTCGTTATTGAAGTTGTACCCTCACCCACACACCCACACACACTGATGCTCTCTCTAGGATCATGCTGGGCTCCAGAGATCCTCTAGGTTAGTCTGTCTTTGTGAGTGTCCATGCTACAGCTGGATGCTGGGTCTGGGTCACAGAAGAGGGAAAACAACTTTGGACATGTTTAGAAAAAGTGAAGCCACATAAAGAGAAGTGAAATGGAACACTAGAGAGACGATAGGGAACCTGTGAATGGAAAGCATGAGCCTGGATGTTATCTTCTCCGCGTTCCGTTCCAGTCGTGGGACGGCCCTTCGCAAGTATCCATGACGACTGTACGTTCGTAGTTCAAACTGGTTAACATGGAATGCTGCACTGGCAGTTACCAGGCTTTCACCTCAACTACCTGAGCAACTTGGATGCACACCTGGGCCCTTTACAAACCCTGTCCGTCTCCACCGAGGCAGGTGTGTTGGTGTGACTCTACATCATCACCAGAGCTGCTGATCATGTGATCTTCCCAAATCAAGTTGCTACTCGCCTCCTCCAGTCTTCCTCCTGTGGTTAGGTAGCATAGTTCCAGGTAAGGTTCACAGTCAAGCCTAGGAATGCTGCTCGGCTGTCTCAACATGCCACCCAGGCCTGCGGCTAGTCCCCACTGCAGCTAGTCCCCTCTGCAGCTAGTCCCCTCTGCAGCTAGTCCCCTCTGCAGCTAGTCCCCTCTGCAGCTAGTCCCCTCTGCAGCTAGTCCCCACTGCAGCTAGTCCCCTCTGCAGCTACTCCCCTCTGCAGCTAGTCCCCTCTGCAGCTAGTCCCCTCTGCAGCTAGTCCCCTCTGCAGCTAGTCCCCTCTGCAGCTAGTCCCCTCTGCTGATAGTCCCCTCTGCGGCTAGTCCCCTCTGCAGCTAGTCCCCTCTGCAACTAGTCCCCTCTGCTGCTTAAAAGAGTAGATTTATTGTTTCTTATTAAATATATGGGGTTCAATTCCGTTTCTAGAGAGATAAAAGAGCCTTGGGCTGTTAACTTTACTATAATACATTAGTCATTATTAGTATATATAAATATATATACTTTCAAGTCATAACAAAAAAAGTGAAGTACTAAACAGAGTTGGAACTTTCCAACTATAACACAAACTTAACTAGTACAGTTGTAACAAAGGTATTATTACGACGTTGACTTTTCCAACTGTTTGAGAGACGCGTGCTATAATACAGTTGATTATGGCGATACATATCTGCTAGTTGATACCTTTGTGGTACCTCTTTAAGGAAACATTTTGGCGAAAGACGTGCATTTCTCCCTCTGAATCTCCACCTAATGATAAGATATGCACGCTGTCAGTTCAGTGACTCTCGCCTTTCTGGTTGGTTCAAAGTGCAGAAAGGGGAGGACGTCTACTAACGTGTTTTCCCCACCCCCGGGTTTGTTCTGCGGATAGTTTTACTGTAGTGATCTTTATGGTTCGAGTCTCAACGGAGAGGAACGTGGAGGAATAGTTTTAGTAAATTTGTGCTCCAAAGATATGGTCGGAGATTATTCTCTTTCAGGAGACAGTACGGATATGCACTCTCAGAGAAACGTGAAAAGTGGATTAAGTTGTAAAATGGTACTTCAGGCAGTGGGCAAAGTCCTAAGGTAAATAACAAGTTTGTGTTATTCGTTTGTATTGCTGTTTATCCATCCAACTCCATATTTATCTCAGATCATTCCACACTGTAATTTGACAACGGGGCACCGAAATGCTGCTCCGGACGGTCCGCATGACAGCAGTATGCGCGTGTATATAAGTGGAACTTTGCATGTGACAGTAAGAGAAGCTACTTGCTCTCCGATGATCAAAGAATTTGTGTTCCCCGAGTGTAGCACGTTAGTCGGCGGTGTCCCTCACGTGTCATAATGTACGGAATATTGTTGTTGCCCAAGTGTCCAAAGTCGAACTACTGTAATTGCCACAGTAAAGCGAGTTGTATTCGTGTTAACCCGTTGCATTTCTAAATTGATGCACATCAATTGTTGATAGCACGAAGGCCTACTATCTGGTTTTCGGTAGGCTATATCATTGCTGACTCGTGTATTGGGTCCACTTGCCTTGCAACGTTGCGATCAGTAGGTTTTCCATAAACCAGTAGTCTCCGAGTCTTTAAAGAGGACATTGTCGCCACTCTTTAGCTGTAATTAAAAGCATTAGTTGTCTCCCAAGTTCCGGGTAGCAGCAATTCACTGGGTAATGGTATGTTGTATGGCAAAACCTTTTAGATTCGCCAAGTACCCATCGGCTCGACATCAAGAACAATGGAAATGTGACACTCCACCTTCATTTGGGTATAAATAATGTAATGCTTTTTTTAATGTAGTTAAATATAATTGAATCCTTTAAATTATGGTTATTTAGTATAAAAAGTATCCTAATTGATACTGCTACTATTTTCACCTTTCATTTTACACTGCTTTGCATACCATTTGTTTTGTTATCAACCAAGCATGTTCAAAATGCATGCGTAACGTCAGTGTGCGGTACAAACAATATATCTGATATGCGATGTTTGACAAATGTATGAGCCAAAAAGAAGAGTTTGAGCTTTTTTGTAAGAAAGTAATCATTATTGTAAGTGTGCAGTGAATTCCTAGGCCCATGGCAACTCTGGACTCCCAGAGAGCTGTCCTGGATGAGACGGGCCGAAGGCTGGCCTGTCCACCTGGAGGGCAGGAGGACCTGTTGACACCGAGACACACTGAGTGAGAAGCTGGAGGAACACACAGATCTAGTTGGTTCTCCTTCCACAGTCAAGCTTAGCAACAGGTGCTCGTTTTCTACAGCCAAACCAAATGCCTGAGAATTGTCCTCATGACGTCTGTTCAGTAGCGTTTTACAGCTAAGAATGTTGACCTTCTGAGGATTCTATTACGCATGCTTCCACCAGACTGCAGCATCAGGCAGACAGGCTCTGTAGGGGCTGTACGTTAGCTGATGCAGATCTTCAGACGGCTAATGACTGGTTGTACTGTACGCCTCTTCAGGAGAACCTGACATGCTGCTTGACATACCACTCCCGTAGTCCTAGGTTAGTTCACTAGGAGAGACACTACGCTGTACATGTTACTTTGGAAAATAAATATAATTCCCAGAAGGTGACGTTTGTAATTGACACGTTCACAAATGTGCACAGTGGGAAATGATCAATAATAATCTTATTTCCTGGAAGGCTTAATGGCCGACTATGTGTGAACATGGGAAACAACAGCCAGGCAGAGCATCCAGGTACAGCAGCCAGGTAGAGCAGCCAGGTACAGCATCCAGGTAGAGCATCCAGGTAGAGCAGCCAGGTACAGCAGCCAGGTACAGCATCCAGGTAGAGCAGCCAGGTACAGCAGCCAGGTACAGCATCCAGGTAGAGCAGCCAGGTAGAGCATCCAGGTAGTTTTATTGCCGACGAGGCCTGGAGGAACCCACCCTGACCCTGATGAAACACTTCAAGTCCTGACCTTTTCCCACGTACACACCTGATCTAATCAGTCCAGGGGGATTCTCTCCCAGCTTCTCTTTGTCATCACTCCTCTCATGTCTGATCAGTGACCAGAGATTAGGACATGAGATATGTGTCTCTCCAGACTCCCCTTCTCTCACCGCCCAGACAGGGCTTGGTCTCTCCTCGTCATGTTGATGAGCCTACATTACAGAGACTGCAAAGACTCAACTGGAGACATTCAGCCCATCTTATTTGGAGCCTGGAGTCTAGAAGGAGCTTGTCCAGACCAGACCGAAGTCTTCCGTTTTCGGGCAGTCTGAAGAGTCTGGGGCTCAGAGTGTGGTGGTCTCTGTGCTGTCTGGAGCTCAGGGTGTGGTGGTCTCTGTGCTCTCTGGAGCTCAGGGTGTGGTGGTCTCTGTGCTCTCTGGAGCTCAGGGTGTGGTGGTCTCTGTGCTCTCTGGAGCTCAGGGTGTAGTGGTCTCTGTGCTCTCTGGAGCTCAGGGTGTAGTGGTCTCTGTGCTCTCTGGAGCTCAGAGTGTGGTGGTCTCTGTGCTCTCTGGAGCTCAGGGTGTAGTGGTCTCTGTGCTCTCTGATGCCTGGCCTGGCTGCAGTGGTTTCACTTGGTCTCTCTGAGCCAGCCGGTCCCGTCTGTGGTTTTTCGGGGAAAAGAGCCGTTAAGACTGGATGTTCAATTTGCAGGCCTGAAATAGATGTGGACCAGAACAGGGAGTCAACTGATCTGCCTGGCGTCTGCTCTGGCTGAATGGAAGACTGTTATCAGGATGGTCAAAGTCTCTCATATTGATTCTATTCCAGTTCTGTTTGAGCCATTCTAATGGCCCCAGAGCTAAGTTCACGAGGGGAGCAAGGAGCCTCCTGATAGTGTGAATATCCAGAGTCTGATAACTCTTTGTAAGGTGGGGTCAGATGGCTGAGCGGTTAGGGAGTCGGGCTGTTAATCAGGAGGTTGCCGGGTCGATTCCCGGCCGTGCGAAATGACGTTGTGTCTTGGGAAAGGCGCTTCACCCTACTTGCCTCGGGGAGAATGTCCCTGTACTTACTGTGAGTCGCTCTGGATAAGAGCGTCTGCTAAATGACTAAATGTAAATGTGCTGCTGTTCTCTGACTGCAGATGTGTTCAATGAGCCGTTTCCAGGTCAGAGGTCATGAACATCAGGAGGGAGAACAGCGAATGTATTACCTTGGGAAGTCTCCCACACATACAAGCAAGACTTCCAGAGTCCTGGAATACATCTTGTTTACGATAGTTGTGTTGCCATGAGCGCAGCATGCTGCCGCCCCTCCCCCGTCATACAGCCCATTAACTAGCCCACATCCACACGCCAATAGCTAGGTTCCTCCCCCAATTTGACCAGGCCAATTTAAGCAACTGTTGTGGAATATTGGGCTTGGCTGGATTCAGTTGCCGAGGGGGGGAAAGTCAATCCCATCTATGAGAGGAGGACAGAACACGCCAGACGTAGTCAGATGACATCATGAAGCCTAACAGGAAGCAGGAATCTGAAGTGTGTCTCCGGGCCTGTAAAACCACAGCTCGTGCGTCAGCCATGGTGGACTTCGTGCGTGCTTTCGTGTTGAGGCGATAACTAATTGTGTTGTTGGCATGGACTCTAGTCCGCCTTGGTTTCAGGTTTGCCTACTTTTGAAGCTAAATCGTTGCTAATTAGGGGGTCTTTTCTGCTAACTGGATCTAAAGGTGTGGGCGTGCGCTAAACACCAGGCTGGCACCGTTCTCCACACTTTCCTTTAGTGGGATCGTTCAGTTTATGAAAAGCGGGTTGTTTCTGGTAAAAGAATGTTCTGGACCTGAAAGTAGCAAGGCTCTGGCCTCACTGGACAGGGATCTATTTTTGAACTTGTGTGAATTGAGCATTCAGAAGTCCTGGCATGCAGGCAGCTTGTATATTCAGTAGATCACGACTCATCGCTGTAACATACAGTCAGAGAGGGAGCCAAGTAGGCCTCAACGTGACTGTAAACAGTTTAGCACTTCTCAGAAGAAGCCAGGTAGTCAGTATAGAACCTGAGCGGTTTTGAGTGTGGCGTGGCTAGGAATGATCTGTCTGTTTTCCTGTCACGACGCAGTTTGTTGGATGTATAGAAGTACACTGCAGTTCACACAAGCAAAATGCCCTCTGAGCCTATACACTGCTGTCTGTGAGCTGAGCCCTGTGAGCTGAGCCCTGTGAGCTGAGCCCTGTGAGCTGAGCCCGGCCTCGTTTGAAGCTGAAAACACATTGAAGACGCTCTCTCTTACCTTCTCTTCACTCACCTGTTCAAATAGCACTTGTATCTAGTCAGAAGCCTTAGGCTTTTCTGACACTCAACATCTTTCCATTTCTCCCTGCTCTCTCCCTTCACCGTTCTCTCTTTACCCTCTCCATTGCTTTCCTCTCCTCGCCTTCTCTGCATTTTCATTATTTATCAATCCTTCTCTCTCCTTCTCTCACTTTCTTTATTCTCTCCAGTTCCCTCATATCTCTCTTTATCTCTGTCTGGCTCCCTCCCCCCCTCTCTCCCTCCTCTCTCTCTTAAAGGGAGCAGCATGCGGTTGGGTGCTGCAAGCTGCATGTTCTGTCATGAGGAAGAGCTTACTATGCTCTGGCCTCATCTAGAGATCATCAACACACACAGCTTCTAAAAGACCTGTTAGAAATCATGAGGCTCCTGGGAAAGTTTGAAATAGTTTCCTTTTCCTTTGGAAAACATTGTTTCACTTTGCCATTCTCTCTCTCTGTCTCTCTCTCTGTCTCGTCGCTCTCTCATCTCTCTCTCTCTCGTCTCTCTCTCTCTCTCTCTCTCTCTCTCTCTCTCTCTCTCTCTCTCTCTCTCTCTCTCTCTCTCTCTCTCTCTGTCTCTCTCTCTGTCTCTCTCTCTCTCTCTCTGTCTCTGTCATAATTTTCCACATGACGTAAAACATTGTGTGGTGTGATGAGGAGAATTCTGGAGCCAATAGTTTATTTTGGGATAAGGAAAATGTCCTCTATGCCAACCCCCTCCCCTTAAACACACACACACACAGACACACACACACACACAGCTTGCTCTTGGTAAAGTTTCCTCTGGCAGCGTCGTTGCCATAAAAGGCAGTGTTCACCTCCTTGCCAGGCCAGGGAGTGTCAGCAGCCAGTATCAGGCCCACGCCTCTGGGCTTGGACCGGAGGGGCGCAGGCTGTCTGGCACCAAGACCAAGTCAGCCATGACCCAGACCCAGAGGCAGGGGACCAAGTCAGCCATGACCCAGACTCAGAGGCAGGGGACCTGGTCCAGCCATGAACCAGAGCCCGGGGACCTGGTCCAGCCGAGTCTAGCCAGCGGAGCGTTGAAACGCTCTGTGTTCTCAGAGCCTTGGTGTCGAGGGGTTTTGAAGTCGCTGCATGAATTCCTGAGAGAAGCCAAGACAAGACAGAACATGCACAGGTCCTGGGCTGTGTGTACCACTTTGATCAATAACTAAACATACTTAAGGGTCCTGTGTGCTGTACTGAAAACACACACATGCCAATCCACCACATATGAGTGCTGTTTCAGGATTCAGTTTCTAAAGTTATTAAATCGAATAAACGACTAAAATGTCAAAGTAAGAAGTAGTTGAGGTTGTGTGGTTGTGTGGCTCTGCTGTAGGGTGATGTGGAGGTCAGTTCTGGAGTCACCAGCAGACTGAGCCACCAGCTGCCCAGGCCTGTCTGTCAGCTAGCGCCTACAGAGTCTATCAGAACTCTCTCTCCCTTTCACTCTCACTCTCTCTCTCTCTCTCTCTCTCTCTCTCTCTCTCTCTCTCTCTCTCCCTTTCACTCTCTTCAGCCACCACTCTTCTACCACTCTCTCAATTTCTCTCCCTCCCTGTGAATACCCCCCCCCACACACACACACACACACACACCCCTTATTGCCCTGCCAGCTGGACACAACAGCTGTGTCACAAGATCCTCATCCTGCTGCAGAAGAGAGGGAAAACAGGGCAGTTACCCCCGATCAGGTGTTTTTGACTTAACGGTGATCCTCAAGCTTTGACAGTTGTGTGGGACTGAGACGGGCCGTGTTGCAGGGGGTCTCCAGCTCTGCTCTTGCACGCATCCTCGCTGCCGGGCCATGCAGAAACAGCAGCTAGCTGTAACACAAAGCAGCTAGCTGTAACACAAAGTAGCTAGCTGTAACACAGCAGCTAGCTGTAACACAGCAGCTAGTTGTAACACAAAGTAGCTAGCTGTAACACAAAGCAGCTAGCTGTAACACAGCAGCTAGCTGTAACACAAAGTAGCTAGCTTGTAACACAAAGTAGCTAGCTGTAACACAAAGCATCTAGCTGTAACACAAAGCAGCTAGCTGTAACACACAGCAGCCTCAACGCACCACAGTCCTGTCATGTGTTTCCACAAGTGTTTATTAGTTCCCATGGATGTCTGCTGGTCCTAACTCACCTCTTTTCATTCTGTTCACTGTCTCTCTCCCCCCTCCCTCTCTGTTTGGGGGGTTGGCCTGGCTATAAAGACAGCTTGTGTGCCCCTCTCTCTGGAGGGCTCAGTTCAGGGTGTTGGCCCTGGGTGTTTATTATGCTCCCCCCCCACCCTCATTAGAGTCACGGCTGTGCCTCCCCTGGTTCTGCTCAGAGGCAGCTTCCAGGAACCAGGATTTGGAAGTGTGCTTGGGAAGGAAAGGGAAAGGTGACGGCCAAGAGCACAGAGTGCGGAGGACATTGTGTCCAGACAGTGGGGAGCGAGGGACAGCGGAAATAAGGGTCAACAAAGGCACAGTAGATTCAGGGAGCTAAAAAACTCTGTCCTCAAATAAACCCAATCCCTGCTTGCCTGGCCTGGAAGAAGAGAGGAGCTGAAATTGAGATGGAGAAAGAGCAGGGGGTAAGAGAGATGGAGGGAGCTGTTAGAGCAGGAGCAGGGGGTAAGAGAGATGGAGGGAGCTGTTGGAGGAGGAGCAGGGGGGAAGAGAGATGGAGGGAGCTGTTAAAGGAGGAGCAGCGGGGGAAGAGAGATGGAGGGAGCTGTTACAGCAGGAGCAGGGGGGAAGAGAGATGGAGGGAGCTGTTGGAGGAGGAGCAGGGGGGAAGAGAGATGGAGGGAGCTGTTAAAGGAGGAGCAGCGGGGAAGAGAGATGGAGGGATCTGTTAGAGGAGGAGCAGCGGGGAAGAGAGATGGAGGGAGCTGTTAAAGGAGGAGCAGCGGGGAAGAGAGATGGAGGGAGCTGTTAAAGGAGGAGCAGCGGGGAAGAGAGATGGAGGGATCTGTTAGAGGAGGAGCAGCGGGGGAAGAGAGATGGAGGAGCAGGGGGGGAGAGAGATGGAGGGAGCTGTTGGAGGAGGAGCAGGGGGGAAGAGAGATGGAGGGAGCTGTTAAAGGAGGAGCAGGGGGGAAGAGAGATGGAGGGAGCTGTTGGAGGAGGAGCAGGGGGGAAGAGAGATGGAGGGATCTGTTAGAGGAGGAGCAGCGGGGAAGAGAGATGGAGGAGCAGGGGGGAAGAGAGATGGAGGGAGCTGTTGGAGGAGGAGCAGGGGGGAAGAGAGATGGAGGGAGCTGTTGGAGGAGGAGCAGCGGGGAAGAGAGATGGAGGGAGCTGTTAGAGGAGGAGCAGCGGGGGAAGAGAGATGGAGGGAGCTGTTGGAGGAGAAGCAGCGGGGAAGAGAGATGGAGGAGCAGGGGGGAAGAGAGATGGAGGGAGCTGTTAAAGGAGGAGCAGCGGGGAAGAGAGATGGAGGAGCAGGGGGGAAGAGAGATGGAGGGAGCTGTTGGAGGAGGAGCAGGGGGGAAGAGAGATGGAGGGAGCTGTTAAAGGAGGAGCAGGGGGGAAGAGAGATGGAGGGAGCTGTTAGAGGAGGAGCAGGCGCTCGTGAGAATACTAATCAGGATGTATCTGTTCCCAGATAGGGAACTGAAGCCTTGTGGGGTAGTTTGATCTACGATGGTTAAACTGCCCTCTGTTTAGTGACCACAGACAGGCAGACAGGCAGGCAGACCAAGCATGTGTTCAGCATGTCTGCTCCTGTTAGAACTCGCCTCACTGGTTAATATTAACCTGTTTGCCCTTTGACCCCCTCTCCCTCCCTCCCTCCCCCCTCGGTGTGTATCAGTGAGGGCTCTGTAGGTGGGGAGGAGCGCTGGAAGTGTCACGGTGGTGTGACGTGACAGTAGTATGCTACAAGTAGCAGGACAAGGTTCCCTGGAGGACAGTCTGTCTGTGTGCTAACTGGCCCCAGCAGGTCAGGGATCACATAATGCTACAGCAGCTCCTCGTAAGCTACCTGCGGCCCGCCAAGGCTAAATTTCAGCCGCCACGGTAATCAGAAATAGGGCTGTACAACATTTTAGGTCGTCTATCAGCAGTGATTGTTAGAGTGCATGTCGGAGAATAGCACGGACACGCGCTTCACACCGCAGTTGAGATTGCGTGTGTGCGTCTTGAGAATTGTTAAGTGGTATAACTTATGTTGTCAGTTCATTTAAGCCTGTTATTGTATTAGTCTGCAGTTCTTGCTAATTTAAATTACGTTAACTGGTGATTTTCGTTGTTTCTATTCTTCCCCTGCTACAGTAAAGTCTGTTGATTTGATAGCGATTGCTGCCTTTTGCTCACGTTTGTATTTTAGGTGCAAACAGCAGAATTCCCATATCTCTTGAAAGCTTCCCTGCTTGACTGATTTTGGTATAGATTTGACTGTAAAACTGTTAAATGATTAACTTTGTGACATGACGTGAAGACATGGCTGCCGCCGATGACTATGCGGTCTACCGGGCGACATTCTCACTCAAACTTAAAGACTTTCGTGCCCCTGTTTCCTGCAGGAAGTCCAAGACGAAGCCCAATGGGAAGAAGCCGCCGGCAGAGGAGAAGAAGCAGTACCTGGAGCTGGAGTTCACCAAAGTACGCGTCGTCGACTTCGACCTCAAAGAGCTGGTGGTCCTGCCCAGAGAGATCGACCTCAACGAATGGCTCGCCAGCAACAGTGAGTTAACTAAGAGATGATGGGTGGGGTCTTCTAGGGTGGTTATAGTGATTCACTCTGCTAGAAAGAACTGAGTAACGCCTTCAATTGGCAGAAGTTTTACAAAGCAGCTAGCGAATAAATTGTACTTGAATCCTGGTGGCAGAAAGTTTCTAGCCTGACCAAACAAAACACTGTAGTGTAGTAACACTGTTGGATGTCAGTATCCTATAGTACCACAGTGTAACCATAGTAACAGTGTAACATAGTAACAGTGTAACATAGTAACAGTATGGTTGTATGGTTTATTGAGTCTCTCTGGTCTTGTAAGGGAGATGGTGCTGGCAGCCAGGTGTGTAGAGACTGGAAGCTCCGCCTTCAGGAGCTGTTAAAACAGTCTTACGTAAAAACAGATGGGCAAAGTTCTCGCCAGTGAAGGCATTTTTTGGCATGAAATGTCGTTATACAATCCTGCCTGTATCAACTTGTATCTAGCTCTTATCTAGCTTGTGTTATCAATACAAACGGCTCTAGTTTTATCAGTGTCTGTTTTTAAACAGCTGAAAGGAATGAACTTTTCCGTGTGCGCTTCATGTGCGAACGTGTTCGTCTGAAGGGAGCCTGTTCTGCACCAAGATTCAACTCTTGATTGATTGTCAAACAGGACTAGTATAGTATTCATTTCAAGATGTTGAATATGCTGACATTCTACTGTGTGGAGTTTGTGGGCACTGACTGTTCCTCTCCTTTCCCCCAGCAACCACCTTCTTCAATCTTATAAACCTGCAGTACAGCACCATCTCAGAGTTCTGCACTGGGGAAACCTGTCAAACCATGACCGCCTGCAGCACGTGAGTCACCTGCGCTGATGTCCTCATCCTTTATTCATCACTGATTCCGCCGCACCCCATTGGTTTATTCATCAGCAGTCCAGCATATCATTGGTTAATTCATCAGCAGTCCAGCATCTCATTGGTTAATTCATCAACGATTTTTGCAGGCAGGAAGAGAAACCTGCTGATAGCAGCAACTGACCCGACCTGAGGCTTGATCTCTTTGCTTTAGTTTATTTGCACGCTCGCTCACTCCCTCTGTAACTGTGGTGTTTATTTGCACGCTCGCTCACTCCCTCTGTAACCATGGTGTTTATTTGCACGCTCGCTCACTCCCTCTGTAACTGTGGTGTGCGGTGGAGCGGCCCAAAGTGAAGAAGAATCTAGAAGAATCTAGGCTAATGCTAGTTGGGGAATGTTCAGAATGCTGCAAGCGTTCTTCAACAGCAGTAGCTGAGCTTAGTGTTTGAGATGTGGAGCGTTCCAAGGTCATGGTACTTTGAACAAAACTTGGAACCCTTGAATGGATTAATCCTCTAGATTCAAACAGAAGAAGAGGCAGTCCCTTAAACACCCCCAAACTGAGACTTTGGTAGATAGTGTCTGTTCCACTCAGGCCTCGGTCATAAAGGACAGCTGGTGTGTGTGTGTGTGTGCGCTGTCTGCTCTGGAGTTAGCCAGGGCAAACCCAAGCTGTTGTAAAAGGCTACTGAAAACAGCCACAACATGGAGGCCTATTCAGGCTGTGTGAGCAGAGAGGAAGGTGTCTGGCTGGAAGGGTTTACCATGTGAGCTGAGAGGAAGGTGCTGGAAGGGTACCTAACCTGTTTGCCCCGTCAGGCCAGGTGCGCCTTCCCTTGAGGTTCTGCTTGTGTGTACTGGGGGCAGGAATAACCTGACCGCCCACACTTTCTGGAACCTACGCACACACACACACACACACACCCTTCCACACCTGCGTCCTGAGCAGACAGACATGAAGCGCACACACACACACACGTTGACGTGACAAAGTGGAAAGAGGACAGACAATAGAGGGGTCTGAAGTGACTCATATTTGACACACGTTTATCTTCAGGTCAAAAACCTTTGAAACATTCCTTCTGGGTTTTTCCGCTGGTGTCGTCACAACCTACCGTGGGAAAGGCAGAGCTACAAGACTAGTTTTTCAGAGGCACAGAAACGATGATGTCCGACCTCGATGTGAGCTCGGGGTAAAAGGATGAGTAATAGATAGATAGACTTTATTAATCCCGTGGGGGAAATTCAGGATGTTGTACAGGCTATGTAACGCTCTCACTTAGCTAGCTACAGGAAGAACACCTTTGTCTTCTGACTATGTCGTCTGTGTGGAGATGGCGGTCCACCGTCTGTGCTGTGGTCTGTGGTGTCGCCATGACGGCTGTACCCCTCCCCCCTTACCCCTCCCCTCTCCAGGGGCTGAACCGAGACTCAGTCACTACGTCAACATCCCCTGCCCCAGGCACTGTTAAACAACCTATTTTGGGCAGAAAAGTTTCCATAAGCTTTGAGACTGGGTCCATTTGGTTGTATTTAAACCCATCGAGTGCGTGTGCGTGTGTGCGCGCGCACTGGGCCCATGCGGGTGTGTGTGTGCGTGCATGTTTCACTAGTCCTTTATTCAGTGTTTTCCAGAGGGTGGACACCTGTGTTTTTCTGGTTTAGTAAGTCTGTTCCACTCCCTGCACGTCACCCACCCCCACACACACACACACCCACACACACACACGCAGTCTCCTTTGTGCATTGTTGATTATTGGTCGGTGACCTGGTCTAGTGGTCAGTGGGTCTCCTGCAGGGTCAGTTATGTAGACATGCTACATTCCACAGGATTTGTAATGTCTACCTCTTAACCAGACCCAAACCAGGAATGCTTCCTGACACCCTCGGCCTCGCTCCATTACTCCCTCCCACACCTCTCTGAGTTGGGTTCCTCCTATAGGCACGCTCTGGGATCTTCTCTGAGTTGGGTTCCTCCTATAGGCACGCTCTGGGATCTTCTCTGAGTTGGGTTCCTCCTATAGGCACGCTCTGGGATCTTCTCTGAGTTGGGTTCCTCCTATAGGCACGCTCTGGGATCTTCTCTGAGTTGGGTTCCTCCTATAGGCACGCTCAGGGATCTTCTCTGAGTTGGGTTCCTTCTATAGGCACGCTCTGGGATCTCGAGTCGTCAGTTGAGGGGTTCAGATGTTGAGATGTCTGTTGAGGTGTTGGAAGCAGTCTTGATGGTTAGGGTGGGCTTAGGGTGAGGGTGTTAGGGTGGGGGTGTGGGGGTGTTGGCAGGCACGGCTTCACAGGCTCTACAAGATGCCCAGTCAGCTGTTTAACTTGGCTCATTTGATGCTTTGCCGACTAGACAACTACCCCCCCTCACACACACACACAGATTATTCAACGTGTCAGCTCTCAGAACCAGCTATCCTCATTAGCTAATGGCTGCTTCCTCGGTCCTAACCTTCTCTTGTGTATCTCAACCTTTCCTGCTAGCATAGCGTAGCCCAGCACTGCTTGAGCCTGCATATCCAACATTGTTTGGTGGCATGCTGTTTGACCTTGCTAACTGAGATAGCCTGCTGCTAGCCCGCAGGGCAGCTTTCAGTCACACAGGGTGTCTTAAGAGGGTCACCCCTCCGGAAATGTCTGGCCATGATGGCGACTTGGAGATCAGTGTCACATTTCTCCCAGACTGCAAGAAGCAATGGCCAATCAGCACATGAAAGGGCCATGGAAGGAAGGGCGGGGGAGGAGGAGGGGGGGGGTATGTAAACATATCCATGTTAGGAGGAGATGGAAGTGGAAGTCCCCATTCAGGAATGTTAGTCATTCATCAGTCTGGTATTGGAAGTCAGGGGCTGTCTGCGATGATGAAATACTGGGGCTGTTATGGCGTCATGTTGCAGAGTGTCTTCATATCCTCCCGCTTAACGACGTGAATTAAAAGACTTACCTGAACACATACTTACCTGGAATGTGTCTTGCGGTGAGGAAGTTAGCTCACATCGTCCCAGAACACACCTGTCCAGGTAACATTCACTGTGTGTTCTGTGGAAGCCAGGTGAATGTTACCTTTCATGTAACATTCACTGGATGTTCTGTGGAAGCCAGGTGAATGTTACCTTTCCATGTAACACTGTATGTTCTGTGGAAGCCAGGTGAATGTTACCAAGTGGCATCACTGCCTGTATCTTGTGTATTGTGTCATTACATTAGGAGACAAAGGTTCACATTGTCCCTGTTACACGTAGATCGCAACAGTAGAACCAACATGCTCTCTCTCTCTTCTTCTAGAATATACTACTGGTATGACGAGAGGGGGAAGAAGACTAAGTGCACAGCGCCACAGTACGTGGACTTCGTCATGAGTCTAGTGCAGAAACTGGTTACAGATGAGGACATCTTTCCCACAAAATACGGTGAGTTTGCTGTCCTCAGGCCTGCAGCGCCTCTATGTGGCCTGGCTGTGGTACTGCAGTCATCTGGGTGGAGGAATGCTGTGCAGCAGTTGCTACTGAGTTGCTCTAGCGCCTGTGTTTAGGTTTCGTGAAAACACTCGAGTTCTGTAGGTCTACAGGATTTAGCTTCAAACCCAATACCAAGACATCATTCTCAAGTAGTCATTCAGGAAGGCTATTTCCCATCTCGGTAAAGCAAAGAAACGTATTTCATCTATAGAAGCATGTTGAGGTCTGTTTCTCTTGAAAGAGTCACTCTTCTTAGGCATACGACGTGATGAGTAACCCCTCCTTTCTTCCTCCTCTTTTATCTTCTGTCCGTGCAGGCAAAGAGTTCCCCAACTCATTTGATTCTTTGATAAAGAAGATCTGCCGGTTCCTGTTCCACGTTCTGGCTCACCTTTACTGGGCGCACTTTAAGGAGACCGTGGCTCTGGATCTCCAGGGCCACCTGAACACTCTGTATGCACATTTCATCGTTTTCGTACGGGAATTCAACCTGGTGGACCCCAAGGAGACCTGTATCATGGACGACCTGTCCGAGGTCCTGTGCGCCCCCGCCCCGCCCCAGCCGCCGGCCCCCTCCAGCCCCACCTCGTCCCCGTCCCCCTCCCCACAGAACCACGTGACGGAGAGATGAGCAGGGCGTGACGTGAGGAACCATGACTGGAGAAGATGGAAGATGAGATGGAGGAACATCGGCCTGCCCCCCCCTCTCCTCAGCCCACAGCGGCAGCAGGACTTAGAGACCTACTACTACCCTTATATTTCGCTACCAAGACAACAACCAACCAACCAGCCGAAAGGAAAGGGGGGGGGTGGGTTTGGGGGGGGTGGGGATGGGTTGGGGGGGTAGCGGAGGGGTTTGTTACGCCAGCAGGAATTGGCGTGAGCGTTCCTCACGGGCAAACCCCTTCCCACCTTCTCTGCAATTTAAATTAGGAACAAACAATGTTTATGTTTTATTTTAATATTCATTTTGTTTTATTTTTTATAAAATAAAATAAACGTTTTATTGTTTTGTTTCCCCCCCCCCTTCCTCGTTGGAGACAGTGTTTGTGTTCCCCTCCTTCTGGCCTACCTGGCAGACAGCACCAGGGATCTGCTTTGCTTCAACATACTATTGTACAGTGTTGTTAATGTGTGGAGAAAAGGCATCTCCTTTATCCTATGGGCTCTTCACTCCCCCGTACAGGTGGGTGGTCCCTACGCTGGCCAGTAGGAAGCCATGTTACTGCCTGGTGGGGTGATACCAGCCAATCACTGTTTGGGTTGTTTATCTGGGGATCTTCCTACTCAGGAACTGAGGAGAACATGTCACTGCTGCCGGGGAGAAATACTTGCTCTCATTTTCTCTCTCTCTCCACAATACTGCCCCTCAGTCCTTTAAACCTCCATATTACTGTTGTCATTCTTGTATAACTAGTCACACGATCACCTGGTATGTCCCAATCCACATATAGGGGGCAGTATAGACATAGTGTGGGGTTGCAGCCACAGAAACGGGGAGGCAAAGAAGATATAAAGATTGTATATTAGATATTTAATCTGAGCAGACGCGCTACTCTGAGACAGACTGGAGCTTGACGTGAGGGGGGGGGCCCTCCAGCAGCACAGGAGAAGGACAAAGACATTGGCAATGTCTGCAGGCCCGGGGGTGTGCGGGGTGGAGGAAGGTGTGTGTATGGGGAGGGGGGTGGGGGTGGGGTGGTCTGCTCTCAAGTCATGTGATCCCTCAGTCTCAACACTCTGATCGGAGGGAAACAGTGTTCTCTCTTTTTCCCCTTTAAATTTAGCTTTTTTTATGATCAAAGAGAAACTAGTTCATGAAAAATAATAATGGCATCCTTACACATGTATAGAAAAACACAGTCTGCTTGAACTTCACTGTAAAGGAACCAGCAGCGGGTTCCGTCAGCGGGTTCCGTCAGTCAGGCATCTCTGCCAGGAGGATTGGGTTTATAATCCTCCAGTTTTATTTTATTTATTTTTTTGTTTTGTTTTTGTTTGCAGGGTTCTTCAGTTCTGGCTTTCATTTTTATGTATTTTAATTATTAACTAAGTTAAAAGCAATTTAATATTTTAAACTCTGCAGATTATAATCTAATAAAAGACATAAATGCCATCCGTCTCAGGTTGTTTAATGTACCAAATATATTGCAAATGGTTAATGTTTGGAATATATTTATCAAATTAAATGAATGTAACTACAGTGCTTCATTCTGATCATGAGGACTTGGTTTTCTGTCAAGAGTTAAGACACAAGATTTCACTGAAAACATTGGCTTCTTTACAACAGGCATTCTCAGTTTATTCAGTCCAATTTAACACAGCATTCAGTAACCAAGCATTACCATGCAGATTCACCCTACCCACACACGTCCAGTATATCTGCTCCCACTCAGGACAGCGGCATAAGTTATAAGTACATTAAAAGTAAACTAAATGAATGGCCTTGGCCAGGACCTTATGGAGCTAAATCAGGGCCAAATGTTTTGTTAATAAAAAATAAAATAAAAATAAAGAAAAACTAAAGCTTGGTCGAAAACGTGAGAAATAAACTATGTATTCAAAGAAAAAATAAGTGTACCAATTTTTTTGGGAGGTTGACTAAAATTTTGTATTAATTTCTGGCATTTTTTGGGGAGGTTGACTAAAATTTCGATTAAATTCAGGAATTATTTTGTTATTAATTTTCATTTTTCACTTTGATATTTTCACATTTCATGTTTTCAGATTCAAAACTTTTTTATCACGGCTTCATTTTTTAATTTTTTTTCCACTTTTTTTTCAGTTTCACTTTTTTTCCAGTTTCAGACTTTTGGCCCCGATTTTGCGTAGGGGGCGCGGCTTCAACTCAGCGGCGGGAATTATGATTGACAGCAGAGCCTGTCTGGTAACAGCCTAATAAAGAGGCAGAATACTCGGCGGTCGGCATGGCGTCCGCTCCGCCAACCCAGTCTCATACTTCTGGTATCTATGACACGGGTTTACACATCTATTTTGGGTGCCGCAAAATTTTACTGAAACAAAAAAAAGTGAAACTCCCAAAAAATATTGAAGCCGTAAAAAAAAGTTTTGAATCTGAAAATATGAAATGTGAAAGTATGTGAAAAGATAAAAGTGAAAATGAAAATGAATAACTTATTCAAACATTCCTGAATTTACTCGAAATTGTAGTCAAGCTCCAAAAAATATTTTTTCTTTAAATACTTAACAAAAAATAATTAACTAAACATTTGGCCCTGATTTAGCTCCATAGGACCTCTGCCAGAAGTAATTCACTGGTGAAAGGCTGTTTCAAGGCCACATGCAAGAATAACTGACTCCCACACCCGAGTTTCAGATGATGGAGCAGCGTCAGTTAACTACCAGTCTCGACGAGGCACATGCTGGACTAGGCTAGGAAATATTTGCTTTTAATTTCGGTCTGTGTAGATAAAAGTAATCTTTCTAACTCGTACAAAATGCTTTTGATTGGCAAACATGATGACGTGCATCAATTCCATTATTTAAAAAAGTCCTTTGTGGTAAGGCTAGACTGCTTGATTCTCTGAGAAACCCGCCTTCTCACGGACACTCGCGGGGTGGCGCTCTCCTGCAGTTTGAACCGCGTCATACCTCCGCCTTCTTCTAGTTTCTTAGCGCTACAGGACGGGGTAAGTACTTTCACAGTGTTACCGAACTTCGAGTAATCCACTGCGTACATGCCTTCCTCCTCGTTTACTGTGGGGACAAAGCGCTGACCCCACAGTATCTCTTCGGACAGGTATGACGTCCTGGCCTGGGTCGTTATTCCGGTGGTCTCAACGACCCCCTCCAAGACCACGATAACCTCAATGTCCTCGTGTTGCAAATCCTCCGCCGATAACTCGTACAGCGGGCTGTCCTTGTCAATGACGTGACATATGATGAGAGGGGAGACCAGGAAGATGCCGTTGGTGCCCACGGGGTTGTCCATTTGGATGTCTATCTGGTCGAGGGGAATAACTTCGCCCTCCTGGGTAGCGCTCCGCCTTACCACCTGCATCCGCACGGTGGCGCTGATAATCATACTCTTCCGAAGGTCTCCCAGCCTGATCATGAAGCAAAGCTTGTTGTTGCGGACGGAGACAACAGCGTGCTTGCTGAAAATCAACGTTTCTGCCCGCCGGTTGGCTTGAGCCGTTTTCATAAAAATACAGCCAAGCATTATGGCGTTTATGAGCAAACCCACGATGTTCTGAACGATCAGTACAAATATAGCGGACACACATTCCTCCGTGACCATGCGGCCCCCGAAACCGATAGTCACTTGGACTTCAATAGAGAACAAGAACGCAGATGAAAAGGAGTGTATGTCGGTTACGCACGGGACAAAGTCGTCACTTTGCTCATCAAGGTCCCCGTGAGCAAAGGCTATGAGCCACCATACCATCCCGAACAAAAGCCAACTGCACAGGAACGACATTGTGAAAATAATTAATGTGTGAAGCCATTTTAGATCAACTAAAGTGGTAAAAACGTCCTGTAGAAATCGCCCCTGTTCTCGAATGTTGGTGTGGGCGACATTGCAGGTCCCGTTCTTGGCGACGAACCGAGCCTTTCTCTGTTTTGGCTTAAACTTGCACGGCTGCAGGACATCCTCGGCCAGCCGTGTCCGCAGGTAGTCTTCTGGGATAAGTCCTTTTCTGGACAACATAGTGGTCCCATTACCTACAGCCACTTACCACTGAGGACGCAGGAGAGCTCGCGTTCTTTGTCCTGGTGTAACAGGGCATTCCCCCTCTTCTTTCTTGCGTCTTCTGAAAGGACTCTTGCCTGTGACAACTTTTCATCCGAGTGACACTTGTGTTGTCATATTTGCGGAGTTAAGTAGCCAGCGTTTCTCTCATGGCCTCGTGTCAGGCTAACGGTTTGAACCGCTTCGGCCCCTTGAGAATATTCCACATTGAGAACCTCAGCTGCGCCTGTCAGTCATCTTTGCAACCCGATATATTTGTCGCCATTCTATCGCAGTTGACGCACAGATTAGCCGCTGTTTCTCTTGGTTGAAAATAAAAGTGAATTATCCCGAGTCAGGAGCTTGGTAATACGATTATGTAGTAAAAATTGGGATTTGATGGGAATGCAGATTTGAAAAGCCAGTGTTGTCACACAGGTAACTGAGCTGATACGTAGACGCATGCGCTTTTTCACGCGCTTTGTTGTTCTCTCTGTCACGAGAATGGAGGAGTCTCGAGGAGGGGTATTACCGCTGCATGAGAGCTGCTTGTTTTCTGGAAAGACTGGTTGATAGTGTACCAGAGGTATAAGGTATGTGGCAGTTCTCCTACTTGAGTGAAGGATGTGTGTACTTCTGCCTAGTCTGCCCCCGGATGCCGTTATAAACAGTTCTGATGTAAACCCTGTTGGCTGTACCCTCTCAACACTTAGTGTCCCTGAACACCAAGCAAGGGACTGGAGTTAAGTTACCAAACTAAAATAAAAAATGAAATCCAATTAAATATTTAAGTGTTTTATTAACAAATACTTGTCATGTTTTATTAAATGTATGTACAAATATAATACATGATATAAGAAAAATAAATGAATAATATAGTCCGTTACAATAGCACTTTGAATATCCTCGTCTGTGTCTCGTCCTGCTCCGCTACTTGTCGGCGTGCACGAAGGAGGCGAAGACGCTGCCCTCCCTTCCCAGAAGGCACTGGGGCGTGTCGTGCTCCAGGATGATCCCCCTCTTCATCACGATGACCATGTCTGCGTTCAGGATGGTGTGAACACGGTGCTGTAGGGGCGGCGTAGGGGTACAAACATCAGCGGTCTGGGTGTAATGTAACAAAGTCCCTGCCTCAATTCTTAAACGCTGCAGAAATCTGGAGGATAAAAAGATGTCGGCCATGATGGATTGGGCGAGGCTACACCCCTACCTGCTTAACATCTGACAACTCAACATCCACGTTCTCCAGTACCAACTCTATCACACGGTTCTACACACTCTAGATCTATGTGTCTGCCTCACATCTCATTAGATCATTCTAGCAACGTTTGAAAAACAGACAAAGGCCAGAGTACTCCTGCAGTGACTTGACAGAACACCAGAGAGAGAGAGAGAGAGTGGTCCTGGGAGATACCAGCAGAGATACCTACTGCTATAATAACCACTGTCCGGTCAGCAAAGGCAGTCATCACCACCTTCTGCAGGATGCTCTCCTGGAGGAGGGAGAGGGGGAGGGGGAGAGAACAGAGGAGGAGGGAGAGAGCAGAGGGGGAGGGAGAGAACAGAGGAGGAGGGAGAGAGCAGAGGGGGAGGTTATGTAAAAAGCAGTCATACACACTACAGATTCAGGGTGATGATGCAAAGAAGTTCCATTCAGCCTCACTGTTGCCATGTCGATGGAGGCGGTGGCCTCATCCATGATGAGGATACTGCTCTTCCTGACGAAGGCCCGGGCGAGACAGAAAAGCTGCCTCTGGCCCTGACTGAAGTTTCTCCCCCCCCTCCGTCACCATGGCATCTGAAACACAAAAGAAACCCACAACAGTGTCAGGACTAGTGGTACACACTGCAGATACCAACAGCACGATTGATGGCTTTGCCAGGGAAAAGCGCGTTGATAGACCAGTTGCCATGGCGAGCAGCAGGGGGCGCCACTGGGTCAGAGGCAGAAGACACGTGAGACGAGCGGACGTAAACGCCGGTGTCCACTAAGCTGTGCTTTAGGTTAGCGAGCTATTACAGTCTTACAGTCACAACTAGTATGTGGATAGAGACCTTGCAGTCAAGATGCCCGATGTCTCTATGTCACCCTCAGTGTTTAACTAAAGGCACACGTATGCTGGTCTTCCAATATGGCACTGGGATGCGGCTGCTAGATCATTTACAACAGCCTCTTTTCTTCCCTATGAGAAAATATTTCCTAACCAAGACTAGTTTGTCCACCACATGAAGGTTTGGTATCTGGAGTGGAATAGCAACATCGAATGTGCGCTGGAGATAAGCTGTCTGTATGTCTTCATCACAGTGTCCAAACGGAAGCTAGCTCTGGAAGCTAGCTCGCACGCACACACCCGTCTTTCTCTTTCACAAACACACACACTCGCACTCGACTGTCACACACCCATACACTCCCTTACACACGCTTGAGAGGACGTGAAAGCGCAGAGTAGAGTCCTGAGAGGTCAGTGATGTGTTATAATCAGCTCTAGGTTATTTCGTTACAGCACAGTGACAAAGTGACTGGTCAGGGCTCACTGTTACTAAACATGATTCCTGTTTCATAAGACATGACAGGAGAATCAGAGAGCGAGAGAGAGAGGATGGATGGAGGAGAAGGACTGAATGAAAGACGTAAAGAGTCCCTGAGGCTGAACACTTCCTCCATCGTTAACCAGCGGGGTTAATGTGAAGTCAGCCCAGAGCCCTCGCTACACAAATCGGCTGATTTAGTCCGCTGACTTGAAGTGGAGGGAGGGAGGGATTAAAGAGAAGCGGCACATCTACATCTCAGGTCAGAATAAGATGTGTTGACACGCTGGATCAGAAGACCTGAGAACAAGCAGTGAAAAGCACAACGTCTAAGAAGTAGGTGTTGGTTCAGGCATCAGACTGCGTGATAAGGAACCTGCGCGTGTTCAGGGAATGTGAACTGAAAAGTGTAACCATAGCTCTGTAGCTAAAGGTGAAATGAGTTGCTGGCTCTGCACACACTGGTGTTAGTCTCTGTGCAATTTCCTATCAATGTCAAATCATGTCATGTCAAGAAAGCTGTATATATTTCTAATTTTCCACAGTTGTTTGTTTACACAGAAACACACATACACACACAGACCTACCCAGCCCTCCTGGTAAGGTTTTGACCACAGGTTTGAGTTGAGCGATCTCCAGCGCTTCCCACAGCATCTGATCTGTCGCCTTTATCTCCGGGTCCAGGTTAAATCTGACACACGCAAGAACACACATACATGCAATTTTAACATACTAACATATTTAGTATCTTATAACATGTCTTTATCCTCCTATTTTTCATGAATCAGTCATTTTACATCCCTTTTACTGCTTTAAATATCATCAACTCGTCAGCTAACTTTCAGCTAACAATCCTTTGTCTTTGTGTGTATAAAATTAGTTGCCCCTCTTCCTTCCTAAAATAACCCACTAGAGTTGTCCCAGTGAAGTGTCCTGCCAACGCCCTGGCTCTCCCCAGAGCAGCGCTCTCTGCCTCTGATGTCGACCACAGTGCGCCACTTGATCCACTTGTCTTTCACAGGGAATTGTCCCTCGAAACACAGGTATCCTAATCAACTCTGCACATGGCAGAACGTGTTAGACAATTTAGTGCCAGTGTCCATGTATCTCATTATATTCATCAAATACAATCCCAGTGAGATTGGGGTGGGGATTCTCTTCACTAGTTCGCTATCTACTTTTACCGGAATTTGAACAGCTGCTGTTTATGGCCGTGACTGAATAGTAAACATGTCACCCTATCTCAGGGCTATTAATCTCTCCTTTACAGGGATGAAATGAGCAGAAGTCATTCAACGCAGGTTTAGTTGCTAGGTCTAGGTTAGATTGTGCCTGACCTCACACGAGCCCATCATGACCGACCACACTCCTCTTCTCAGAATAGTCACCTCATTCTGTGTACTCAGTCTCAAATGCAGTTTGTTAATCTGTATAGCTGTAAAAGTGTTCTAGTTCATTGGTTCTCAAAGTGGGGTCCGCAAACCATAGCCAGAGGGTCCGTGAAATAATTTGCCATAAATCATTAAATTGTGCATCATTAAAAACTGAAAACATGTATAATAGTCTACAGATGGGGACCATTTACACCAATAAAACAAGCATATTGTGTCAATTTAAGAGTATAGAGGGTATGCTGAACGGGTGTTACAATCATGGGGGGTCCTTGGAAAATGTTCACCCCTGTAAGGGGTCCCTGGCCCCAAAAAGTTTGAGAACCCCTGTTCTAGTTTTCCTACAGGTCTAAATGTGGGCCTTACCGGATGGTTCTAAATGTGGGCCTTACCGGATGGTTCTAAATGTGGGCCTTACCGGATGGTTCTAAATGTGGGCCTTACCGGATGGTTCTAAATGTGGGCCTTACCGGATGGTTCTAAATGTGGGCCTTACCGGATGGTTCTAAATGTGGGCCTTACCGGATGGTTCTAAATGTGGGCCTTACCGGATGGTTCTAAATGTGGGCCTTAGCGGATGGTTCTAAATGTGGGCCTTACCGGATGGTTCTAAATGTGGGCCTTACCGGATGGTTCCGCTGAACAGGATGAGGGTCTTACCGGATGGTTCCGCTGAACAGGATGGGGTCCTGGAGGATGATGGAGAAGCGAGACCTCAGGGTGTGCAGGGGCAGCTTGGCGATGTCGATGTCGTCAATCACAATACGTCCTGTTCAACAACCAATCACAATACGTCCTGTTCAACAACCAATCACAATACGGCCTGTTCACACAATCACAATACGTCCTGCTACAGCTACAGCGACAGAATCCAAATTCATTTAGGAAACTTTATTCCTCAACTTTCTTCTTTTTTTACTTTTGAAAAGTGTTGATTTGAATCCAGAGAGGAAACAGGGAGGTGCGTTTACCCTCGAAGGTGTCGACCATTCGGAAGAAGGCCAGAGAGAAGGAGGACTTTCCACTGCCGGTTCTGCCACAGATTCCAACCTGGAGACAGGAGATCTCTGTAAGACTCTCTCACATTCCTGTCTGTCTTCTTCATTCTCATCTTTATCAACAGTATCATCATCATCATCATCACCATACATACGTGACAGCGCCTAGAATCATCCTTATCAATAGCACTTAGCACATTAATCACCATCATCATCATCCTCACCACCAGACATTAGGGATGCCCATAATTAACTGTGTAATCATCTCCATTTTTTTGGGGGTCGAATTTTATAGGCTCGATTTTTTTGCCTCAATTTTTTTCAGCTGGATAATTTTCGGCTCAAATTTGATAGGGTCGAAATTTTTATGGTAGAATTTTTAATTAAAGATCGAATTTTTTAGGCTTGAATTTGAGCAACCTGAATTTTATTTTACATATATATTCAGATGAGAATTCAGTGTTGTTTAAATGTCAATATTAAGTATTCGATGCCTTTTAAAATGCAAAACGTTATGGCACTGATTTGCTTCCATATAATTCACCACTCTAATTTGAGCAGCCTGAATGTTGCTCTATTAGAATTATTTTTGGGGGGGTGAATTTTTGGGATCTGAATTTTACTGCTCAAATTTGAGCAACCAGAACTTCCAAACATAATTTTTTTTCAAAACCAACACGTTTGGTGGTGTTTACATTTTTATATTAAGTATTCAATGCCTTTTAAAATGCAAAACTTGATGTCACTGATTTGCTTCTAGTAAACGGTTAATGGTCGTTAACGAGCGTCGGTTATCGGTCATTTTTTTTTCAAAATTAGCATCCCTACCATACAGACTGCTGAAGTCCAGATTCTACTGAATACACAGTGTGCGAGCGTGATTGTGTGTGTGTGTGGTGTGTGAGTGTGTGTGGTGTGTGTGTGTGGTGTGTGAGTGTGATGGCACCACACCTTCTGTCCGGGGCTGATGTGAGCGTTGACCTGCTTGAGGACAGGTTTCAGAGTGGGGTCGTAGCGGACGCTCACATTCTGGATCTGGATCTCCCCGTGCTGGGGCCAGCCCTCAGGCACCTGGGACGCACCTGGGGGGGCGGGGCATGCAGGGATTGGAGGAGAGTTGAAAGGGGGCAACTAATATTCTGAGGTAGTGCTCTGAGGTAGTGCTCTGTATGTTAATATTCTGAGGTAGTACTCTGTATGTTGAGGTAGTGCTCTGAGGTAGTGCTCTGTATGTTGCGGTAGTGCTCTGTATGTTGAGGTAGTGCTCTGAGGTAGTGCTTTGTATGTTAAGGTAGTGCTCTGTATGTTGAGGTAGTGCTCTGAGGTAGTGCTCTGAGGTAGTGCTCTGTATGTTAATATTCTGAGGTAATGCTCTGTATGTTGAGGTAGTGCTCTGAGGTAGTGCTCTGAGGTAGTGCTCTGTATGATGAGGTAGTGCTCTGAGGTAGTGCTCTGAGGTAGTGCTCTGTATGATGAGGTAGTGCTCTGAGGTAGTGCTCTGAGGTAGTGCTCTGTATGTTGAGGTAGTGCTCTGAGGTAGTGCTCTGTATGTTGAGGTAGTGCTCTGAGGTAGTGCTCTGAGGTAGTGCTCTGTATGTTGAGGTAGTGCTCTGAGGTAGTGCTCTGAGGTAATGCTCTGTATGTTGAGGTAGTGCTCTGAGGTAGTGCTCTGAGGTAATGCTCTGTATATTGAGGTAGTGCTCTGAGTGGTTCCAGTCCTGGTTCCAGTACTGACCCAGCAGCCCCTCATAGTTCTCTGGTTCCGTCCTCAGCAGGCTGTTGATCCTCTTGACGGCCCCCAGCTGCACCTCCATGTCTGCCAGGTTACGCACCATCCAGTTCATGTAATTAGACACCTAGAAGAGAGAGAGAGGGAGACAGAGAACAGCCAAAAGGAGTACAGTAGAGTCAAGCAGAGTACCATTGATGAGAGTAGTATGGAGTAAAACAGAGAGAGTAGAGAAAAGGTCAAAACAGATCAGCGCTCTTCTTTCATGTCTCACCATGAGGGCGTAGGTCAGGCCCAGCCCCACCAGTCCAGTCGACAGCTGGTTGTACAGGCAGTTGGCGATGGAGGCCACAGCTGCTATCAACACCACACAGGCTCCTATGTACTCCTATGGACACATGAGCCTGGCTTGAACCCGTCTGACAGAGAGCCCAGCACACACGCTCCATAACAGACTGCATGTACCCTACATAGAACAGCTGTGAGCTCGCTCTCTTCTGGAGCCATCCTGCTGTTTCTCTCCTTCCTACAGAAGGAGATCTGCATCAGCATGAGAGGCAGCAGAGAGCGAGCGCTGCCAGAGGGAGGGTATACCATGCGGACCTCCAGCCAGCGATTGGCCGCGGTGAGGAACAGGGAGGCTATGTTGTTGGCGTCCGTGAACTCGAGTAACCTCTTTCTGAAGCGTGGCTCGTACCTTTTAACGCACACGCACGTGCGTCAACACACACACATACACACAAACACAAACACACACAAACCAAATCAATTCTTAAATCAACTCCACTGCTAACAACAGCACTGTGGGATTAACTTAAACTGCGATGCAGTTGACAGGCATGCCCTCGGGGTAGCAGGGAGGTCTGCGTGGTGAGGTCTGCGTAATGAGGTCTGCGTGGTGAGGTCTGTGTGGTGAGGTCTGTGTGGTGAGGTCTGCGTGGTGAGGTCTGCGTGGTGAGGTCTGCGTGGTGAGGTCTGCGTGGTGAGGTCTGCGTGGTGAGGTCTGCGTGGTGAGGTCTGCGTGGTGAGGTCTGCGTGGTGAGGTCTGCGTGGTGAGGTCTGCGTGGTGAGGTCTGCGTGGTGAGGTCTGCGTGGTGAGGTCTGCGTGGTGAGGTCTGCGTGGTAAGGTCTGCGTGGTGAGGTCCTCCCTACCTGAAGGCCCTGATGGTGGTGAGGCCCTCCACTGTCTCAGAGAAGTGGGAAAGCAGAGGCAGCTGGGTGCTGTCCTCTAACTGCTGCAGGTCTCTGGAGGAGGGGAGAGGGGAGAGGGGAGAGGGGAGAGGGGAGAGGGGAGAGGGGAGAGGGGAGAGGGAGAGGGGAGAGGGGAGAGGGGAGAGGGGAGAGGGTGAGAGGGGAGAGGGGAGAGGGGACGAGGGGAGAGGGGACGTAGGGGAGAGGGGAGAGGGGAGAGGGGAGAGGGGAGAGAGGGGGAGAGGAACACTTAGTATTTACAAGTCATGTCCATCTGTTTACCTGTCTGCCTGTCTGTCTCTCTGCCTGTCTGTCTGTCTGTTCACCTGGAGGCCACACGGAAGTACTTCTGGATGAAGTAGCATGTGACGGCGAGGGGCAGCAGGGCGATCATGAAGACGGGCGTGACGTAGGAGATGACGCCCAGCGCCGACACGCAGAGCAGCGTGGAGCGACTCAGGCACTCCAGCGTGGCGGGGATGTGCTGGTCGATGGTGTTGATGTCCGTGGAGAAGCGGTTCAGGATGCTGCCCAGCGGAGTGGTCTCAAACAGCCTGGAGAGGAGAGGGGGGTAGAGAGAGGTAGAGGGGGGAGGCAGATAGTTGGGTGAAAGAGAGGGACAAACTGTGACAAACTTTTCCTAGAAATTCATATATGAAATTCTGGAGACAAGGAAAACCAAACACAAACGTCTTATGTTAAGACCCAGTCCTGATGAAGGGATAGTTGTGAACTGTGTGTGTGTTCCATTTATCACCTGGCAGACTCACACTTGTTAAGTGCTCTCACCTGGCTCATTACCCATAAGGCCATCTGCCTGCTTTAGGCCAAGACCACAGAGAAAATGTCCACACAAAGTCAAAGACACACACACACAGCGTACCTCATAGGGGCCAGTATAATCTTGTTGAGCAGGTTGTTGTGCAGGTTCTTGGCCACACGGAGGCCTGTCCACTCGACGGCCACAGAGGTGACCAGACACAGGGCGATGCCCAGGCAGCACAGGACGCTGAACACACCCAGGTACCAGGAGTGGCTGAAGCCACACCCCTGCAGAGGGAGAGAGAGAGGGAGAGAGGGGAACAGAGCGAGGGAGAGAGGGGAAAGAGCGAGGGAGAGAGGGGAAGAGAGCGAGGGAGAGAGGGGAAGAGAACGAGGGAGAGAGGGGAAGAGAGCGAGGGAGAGAGGAGAAGAGAGCGAGGGGGAGAGGGAGAGAGCAAGGGAGAGAGCGAGGGAGAGAGGGGAAGAGAGCGAGGAAGAGAGCGAGGGAGAGAGGAGAAGAGAGCAAGGGAGAGAGGGAGAGAGCAAGGGAGAGAGCGAGGGAGAGAGCGAGGGAGAGAGGGGAAGCAAGGGTGGGAGACAGAAGAGAAAGATTGAGCGGGGTGACCTACCACACACACACACACACAAACAGACCACACACACACAGACCACACACACACTGAGGTGAGCCCTTACATGAGCCCCAGTCTGACTTTCCTCTCCCTCCCTTTCTACCCCTCTCTCATCCTCCACTCTGGTGCACCCTGGCAACGTGTCCAGACACACACACGCAAATATACACACATCAACACACACAAATATACACACGAACACACACAAATATACACACACAAACACACTCAAACGTGTGATGTTTCCACATGAGGCTGCTTGTGTCTCAGGTTGCCAGGTTGTGTGCGTGTCAGTGCCCAGGGCAGAGTGTGTGTGTGTGTGTGTGTGACCAGGGCAGAGTGTGTGTGTGAGGGGGGCTAGATAGTGTGACAGAGCTTTGGAGAGCCACACTAATGACACAGAGGTGACAAGTCTGGCAGAGACAGACTCATACTTAAAATAATGAAAGAGTTTCAAAAGTACATAAGCTGATCCTGTGTGCATTTGTGTGTGCGTGCGTGTGCATTTCCGTGTGCGTGTGCATTTCCGTGTGCGTGTGCATTTGTGTGTGTGTTTGTGTGTGCATTTGTGTGTTTGAAACCCTGGTGCTAACTGGAGTTGGCTCCTAGTCTGTGACTAGGGCCTGATGACTATGTGAAATCCAGCCTGGCATTTAACACACACACACACACTTTTACAGATGGTCTATTTTTAAGAGCATAGGATAACCCCTCCAACACCTGGCATGGCCCTAATGTGTGTCTGATACATCTGAGTGTGTGTGTGTGTGTCTGATACATCTGAGCTTTGTGTGTGTGTGTGTGTGTGTGTGTGTGTGCTATTTAAAAGTTAAATAAGAACTATACAAAAACACAAAGAAACAACAAAACTATGAAGAAATCCCAAAAGGGAAAGAAAAACACACCTGGGCGACAGTGCAGTTGTGTGTGGGGGATTCTGCCCTGGCTGCGATGACCTGGGAGGTCCAGTGGGCCAGCCAGTAGTCGATGGCGACCATGAGGGAGTGTTTGAGGAGCTGTGAGAGGAGGAGCAGGGCGAGGAGGAGGAGCCCGGCAGAGGACAGGTAGCTGCAGCAGGAACGCCACGGGATGGTGGTGCGCTGACGCATCACCTGGGAATAGCCGTCGTCATCGTCACTCACCTCGGATTCCTCTGAGGAGACGAACACACCAGGGTCAGAGAGAAGAGGAGGAGGTGAGACAGGAGAGGACAGACGGGAGAGGAGAGACGGGAGAGGAGAGACAGGAGAGGTGAGGAGACAGGAGAGGAGAGACAGGAGAGGAGACACGGGAGAGGAGAGACAGGAGAGGAGACAGGAGAGGAGAGACGGGAGAGACAGGAGGGGAGACGGGAGAGGAGACGGGAGAGGAGAGACAGGAGAGGAGAGACAGGAGAGGTTTGAGACAGGAAAGGAGGCCAAGCAGAACAGTACAGGACCGGAGGAGAGTGCTGAAGTGTGGAAGCTGGGAAGAGCAAGAGAAGGGTCTAAGCCTACGAACCTAGCATCCGAGACATGCTGGTAAAGAGAGACGCAGCAAACAATGAGAGAGAGGGCGAGAGATAAGGAAAGAGAACCAAAGAGCAAGAGAACAAGCCAAAAAACATTCCGGGAAATTCTAGACCAGCCGTGGTGCAGTATATAGATGCAGGACGGGCTAGAGGTCTACAGGACGGGCTACTTGGTGCTACAGCAGTACGAGGCCACAGGCTGGGTGCGAGCAGCAGGTAAAACCATGCGGTGAAGAGCCACACCTGCACTGTGGAGAGCAGCCAAGAGTGCTGGCGGAGACAGACCCCATGTCCACCCAGCGGAGACAGACCCCATGTCCACCCAGCGGAGTCCCACAGAACACACACGGACAGACAGATGGAGAGAGAGAGATGGAGAGAGAGAGATGGAGAGAGAGAGATGGAGAGAGAGAGGCAGGAGGACAGATAAAGATCCTGCTGGACACACCTGTCCCTGCACCCTGTCACGGTCACCCTCCTCACCCTCCTCACCCGCTCACCCTCCTCACCCTCCTCACCTCCTCACTCTCCTCACACCCCCTCACCCCCTCACCCTCCTCACCCCCTCTCATCTCCTCACCTCCTCACCCTCCTCACCCTCCTCACCTCCTCACTCTCCTCACCCCCACTCACCCCTTCACCCTCCTCACCTCCTCTCCCTCCTCACCTCCTCACCCCCTCACCCCCTCACCCCCTCACCCTCCTCGTCCTCCTCTTCCGTCCTGGCTGCCTCTCTAGAGTACATGGCCCTTCTCAGGTTCTTCCTCTCCAGCACCGTCATGTTCTCCTCCACCGTCTCCTGGACAACAAGCACACACACATGCACACACACACACACACACACACACACACGCACAGCAACGTTAATTCCAAAACAAATTTAAACTTGTTAGGAAACAGCTCCTCCCTCTCCTCCCCAGACTCCTCCCTCTCCTCCCCAGACTCCTCCCTCTCCTCCAGACCTTCTCAAACTCCTGGTCCTGACGGTTCATGAGGGTCTTCCACTGCTCAAACAGCTGTGGCTCGGAGCTCTGGATGTCCTTCAGAGTGCCCTCTGTCTGGATGCTCCCATCCTTCATGGCTATGATCTGACCCAACGCAGAGGCAGGGAGAGGCAGAGGCAGGGAGAGGCAGAGGCAGGGAGAGGCAGGATAACGGAGGGGTGGGGAAGGAAGGACAAAAGGGATATGGGAAGGGAGAGAGAAATGGATGGATGGGAAAAGGATCGGGGGGAAATGAGCAATTGAAGCATTAAAGGTAAATTACTACTTCTTTTATTTGACTGTGTGTCAATGACAAATCCCATTAGAATGATTAATCACGGCTCGAAAGAGACTTCAGCTACTTGAGCTAGCTCAAGTCTCTTTCGAGGCTAGATTAATCATTGTCATTTGACCAACAAGCAACACTCACACACCCAAACAGCTGCTCCCTGCTCTCATCAAACATATGACTGCGTCTAAACACGTGTGCACACACACACACACACACACACACAGCGTACCCAGTCGGCGTGCGGCAGGTACTGAAGCTTGTGGGTGACCAGCACCACAGTCCTCTTCTCCTCTCTTAACAGCTTCAGGATGCCGTCCTGCATGAGGTGGTCACTCAGGTGAATGTCCAGAGCTGAGAAGGGGTCGTCCTGCAGAGAGAGAGAAAGAGAGAGAGAGGGAGGGAGGAGAGAGAGAGAGAGAGAGAGAGAGAGAGAGAGAGAGACAGAGAGAGAGAGGTAGAGGGGGTTAAAGATAGTTGATGTTAATAAAGGAATAGTGTGTTAGACGCGCCCCTCACCAGGAAGACGACGTTGGTCTGCTGGTACAGAGCTCTGGCCACGCTGATCCTCTGCCTCTGTCCTCCAGACAGGATGACGCCCTGCAGGGAGACACAACCACACCGGACTTCACAACACTAACCCACGGATCCACAACAAGTTTCATTTAAAAGCCTCAAAAACTAATACATAATGATCTTGTCCTTGTCCTGCTGTGGCTTGTTTACGTCATATCTTATCAGGGTGGGAAGAGTAGTCTGCAGATAGAGAGAGATAGAGAGAGACAGACACACTGACCCTCTCTCCAACCTCTGTCTGGTCCCCTTGGGGCAGGATGTCTATATCAGGCTGGAGGGAACACGCCTCAAGGACAGCCTGGTACCTGGAGCAGGTGCACACACACACACACACGCACACACGCGTGACAAAGAGAGAAAGAGGGAGAGAGGCAAAGCATCAATTCAGAGAGATACTGTAGGTAGAGAGAGTGCAAGAGAGAAATAAATACTAACTCCGGAGAGATCAAAAGGAGGTCAATCATCATGTAATAGAATGTCACCACGGGCAACAAAGGACAGGGGGTTACGTAGACGGCCGTTTCTAAGGACAGTCCATTAGGGCCCAACAGAAGATAGTACCATAAGAAGAGACAGCCTGTCTTACGGAGAAATAATTTATCTTGTGGGCGAATAAACACACACAATCATTTTCCTATTGGCTACCAGAGGACAAACAGCATCTGGTGTTATGACCCGGATGTGTGAGAGAGTTGCTTCTGGAAGAAAGAGTGAGTTCTTCAGAAAACTTCAATTTCAGAGCATGTCTCTGAGCCTGACCTCTGACCTGGACTAGACCACGTCTCTGACCTCTGACCTGGACTAGACCACGTCTCTGACCTGGACTAGACCACGTCTCTGACCTCTGACCTGGACTAGACCACGTCTCTGACCTCTGACCTGGACTAGACCATGTCTCTGACCTCTGACCTGGACTAGACCATGTCTCTGACCTCTGACCTGGACTAGACCATGTCTCTGACCTCTGACCTGGACTAGACCATGTCTCTGACCTCTGACCTGGACTAGACCATGTCTCTGACCTCTGACCTGGACTAGACCATGTCTCTGACCTCTGACCTGGACTAGACCACGTCTCTGACCTCTGACCTGGACTAGACCACGTCTCTGACCTCTGACCTGGACTAGACCATGTCTCTGACCTCTGACCTGGACTAGACCATGTCTCTGACCTCTGACCTGGACTAGACCACGTCTCTGAGCCTGACCTCTGACCTGGACTAGACCATGCCTCTGACCTCTGACCTGGACTAGACCACGTCTCTGACCTGGACTAGAACACGTCTCTGACCTCTGACCTGGACTACACCACGTCTCTGACCTCTGACCTGGACTAAACCACGTCTCTGAGCCTGACCTGACCTGTGTCTCGGCACTAACCTGGGTTTGATCATCGGCATCTCGAAGGTGATGTTCTCCATCAGGGTGGCGTTGAGCAGCCAAGGCTTCTGGGAAGCGTAGGCCACGGCATCTCTCTTCCTACCAGAGAAACACATCGTTAATATCTCTCTTCCTACCAGAGAAACACATCTACATCTGTCTTCTTACCAGAGAAACACATCTACAACATCTCTCTTCCTACCAGAGAAACACATCTACATCTGTCTTCCTACCAGAGAAACACATTTACAACATCTCTCTTCTTACCAGAGAAACACATCTACATCTGTCTTCCTACCAGAGAAACACATCTACAACATCTCTCTTCCTACCAGAGAAACACATCTACAACATCTCTCTTCCTACCAGAGAAACACATCTACATCTGTCTTCCTACCAGAGAAACACATCTACAACATCTCTCTTCTTACCAGAGAAACACATCTACATCTGTCTTCCTACCAGAGAAACACATCGTTAACATCTCTCTTCCTACCAGAGAAACACATCTACAACATCTCTCTTCCTACCAGAGAAACACATCGTTAACTTCTCCCCCAAATCGTCAAATAAACAACACTGGATGAACAGAATACTAAATCTCCTCCACTCAGTTCAGACTGAACTCTGGGGTGGTGAAACGAGGTGAGTTTGATCTGCAGCTAATCTCCTCCACTGTTCACACACAATGCAGAAACAGCAGTCCTCATCCTGTTCTCTAGGGTATTTTCTCTGCACAAACGAACACACCGGTTTGATTCTCTTCTGAAGACAACAGTGAAGTTACTATCAGTACGGCGACCATCTGGCGGGCAGCGTCGAGTGGTGTGTGCTCACCTGATATCTGCTTCTCCTGCTGCGTCCTTGTCTGTGGGGCTGCAGAGACACACACACACACGCACACACACACGCACACAAACACACACTCTGTGTTTGATTGTGGATCATCACACATACGTCACATCGGAAAAGTAGATATGTTTTTGTTGACCAAAGGATGAAAAGCTGAATATGATTTGGCATTATACTACCGGTATGTTATATTATTTTTTTGTCAATACTTATTTTTACTTTGTTTGTTAATCCTTTTTTGGAACAAGTGCTTAGTTATTTGAGTAGTATTTTGTCTACAGCATGAGGAATGTTTTAGAAGTGATCTCAACAGAGAGTCACCCCTCCCTTGATAAGCCGCCTGTCCCCAACCTAGCTCCAGCAGACCCTCGATGACGCCAGCCTCGGACCCAGACGATTAGAGAGGTGTCTGGGCACGTCGCTCTGTCTGTGCCAGGAACATGCCTCACATAGGAAGTCATCGCTCTGAGTTCCACTGATGATAACATGACACACACACCCTATCACATCACTGTCTGAATACTGCTCTATGCCATCTGATAACATGACACACACACCCTATCACATTACTCTCTGAATACTGCTCTATGCCATCTGATAACATGACACACACACCCTATCACATTACTCTCTGAATACTGCTCTATGCCATCTGATAACATGACACACACACCCTATCACATCACTCTCTGAATACTGCTCTATGCCATCTGATAACATGACACACACACCCTATCACATCACTCTCTGAATACTGCTCTATGCCATCTGATAACATGACACACACACACCCTATCACATTACTCTCTGAATACTGCTCTATGCCATCTGATAACATGACACACACACCCTATCACATTACTCTCTGAATACTGCTCTATGCCATCTGATAACATGACACACACACCCTATCACATCACTGTCTGAATACTGCTCTATGCCATCTGATAACATGACACACACACCCTATCACATTACTGTCTGAATACTGCTCTATGCCATCTGATAACATGACACACACACCCTATCACATCACTCTCTGAATACTGCTCTATGCCATCTGATAACATGACACACACACCCTATCACATCACTGTCTGAATACTGCTCTATGCCATCTGATAACATGACACACACACCCTATCACATTACTCTCTGAATACTGCTCTATGCCATCTGATAACATGACACACACACCCTATCACATTACTCTCTGAATACTGCTCTATGCCATCTGATAACATGACACACACACCCTATCACATCACTCTCTGAATACTGCTCTATGCCATCTGATAACATGACACACACACCCTATCACATCACTCTCTGAATACTGCTCTATGCCATCTGATAACATGACACACACACCCTATCACATTACTCTCTGAATACTGCTCTATGCCATCTGATAACATGACACACACACCCTATCACACTACTCTCTGAATACTGCTCTATGCCATCTGATAACATGACACACACACCCTATCACATCACTGTCTGAATACTGCTCTATGCCATCTGGATTTCCCAGATCATTAAGGACGGGATAGGTGCGAAGTCACCAGAGGATACGATAGGACCACGACGGATCTCTGACCTCCTGGACCGGAGATGAGGAGAGCTGTTCCAGATAACACTGACCGAGGCTGATTTGAACGTTCGATAGGAGAGAATTGACCTCACGTATCTGAACAGTGTTCCCTCCGCAGATGGCTGACTGGGTTGTAAAACTGAGACTCATCAATTATTTGGCAGTGAAAGAGGATTCATTATATATGTCCCTTTTTTTCATTTGCTTATTGATAAAAGCATGTATTGACCAGTGAGTCAAAGGCCAACCTTACGCGACAGGCTGGAAAGAGCATGTCACTTTAAATCATCTCTCTTGACAGCCCTGCTTGAGGATTAGAGCTGATTCAGGTTCCCAGGTTACTGTTGAAGGGTACATGCACACATGCATGCACTCACTCACACACACACACACACACATACATCCACACATGCGCATACACACATACAGTACACACACACACACGTGTCCAGCTTTTCGTAGGGCTTAGCATTCTGAGTAGGGTTAGCAGACATGGACAGAGAGAAGAGGGGACTGGTCTCTATGTGTGTGCGCGAGTGTGTGCGCGAGTGTGTGCGAGAGTGTGTGCGCGGGTGTGTGCGCGAGCGTGTGCGCATGTGATATGAAGAACTAGTGGTGAAGAACACTCAAGGTGATTTATGGCCTGTTGTGTTGGTGAACTACAGTCAGGTGTGTATAAATGTCCACGTGACAAGGTCAAGGATAAACTGTGCACTTAATTTAGACCTCAATGAGCATGTGAGCCTCTGTACGCGTGTGTCAATGGGGTGTGGGGGCAGTAACAGCTTATCTCTGTGGTTACTGGGATGTTTCTATCAGGTTTCCATGCCTACAGCACATATACAACTCACCTCTCATCTCCTTCAGAGTCCAGGATGGGCAGGCTATACAGAGAAACAAAGAATAAACAATAGAATGTTACTGCCATTCTTCAAGTAATATTGTTTGCTTGAACAAAAGACACCTTCCCAGTTCTTTGTGTTTCAAGGTTGCAGGCTTATTCAAATCAAACACATAGTAGAAACAACACAAACACAGTTACAGTTAGGATTGTGTACTGTACTGTATTCATATGTGATGGTATTTCAGACCTCTGGTCACACCTACAATTAGGTTTGTACAAACTGTGGGGACAGTTCTGGGGACAGACCTGCTCTCTGATACTGGTCAGAGCTCATTAGCTCTCATTACAGATGACTCACAGAAGTCTTAGATACTGTGTCCCTAGCTAACACAACAAAGTGAGCCATGTTCCAAATAGCCTACAAAAGTACAATAAGAGTTTCGTTGCGACACAGTATTTTCAAAGTCGCCAGAGAAAATGATCCGCTAATGGCCTTTGGTGGAGCCGAAGATTAGACTTCAGTGCAAAGCCAAGGAAACCTGCTTTCATCTTGCTGAGCCTCCCAGTGATCAGTCCTCAGGGCTCGTTTGGTTGTCCTGGGCATCAAAGCTAGGGAGCACAGGAGGCTTAATGAGAGCGATATCAGCTTTGTTACAAATCCAGGAATAAATAATTGACCTGTTAACATCAACGTCTGGAGTATGTTCTAAGTGAGTGAAATGTTTAGTAACAGTTTCAGTTCCTCCCAGACTCAGCTGGTCATTAGGAGTGAGAGGAGCAGGAGATGGAGGAGAGAGGTAATGGTGCGTGTCTTTCCTGATGGCCCAGTGTGATAAAACACCTCACCCAGCCTCAACCATAACAAGCATCACATCAACACGCCTACGAGATGCTCCAAGACACACTCCTGTCAATGGTTAAGTGAATGTTAAATGTTGTAGTGAACTCCTAGTATGGCTGTGGGATACAGCACAGCACTGAATATTCAACACACACACACCTCAGTGTTCTACTCTCTGTAGTGTGCGTGGAGAGCTATGCCAGGCGTGCATAGTCCTGTGATGACCGAGAATCCACAGACACATGAATGTTTGCTCAAATACATGAACTTCAAAGCTATCCCAACAACTCAGTGCACTTGCTGGACGTTGAGGGTGACATCCTAGTGACGGTTGTGGCAGGGGGGAGGACACTGAGTGAGGGGAGGGGGGGTGCAAGAGAGGACAGGGGATGTTCCATAGTGGCATGTGGCCTCTGTAAATCAGGCGCTGACTGTACTAAGAGACACTTGGCTCACATACACAAGCTAACACACACACACACAAGCTGCACAGCTAACACACACACACACAAGCTGCACAGCTAACACACACACACACACACAAGCTAACAAACACACACACACACACACACACATACACAAGCTAACACACGCACAAGCTGCACAGCTAACATGGGACTCCCCGTATAGTCCCATTCAATATCCTGTTTTACCTAACCCCTCAACCTTTTAACCTAATCTGAAGCCTAAATCTAACCCTAGCTCCAAACCCTAAACCCAAAACTATTCCTAACTCGTAACCCCCGTCCCTAAATACAATTCTAACCCTAACACCCCATTAAACCACATAGAAATAGCAACTGAACTTGTGAGGAAAATGTCTTGGTAGAAAATGTCTTGAAGAAAATGTTCCCACGTTTAATGTATCACCTCAGGGACTTCCACCTCGGTGTCTACACTGGTCATCTTCATTGTTGATGCGTACTTTAATTATTTTTCCAATCAACTGGTTATCCAATTCTTCAAACCCGTAACCTGATAGTCACTGATCACACTGTCACACCATTCTAGTGGAGACAGACAACAATCTCCACCCGTCACATTTGAGAACAATTTGTGGCCTACAATGACCTCCCCCAGGTACCAGGTCTACTGAGAGTTGTCACATCCTGGTCCACTCTCCCCCAGGAACACGGGAGGATCCAGGATGGATGATTATATCTATGGAAGCATTAACAAGGCAATGCTATTAACATCGATAGAGATTGATACTCCTATACCTGCCCTCAGGCTACAAGTGTGATGGGATTTTCTGTTGTAATTCGGTGGAAGACTTTCTGTTTTACACAAATCACTGAAACAGCAACACTAGACGGGAGAGGACGTGGAGAGACTGTCTTGTTGCGTACTGAAGGAAATGAGTTTATGTCAGCAGCTTGGAGATGTTGGCTGCCTATTATATATGGAAAGGAAATCAGTAACATCATGAAAAAGACCGTCTCTCGTCTTCTCTCATCTAGTGTTGCAGTTTCAGTGATTTGTGTAAAACAGAAAGTCTTCCACCGAATTACTTTCCTAAAATCCCATCACACTTGTAGCCTGAGGGTAAGTAGGAAATATCAATCACTATTGATGTTAATAGTTTTGCCTTGTCAGCTGTAAGGTGTTTATCCCCGCCCCAGAATATAAAACAAATGCACCCGCCTTCAGTGACACCAATTAGGAGGATTTGCAGCAGAGATTTACACACTGCTGAGAGAGTATAGTGGATCACATCGTTTCTCTCGTGAGTGTTGGTGGGGGGGTGGGGGGGGAGGCATGGGAGATGATGGTGTTGGTGTGGGGGGGTGTTGTAGCAGGGTGTGTGTCAGGCAACATAACGCCCTGGGGTGTATGTGAGTTGTGTGTGTGGTGTGTGTGTGTGTGTGGTGTGTCAGGTGTGTGTAAGCTGTCGTACGTGTGTGTGTGTGGTGTCGTACGTGTGTGTGTGTGTGTGTGGTGTCGTACGTGTGTGTGTGTGGTGTGTCAGTTGTGTGTGTTACCTGTTCCACGTGACAGTCCCGGAGACCCTCTGCATCTCCCCCAGCGTCGCTAGCAACAGAGAGGACTTCCCACAACCCACCTGGCCCACGATCATGGTCAGCTGACCTGGGACACACACACGAGAGACACCAAGGAAACATCAAGTTGTAGAAACTAATGATTATAAACACAGAGATTTATAGTACCTTATATACAAGAGAACATAGACGAATAATAACAAATAAGAAACAGTAACTAAGCATTTCTCCCATTATAGAGTAGAGCCTCACCAAAAGGAATCTTTATGTCAACGTTCGACAGTGTAGCTGGCCCATCAGTCCAGGTAAAATATCCACTGGTGATCTGGAGACCGACATAAAAGCAGGCAGGTAGGCAAAGACATTCATAATAACCTAAAACCCTTTATTAGTTTATCTGTTATTCAATCCTTCCTCCCTCCTCACCTTGATGCAGAGGTCCTGGTCTCCGTCCTGTGGGGGAGCTCCGCCCTCCCCCCCCTCCCTCTGGCAGCCGTAGTGGTTCCAGTCCTCTCTGGGGATTCTCTTCCTGTTAACCACCTTCAGGGGCTGGGAGGGTAGGGAGGGGGGAGGGCAGGGCTTAGAGGACGACTACGGATAGATACACCACAGATACAAAGGTGTGATGGGGGGTTGGGATGGAGTGGAGTAGCAGGGTTGGATTCAGGGGTAGGGGGAGGGGTGGGGGAGGGGTGGTGTTAGCAGTGAAGTGAGCCGTAATAGTGAGGATTGCGAGGGTGGTGGTGAAGGCGTGTATATGTGTGTATTTGTGCAAAGTGGGTGTTAAGCAGAGGACATGACACATTGAATGAATATGACATCATGTCAAGTGAAGGGAAGTGGCCAGAACAGAGACAGAAGCATAGAGGAAGAGAGAATTATAAACCCAGGTGTGTGAGTGTATGTGTGTGTGTATGTTGCCCATACTGGGGTTTATTTCATTTCATTTGGGGCACTTCTGACTCATGCACGCAACGACCACCTTGTACAAACACTGCTGTAGCCAGAGAGCTATTTGATGTGGCACTCTGTTACACACAACACAGTGTGGTGTGTGGTGTGTGGTGTGTGTGTGTGTGTACTTACCACAGACTGATACTTGCTGTGGTTGGGGTGACCTGAGGGCGTGGTGGCTCTGGGTTCCTGTTCCTCTCCGATCTCATCGCTGGAGAAGAACTCACCCAGCTTCTGAACACTGGAGAGCAACCACAAGAAACGTCCCCAATTCAGCCCATTCAGTAAACGCTCAATGGAACGTTTTGTCAAGTATGAGTCATATGGATCTGAGGTGTTTAGACTGGGTCCACGGGCCTAACAGAGTTATGTCGACTGTAACATCCCTGGTACACCCAAGGCTGCTTAAATGATGTGTCATCTATGTACTGAGTCAAAATTGGACAGTCAGTTTAGTAGAGTTTATAACTGAGTGGATTTATCTCAGTCTCTCTCCTAATTCTCGCTCAACAGAAGAGAGAGGGGGAACATGGCTGTTGGACCAGACGGGCCTGGGTCAGGGTAAGAGGTGTGTTTTTTAACATCAAAAATGAAAGTAAGCTGGGTTAATAAAGACACTGGGATGGTAGAGGAGGTGTTAAAGTCAAGTCATGCGCAACAAATTGGTAGAGACTTGTTAAAGAGTATGGTAAAACTTAAGTGTACTTTCTAATAAGGGCAGACTCCCTCTCAATCTGGTCCTATAATTAGATGAAGTGGTAAACAGCTATAAATGATGGTGCAAACAGCCCTTAGACTGACCAGGGCTGCGTTTCCCGAAAGCGTCGTAAGCCTAAATTGATCGTAGAATCCATCGTACGACGAATCTTAGTTTTAAGGCCCAGTTCCCAAAAGACATAGCTAAAGTGTCTCTTGAAAATTCGTAGCTCTTGAAAGCGCATATATTAGCCTACTTCTTACGAGCATGTTTGGGAAACCCACGTAAGAAATATCGATGGTTTCGTTTTTTTGCTCGATCGATGCTACGATCCATCGTTATGGGGAAACGCAGCCCTGGGCCATGACTTCCGGTGTGGGTGACAAATTCCACGACAGCTTGATTACATGGCTCAGTGGTTCTCTGGGCCTCAGGGGCCGCTGTCCTGCATGTTTAACATGTTTCCCACATGCTCCAACACACCTGATTCGAGTGAATGCTTGTTCTGAGCAGATGTGTTGGAGCAGGGAAACATTGTAGAACATGCAGGACAGCGACCCTTGAGGACCAGGATTGACGACTACTAGCCAAATTAAAATGGAGGCTCAACTAATCGTTTTTTATTGAGAAAGATAGAATCAATAAGGTACTTGGAACACTGTGAGGTCTTCAACCAAGGAGCCAGAGATAAGCTAACTTAATGGGAACTCGAAACCTTAATGAAAATGTATCTGATGTATTTCAGTTTGACATTCATCCACTATTCAGACCCCTTGCAATGAATGTGTCTCTGGAGCAGTGCAGTATGGGAGTTGTAGTTCCTGACCTGACCAGGGCCTTGACAGTGGAGCGCACCACACTGGAGAGCAGGAAGAGAGGGGTGACCAGGATGTGGAACAGGGACAGGGAGGCGAAGGCCACGGCCGGGGACAGGTCCTGCTCCTCATCCTCTGAGATGTGGACATGCACCACGAACGTCTGCAGGGACACAGGAGGAAGAATGAGGAGAGCACATCCTGAAGCACATCCTGAAGCACATCCTGAACACATCCTGAAGCACATCCTGAAGCACATCCTGAAGCACATCCTGAAGCACATCCTGAAGCACATCCTGAAGCACATCCTGAACACATCCTGAAGCACATCCTGAAGCACATCCTGAAGCACATCCTGAAGCACATCCTGAAGCACATCCTGAAGCACATCCTGAACACATCTGAACACATCCTGAAGCACATCCTGAAGCACATCCTGAACACATCCTGAAGCACATCCCGAAGCACATCCTGAAGCACATCCTGAAGCACATCCTGAAGCACATCCTAAACACATCCTGAAGCACATCCTGAAGCACATCCTGAAGCACATATCTTTACCACAATGGGTAAAGACCTATAGTGTGTGTGTGTGTGTGTGTGTGTGTGTGTGTGTGTACAGGGAAACAGGTATAGCACTGCCTTGCTTGCTGAATGAGAAACTCACTGTCAGTACTGCCGCAATGGGTATGGCCGCATTCATGAATACTAAAATGGAGAGAGAACACACACAATGTAAATACACAGTAGAGACATGGGAGACAACACCATGTGTTCAGGTCATTAAAAAAGCAAAACAAAGTTGGTTGTGTTCCTGATGTTTCGGATGTTTTGCTCCTCGTGATACATGCTGCTGTAGTTTGGCAGCGTAGTACAGTACTATCTAGGTCCTCGCTTCAAGGAACGTCTTGAGAGGAGCCATACTGGATATGAAGGTGTAGTGGAACATTAAGGAGCCATACTGGATATGGAGGTGTAGTGAGACAGAGAGGAGCCATACTGAATATGGAGGTGTAGTGAAACAGAGAGGAGCCATACTGGATATGGAGGTGTAGTGAAGCAGAGAGGAGCCATACTGGATATGGGGGTGTAGTGAAACATAAAGGAGCCATACTGGATATGGAGGTGTAGTGAAGCAGAGAGGAGCCATACTGGATATGGGGGTGTAGTGGAACATAAAGGAGCCATACTGGATATGGAGGTGTAGTGAGACAGAGAGGAGCCATACTGGATATGGTGGTGTAGAAAGCAAAGTTCTTGAGGCTGGTGAGCTCCTTGTCGCGGGTGTCCTCCACACTGCGACAGAAGATGTTCTCCCAGGCGTACAGCTTCAGCAGCTTGATGCCTCTCAGCAGCTCGTTGGTCTTCTTCAGACGCTCGCTGGAGTACTCCTGCACGCGGAGAGAGGAGCGCTGAGTTACCAGCTGCAAGAGAGCCTCCAGCCTCAGAGGGGAGGAACATGGATGGCTAGTACAAGAGGACATCATTATGGGGTCCAATTATGAGAGCCTTAGGCTTGACCCCAGCAGGAGTGGTGACTTGAGTGGCCTAAGTCACATCTGCTCCATGGAAACAGCCTCAGATAATTATACCTGGATGAATTTCTCTTTGTGTGTATCCAACAGGCTTTATGAATGGAAATTCCCGGGTAAGGGACAACAAAAGAAGGGTATGGGACTAGACAGATTGGAACCGAATCAAAAGAGTTTTTGTTTGGATAAAAGCTTATTATGGAAACAAATAATGTTTTGTCTGGCTTTACAGAATGCGTGTGTGTAGGGGTGTTGGTGTGTGTATATGTGTGTCTGTGTGTGTGTGTGAGTGCACGCATACAGACATGGATGTGTGTGTGTTAGTGTGTGAAAAATCACCAGCGAATCAGCAGTCTCGTTACATCCCCATCATTACCTCGTTCCCTACAGCTAAGGAAAAGGAATCAATATTTACCAACTGTGTTTGTCAAGATGGCCGAGCGTCTCCCTGCTCCAGTGACACTGTGACTCTGAGGCCGCAGCCTTTACACAGGACAGGTTTGTGTAACGTTTCAAATGTCATATGAGCAAACCTCTGAAAGGGGTTTCCTGTTTCAGTAGTAAGTAGTAGCTGTCCTGGGCAGCAGATAGGGGTGGTGTTTGAGGTGAACAAATCAAACACACATTAGCGAAAGGCTACGAAGTAAAGGCTAAGCACAGCCCTCAATGTGGTGGAACCTGAGGTGGAACCTAAAGTGGAACCTGAGGGGGAACCTGAGGGGGAACCTGAGGGGGAACCTGAGGTGGAACCTGAGAGGGAACCTGAGGGGGAACCTGAGGTGGAACCTGAGGGGGAACGTGAGGTGGAACCTGAGAGGGAACCTGAGGGGGAACCTGAGGGGGAACCTGAGGGGGAACGTGAGGTGGAACCTGAGGGGGAACCTGAGGTGGAACCTGAGGGGGAACCTGAGGGGTAACCTGAGAGGGAACCTGAGGTGGAACCTGAGGGGGAACGTGAGGTGTACGAGCACCAACAGGCACTTTGTCTCACCAGAGTCATCTTCTGGGCCTGGGACAGTCTGGTGGCCACAAAGTACTGGACCGGGGCCAAAACTGCGATGACTGTGGCCCCGATCAGGGCACTGATCCCCAGCAGGTAGTAGAGCAGAATCACCCCCAGAATGATCTGGAACCAGAGAGGGGGAGGGGCAGGGGGGATGTTAAAGACACACACTGAGACACAGCTGTTGATCAGGATACTAAGCCGGCCCCTGAGGGCCCTGACGCAATAATAGAAATGGAGAATTAATGGTGGCGTTGGGTCACCTTTTCCACATTCACTCACTCAAGGCTGTTTTCTAATTCCTCTAATTACATAACTGGATTGAGACAGAGAGGGAGAGGACAGAGGTGACACTTATTAGGTAGTTTACCATAATAACCTTTATCTCGAAAGTCTTGAAAATTTGTTTTGGGGGAAATCCCTCCCCTATCATAATCTCCACAGCGTAACTTTCTCATCATTACCCCCCTGTTCTGTCTGACTGTCCAGTAAACAACCAGCTGTCTGTTCCTGCTGTACATAGAGATGTGATACAGAGATGGATGAGTCCTGCCTCCACATGGCCCTGACTCCAGGAGGCAGGCCTCACTGCCATCCTCCCCCTCCCCCTCCGGGGAGTCAGCTTCAGGAGAGGCAGTGGAGATGGATGTGGTGTTCACACGACAAGCGGGTGATTTGTCTGCCGTTTGGCAGGGGGAGATGAGTGAAGGGCTGCTTCCTCCACACGAGTGGGAATGAGTCTGTAACCCTGCCCCTCAGTGCTGCGTGTGTGTGTGTGTGTGTGCGTGTGTGTGTGTGTGTGTGTGTGTGTGCGTGTGTGTGTGTGTGTGTGCATGAGAGAGAATAGAAAGATTGAGAGAAAGAGATGTGTGGGGGAGGTACTGATGCATATATTTCAGATACAATGGAACGGTTCTGAATGACTCCACCCCTTGAGTCCTTGGGGGGTGGGGGTGGTGTGTGAGCTGGGGGGGTGGGGTGAGGTGTGAGGTAGGCGGGTTAGAGGGAGGGGGTGAGATGAGGGGGTGAGGTGGTTAACAAGGACCACGTCTGAAGCAGTCTGGAACAGTGGGGACAGGGTCCCTCAGAGTTGGGGCAAAGCAACAGGAAGTGAGCAGTGAGGCAGGCCGACAGATGGAACTGAGGGCGAATACTAATGAGGCTGCGCTTCAGCGGGGCATGGAGCCAGCCTGTCAGGGTGTCTGGTGGTCGTCTGCTGGTCGCCCAGCCTGGCAGGGTGTCTCAGGTGTCTGTTGGTCGTCTGCATTCAGCATTAAATACTGCTCAGTCAATAAGACATCTCCCCATGAGGCGGATGGGGGACTGGCTTTTGGCTATAATTGGGTGCATTTACATTTTAATGTTCTTGAATGTACACAGTCCCTTCTTTATCAAATAAACAAATTTGAATTGAATTGAACCGTGACATGTTCTTCCCAGTATTCGTTAAGAGAAAAATTTAGGACTGTTAATTTCCTGTCAAGGCTGCACATTTTCTCTTAATAAAAAATTACAGATATATATAGCATCAAACATCTATTTTTCTATTTACAAATAATATTTTTCTCAATATGAACAAGCTATCAGTGTCTCCTTTATGTGAAAGGAAGAGAGAAGCAGATAGACATGAGGAGAGAAATCAGAGCCAGCATGTTGAGACCCACTACAGGCGAGGAAGACAAAGGATCTCCTTTGGACCTCAAGTGTTAAAATCACCTCGGTTACCCTCTCATCTAGATGGCTTTAATGTAAATTAAAAAATCAGAATATTTAAATTATGTATTCTTTATAGACCCTGTCTTGTCTGGGAGGTTTCTAAACTGGATATAATGATTCTGTGTTTCATGTATTTCCAGTGTAGACGATATGCTGCTAATAGATCAGAGGGAATATTTCATTCCAATGAAATGACCTTGGATTAAAGAACGCTGAGAAATTCAATCAGAAAGGCAGAAGGGATGAATCACCAATACTGAATGGAATATTAGATCTGGCAAGACTGACTCAGACAAGATTATCTTCTAAGACCTACAGTTCCACACAGTCTCTAAAAAAACAAAACGCTGCCTGTCTTCAAGCATTGATGCCTTCTAAATTGTTTTTGTATAATTTATTGAATTGAATTATATGCCCTCGGATTGTAAAGATGGTGGGGGAGGTGAGAAGAGGTGAAGAAAGGTGGAGGAGGTGAGAGGAGAGGAGAGGGGACTGAAGAGGAGAGCCCCAGGTGTCCCCATGTGTCACCTGCACAGGCATGGCCCACAGGTTAGGGCACAGGAAGAAGAACCACATCAGCTGGTTGGTGTCTATGGCGACCAGGTTGCAGATCTGCGCTACGTTGAGCTCCCCCATGGACATGTTGGACGTGCACAGACGCATGATCTTGTTGTAGATCTTAGTCTGGAGGAAGACAGGAAGAGGAAGACCGGAAGAGGAAGACAGGAAGAGGAAAAGGAAGACAGGAACATGGGAAATGCAAGTTATTCAAGAAATGTCAAATCTCTGTATGTCTAAATCAATCCATCCATTCATCTATCCACACCCAAAAATCTCTGTCTGTCTATATCCCTCCCGTCCCTCCCCCCTCCCCCCCTCCCCTCCCTCCCTCCCCCCCCTCCCTGCCTCCCCCCCCTCCTCCCCCCCCCCACCTGGATGGCTCCTCGCAGGTTGATGCCGGTCTCGATGGCCACGTAGTAGGACGCCTGGAGGAAGGTCCTCTGCAGGATGAGGGCGAAGAACAGCAGCACTGCCAGGACGTAGGCGTTGGCCAGGAACTCCTGAGAGGAGATGAAGTCGATCCCAAACAGCCTCACCTGGAACCACAGAGCCACACAGCTGCTCAGCGCCATGCACACCACAGAGCGACACAGCTGCTCAGCGCCACACCACCACAGAGTGACACAGCTGCTCAGCGCCACGCCACCACAGAGTGACACAGCTGCTCAGCGCCACGCACACCACAAGCGGCACAGCTGCTCAGCGACACCCACCAGAGTGACACAGCTGCTCAGCGCCACGCCACCACAGAGTGACACAGCTGCTCAGCGCCACGCCACCACAGAGTGACACAGCTGCTCAGCGCCACGCCACCACAGAGTGACACAGCTGCTCAGCGCCACGCCACCACAGAGTGACACAGCTGCTCAGCGCCACGCCACCACAGAGTGACACAGCTGCTCAGCGCCACGCCACCACAGAGTGACACAGCTGCTCAGCGCCACGCACCACAGAGTGACACAGCTGCTCAGCAACACGCCACCACAGAGTGACACAGCTGCTCAGCGACACGCCACCACAGAGTGACACAGCTGCTCAGCGCCATGCACACCACACCACCGCAGAACACACACACTGTCTGCAGGAGGAACCATCTGAAGGGTAGGGGTCAGACCCTGGGGACATTAAAGGCAGTGACACATAGGAACAGCTGTTCGTACTTGTTTGATTCCCAAAATATTATTGGGTTTCTTTGTCTGGGTACGTTTGCTAAATAAAAATATGAGTTCTATTCATTTTATATGCAAATTTGCAAATGGATTTTTAATTCAAAGGGAAATGTCACAAACAGGCACTCAAACACACACCACCACAATCAATTCCTTTCATTCCAATTGTCTCCTTTATCCAATCTATTTTTGACTGTCGCCAGTCTCTTCAGCGCTCCTATTCGTAGCTTGATATCTCACTTTAATCATTAATGTTGTCTGCTGGGGGCAGTTTTAATCTGTCCTCATGGGTGAGCCACAATCAGAGAGCACACCTTGAAAAGACAAAGGTGTCCAAACTTTCCAAATGATTTGATATTCCATTACATAGCGTTGAAACTTTCGAATATGTAATGAAAAACCTCTTCTGCCAGTGAGGCAGTGAGACAGTAGATGACTGTGTGCTCTGAGGGGAGGTGACAATGCCAGACACCGCTCCAGGACATTGGACTCCAGGACATTGGATTAAGACAGAGTCACCTCTGAAGATCCATACATCACCAGTCAGATCACAGGGACGGGCTCATCCGAGACTGGATCAGAGTCTGTGTCTCTCTCTCTCTCTCTCTCTCTCAGAGACAGAGAGACATAGAGACTCCAGAGGAGCAGCAGAGAGGGAGCGAGGCAGAGAGCAGACTGGCCTGGGGCTGGATGCTGCTGTCCTTGCTGATGTGGTGCACGATGCCTGAGATGCAGAGCGGCCCGGCGAAGCCCAGCAGGTCGGCCAGGAAGCGGAAGGTGATGCTGAGGATGAGACGGCCCCCGAAGGCCCGCCGCAGGGCCCTCCAGATCCACTTGGGCCCCTGGGGCATGGAGCCATGAACCTTCTGCAGGGGTCAGGGGTCAGGGATGACAGCACAGGAAGAGGAAGAAGTGTGAGGTCAGAGTTGAGTTCATCATTCTCCAATATCCAAGCCATGAATATGTATCAGTGTGACTTCATTTGATAGGTCAGGGATGGTGATAAATCAACTCTATTCTAAAGACAGTAAATCATTTGACTGTTTCATGGAGGTAAGAAATGTGCAGCTCTGATTTAACACTCAATCTTCAGTGAAACTAGGTCACATATACAAAACTGTCCGTTAATGACACAGAGACAGTATGTTGTCTGCCATGTGTGTGTGTGTGTGCGTGTGTGTGTGTGTGTGTGTGCGTGTGTGTGTGTGTGAAATGGGACAGATCTGTTTGTCAAGCACAAGTGTTGCATTTACAGTAACTGTCTCTCCCTACAAAAGCAAACATCCCAGTAGAAAAGCACACACACACACACGCACACACACACACACACACACACACACACACACACACACCACACACACACACACACACACACGGCTACGTCAAGTTCAAAGTGACGGGACATCTCCCTCACACACACAGAGACTTGCTTCCCATGAAGAGAGTTCTCTCACCCCTCCACAGGTCGATATGTCACAGCGTTCACAGTGAAATGGGAATGACCCTGATGATCTTCCCCTCCTCTCAGCCACCCAACCTTCTTGATCCCCCCCCCCTCCATCCCACACGTCCCTCCTCTCAGCCACCCCCCCCTCCATCCCACACGTCCCTCCTCTCAGCCACCCCCCCCTCCATCCCACACGTCCCTCCTCTCAGCCACCCCCCCCCTCCATCCCACACGTCCCTCCTCTCAGCCACCCCCCCCCTCCATCCCACACGTCCCTCCTCTCAGCCACCCCCCCCCTCCATCCCACACGTCCCTCCTCTCAGCCACCCCCCCCTCCATCCCACACGTCCCTCCTCTCAGCCACCCCCCCCCTCCATCCCACACGTCCCTCCTCTCAGCCACCCCCCCCCTCCATCCCACACGTCCCTCCTCTCAGCCACTCCATGCCACACGTCCTCCCCCCCGCCCCCCTCCATCCCACACCTCCCCCCCCCGCCCCCCACATGTCCCTCGCCGGGAGGAAGCTAGGCTGCGTTTACACCGGACACACACACAGCCATGACTGTCTCGCTGACCTTCTCTCCATCCTGGAAAACCCTGACCCCCCCCTGTGACCCCTGACCCCTGACCCTGCCACGTCTGACGGCAAGAGACAGAGAAAAACGTAAATACACGGTCAAGCACATTGACACAGACAAGAGACGGCCCACTGTCTGTGCTGCCGTGAGGCTGTGGGAGGCTAGACCGGGGGTGGGCTGGGAACAGGCGTGGGGTCAGGGTAGAGGCCAGAGGCTGAGCAGGCCCCCACAGCCTCCCTCCAGCATATGGGAGAAGGATTTCTGGTCTGTGACCAGGAGGGTATGACAGACTGTGTGTCCCTGTGACAGTGGAAAGTCACACGGCGTCAGAGAGGGAACGGAAGTATGAGTGTGTACTGTGTGATGTGCATGTGTGTGTGTGATATGGAGAGATGAAAAAGAGATCTAGCGATAGAGCGAACTGGGAAACAAGAATACGTGTGTGTACGAGCGTTAGGGGACCGGAAGGTTCATCTTAATGACCCTGGTCGTCCTAGCTCAAATCGTTTGAGGACAGAGAGACAATTCTGCTATAGAAATGATCAGTCCGGATTAGTATACCACTCAAATTAGATAGCAATGAGACAAGCTAGACAAACGATCAAACCAAATCATCTGTCATGTTCTGTTACGTAAATACTTGGAACTGTAACTACACTGGAACGAGCTCTATTCTGTTATGTTAACACTTAATGCCAGATTTGGAATGTGCTGTAAAGTGGGACAAGTGTTGTAATCTTCTGATAACCCCAAGTAGCACTACCACTGCACAAACACAGGAAGTCCACTTAGCCAATCACAAACGACAAGACTTTTCCCGTGAAACAAGTAAAACATCAAACTATCCAGAATGCTTGTGAGGCAACACGGTGATGCATTCTGTATCTACTGAGTACAGTGTCACTACACTAACACGACAAACAGGGACAATGACGACTGACAATCATCTGGTAAATCGATTAATCAGTTTCAACCCTCTTCATCGTTTCTGCCACTCATACTGGAGAGACTAACAAGACGACCTCGCTGCTCCTCGTACTGGAGAGACTAAACAAGACGCCGTCGCTGCCCCTCATACTGGAGAGACTAACAAGACGACCTCGCTGCTCCTCGTACTGGAGAGACTAACAAGACGTCGTCGCTGCCCCTCATACTGGAGAGACTAACAAGACGTCGTCGCTGCCCCTCATACTGGAGAGACTAACAAGACGACTTCGCTGCTCCTCGTACTGGAGAGACTAACAAGACGTCGTCGCTGCCCCTCATACTGGAGAGACTAACAAGACGACTTCGCTGCCCTCACCCTCTGCTCCTCGAAGGCTTCTCGCAGCTTCAGGTAGTTGGTGAGGGCCCTCATGGCGATGGGCAGCTTGCCGATGACTTTGAGGTCGATGGGGCGGCGGTGGGCGGCGGTGATGAAGGTGTTCATCCACCAGTAGGTGGCCTTGGAGAGCAGGTTGACGAAGGGCTGCAGGAAGCGGACCCCCAGATCCTGCAGGTCCTCAGGGGGCTTCACCTCCCTGGGGCTGACGAAGCAGATGTAGCGCTGCAGAGGGGGAGAGAGGGGGGGGGGAGGGGAGGGGGGGGGGAGGGGAGGGGGGGGGAGAGAGAGGGGGGTGGAGAGAGGGGGGGAGAGAGAGAGAGAGAAGAGGGGGGGAGAGAGGGGGGGGGGAGAGAGGGGGGGGGGAGAGAGGAGGGGGGGGAGAGAGGGGGGGGAGAGACGAGAGGGGGGGGAGAGGGGGGGGAGAGAGAGGGGAGGGGGGGGACGAGAGAGGGGAGGGGGAGAGAGAGGAGGGGTATAGATGGGGGGGGAGAGGGGGGGGGGAGGGGAGGGGGGGGAGAGAGGGGGAGGCAGATAGAGGGAGGCCAAGATAAAAAAATACCCACACACTGATAATGGATAATAAAGTGCTTTACTTATTGTTAGAAAATCCTATTTTGACTTGCCAAGTGCGTCAATGTAATAATTGGATCCTCTTTCAATATGACATCCAGACTATATTATCTTGACAGTGAACTTGGCACTAAAGAAAGATGGTTGTCTAAAGAATGATGGCTTGTCTGAGTGTGCCTTGGCAAACACATCATCTTGGCAACAACTCTCCCTGTAAGAGACTGAAACAGGAAGCTGTTCATTAGCTTTGTAAACAACATAGCTATTGAGCTTACAGACACACTGTATCAGTCTGTACAACTAACTTGAATTATCCTGGTTCAGGATGTAATCAATAAAAACATGATTTATTGCTGGGATACTCTAGTATTTGCTACACTGTTCTGCTTGTGTAACACAGAGAGCATAAAGTAGGTTATTATGTCGTGACTGCCAGTGGGATTACTGCAATGGCACGTCCTACCTTAACTCACTGCTGTTTCTAAAGACAGTGAGGCCTCCCTGTCTTGAGAACATTTGAACACTGATTCATATATTATTTAGATTATGGAAGTATTTCTAGTTTGAGGATGTTTCAGCCAGAACAAACGTGAGCGCAAACTGAACACACACACACACACACACACACACACTCACACACACTCACAGGCTTGGGCTCCTGGGACGTGACAGATGTGGACTCACTGCATATGGACACACACACACACTCACACACACACACACACACACACACACTCACACGTAACAATGTTGTTCATTATCAAGCTAATCACTTGAAGATCTTTACTTGATTAGCCTTCTCAGCAGTTGTAGTCAGTACATCAATTATAAGAACACAAAAAGAACTGTAGGCCTTAGATGACCCTGAGCCAAGAGAGTGATTGCTACTTGACATGAAATGACCTTCAAGGTAGACGTAGACGTCAAGAGGAAAGAAGAGAAACTCTCTCTTGACATCCTGTGACCTTTAAATCCACCTGCAGGACTCCATGCAGTGAAACCGCAAGTCTGTCTGTCCGTCCCCCCCACAAACACACTGGCACACGCACACACACACACACTGGCACACACACACAGCAGACTCACCCTCCCCAGAATGACGTTGACCTCCACGGCCAGCAGCAGGCCGTACAGCAGGGCCAGCAGCCCCGTGATGCAGTAGCGCAGCTGCCGAGGCCCGATGCCGTGCTCAGTGTACTTGGCAAACTTGATGGTCTTCATGAGAAAGGCCAGCATCCAGTAGATCAGCAGGGCTGGGAGAGGGGGGAGGGATGGGGGAGGGACAGAAGAACAGAGGGGTGGGGGAGGGAGAGAGGATAAGAGAGGGGTGGGGGAGGAAGAACAAAAGGGATATGTGAAGGGAGAGAGAAATGGATTCATGGGGGAAAGGATTGAGGGGAGAAATTGAAGGATTAAAGATAATTGACTATTGGCGGAACAGGGGGCTTATTACTTCATTAGATATACATTAGATACTATATTATTGTATTGCTAACATATTCCTACTACTTGTTTTACATGTACATCCAAGGTTCTCCTGTTAGTTTTAAACTACTTAGTTTTTCTACTACTACTTTTCTTTTATCAGGAGCTATTTGATCATTTCATACGTAGACCAATAAAGTATTCATGTTGGTTCTTCTCACACTGTCTCATTGTCTCTTAGGTTTGAGTTCAGATCTATCATCCGACCAAGAGAGAGGTTAAATATTCATGTGAGGATTCAGGAGATACAGCATCAATGACTAGCACCAGATGGACGCTGTCAGACAGCAGGAGGATCCAGTCACAGGCTACTGTCCCTGTCGTGTCTACTGTCAAATAATTCTGTCCCCTGCTCCCAGAGAACAGTCAACATGCGCATCATCACCACATCAGAAATATCAAAAACACCTCCCCTCCCCTCACCTCACATCACCTCACCTCACCTCACCTCACCTCCCCTCCCCTCACCTCACCTCACCTCACCTCACCCCCCTCCCCTAACCCCCCTCCTCTGTCTCCCACAGTCTCCTCACTGATAGATACTCATTACAGTCAAGGTCGTTAAACTCCAAAACAGAGCCAACACAGTGACAACAAGCTGAGACCATTCAATACCTCAGCTTTCCTCCCAGCTAGATCCAGATTGGGTTTCTGTGAGTTGTGGAGAAAGAGAACTGATTTGAGCGGAAGTGGTGAAGGTGTGAACAGAAAGCTGTCAGAGCTGGATGATAAGTGTCATTCCTGACTGAATGCTGCTGTGATGGTAGGCCAGGACAAAAGCTTGTCTCCTGTTGCCATAGCAATTACAGTCCTCATTGTTTTTTGGTTTTAGCTGCACAGTATGTACAGTACCGCATTAACAAGGTTGTTAAGCCACCTCCTGTCTGAGGCTGGATGGAGAGAACCACCTCTGCTCTGCCTCCATGTTGTACTGCACCGACTATGGTCATCAATAAATGCTGACCGTAGTACACAAGGTGTTTCGCTTTGTCAAGATTTGTACCGTGTGGGACGACAGGAATGCTGTGGTGGCTGAGGTCATTACTATAGTCCTCAGTAGTTTGCCTGGCTGTAGGATGGAGCAGACCTACAGTGCAGTGCCTAGCGGTGGGAGAAGGCTTAGCGGTGGGAGAAGGCCTAGCGGTGGCAGACCAGTCACCTACCTATGAGTAACTTGGGGAAGTTAGAGGTCTCGATGTTGTGGTAGTAGATGATGGAGGTGACGCCTGCCATGAAGGCAAGGCCGGCAGGCATGTAGAGGTGCAGGTGGAGCGACTTGCTGAACCTGGGTGGGGCAGAGAGGAGGAGATGAACCCCACACACACAAACACACACACACACACAAACACGGTGTATACAGTTATCTGTCTTTATGTAGCCTAACACACACTAAGGCAGCTCCCACTCATCTACCGTATATCTATAGAGCTTTACAAAGTCAGCTGACACAGCAGTACGGCCACAGTGTGCTGCTTCAGCCTGTTGAAGAGCTAGAAGCTGGAGAGCAGATGAGAAGCTCTGGTTCATTTCACTAATACCCGTGATGCCCTCACAGATACACAGACAGACTGGCCTCCTGAGACAACAGAATACTTCACACACAGTCACACACACCAGATGAGGAGAAAGAGAAAGAGAGACATAGAGTAGAGCTCAGAAATTGAAAGTGAAAAGGTGCTAAAAATATCAGATTTGATTGCTGTAATAGTTGACATTTCACCCTGTGACACACACACACACACACACACACACACACACAGACAGGAGGAGATATCTGAAGGTTGTGACTGATTGAAAGATGATCGTCCGTGAGCGTGTGTGACTCACCCGTCAGACACGATGCCCTCGGCGACCTCACAGACGAGGACGAACAGCAGGATGAAGGTGAGGAGCCAGCGGAGGTTGTGTCCAGGGAAGTGGAGCCAGGTGCTGTGGTGGATGTGGACCTTGGAGCTCTGGCTGCCCCAGCCTCACGCAGGAAACACAACACACACATTACACGCGGGATACACAACACACACACGTTACACCTGACCCAGGACTATCTTCCTGTAGCTGTTGTCAGTGAGACAGGACTATCTTCCTGTAGCTGTTGTCAGTGAGACAAGACTATCTTCGTGTAGCTGTTAGTGATACAGGACTATCTTCCTGTAGCTGTCAGTGAGACAGGACTATCTTCCTGTAGCTGTCAGTGAGACAGGACTATCTTTCTGTAGCTGTTGTCAGTGAGACAGGACTATCTTCCTGTAGCTGTCAGTGAGACAGGACTATCTTTCTGTAGCTGTTGTCAGTGAGACAGGACTATCTTCCTGTAGCTGTCAGTGAGACAGGACTATCTTCCTGTAGCTGTCAGTGAGACAGGACTATCTTCCTGTAGCTGTCAGTGAGACAGGACTATCTTCCTGTAGCTGTCAGTGAGACAGGACTATCTTCCTGTAGCTGTCAGTGAGACAGGACTATCTTCCAATTGAATTATCTGTATTATCATTAAAGGGGCATTTGTTTCCTAATCTGAATTACTCACTGCTGCCAATCTTCCTGCCAATAGCAATGTCGCTATGGCGATGGCTACTGGTCACACTAATCCTATTGGTGAGCCCAGGTGTTTACTCAAAGAAATATTGGCACAAGATGGAAACCACATACACACATACACACACACAAACACAACAAACACTATTCATCAGGTTTTTTTCAGTGTCATTGTGCTGGGCCATGCCTCGACAGAGATTAGGACTAAAGAAATACTCTTTCCTTTCAGTACTGGCTGTGAAACAGACCGTAGCTTGACATGAACCCTTTACAGACACAGTCTCCCTGACAGACAGTCTCCCTCACAGACAGTCTCCCTCACAGACAGTCTCCCTCACAGAGTCTCCCTCACAGACAGAGTCTCCCACACAGACAGTCTCCCTGACAGACAGTCTCCTTCACAGACAGTCTCCCTGACAGACAGTCTCCCTAACAGACAGTCTCCTTCACAGACAGTCTCCCTCACAGACAGTCTCCCTAACAGACAGTCTCCTTCACAGACAGTCTCCTTCACAGACAGTCTCCCTGACAGACAGTCTCCCTCAGACAGTCTCCCCCACAGACAGTCTCCCTGACAGACAGTCACCTTCATAGACAGAATCTCCCTCACCAGGAAGTATATTGACCAATCAGAGGTAACGTTGGCTCTGGGCCAGGAGGGATTAACTAGATGAGGGTGGTGTAGAGGGAGAGATTAAACTAAAACAGTGGGAAGGTTAGATTGATAGGAGAAAGAGAGGGAGAACCAGTGACAGCCAGTCACACTTTGATGACATTGTGTGGCACAGTCGCGTAGCGTGAACAGAGATAAAGAGACAAGCAGATCAAACAGTCCTCCTCTGATGACACAGAGAGAGTTTGTCCAACTCTGATGACATAGGGTAAGTGTGTCCCACACTAATGACACAGGCAAGGCCTAGATTAATGACAAGGAGTAAGTATGTCCTACTCTGATGACCCGGACAGGTCACACTGTGATGAGGACACTAATGGATTTACAGACAGGCAGTCAGGGAGCGGCGTGCTACAGCGGCGTGCTGTAATGTGAGCACAGGAGATGATGCCTTCAGCCTCTGCTCGGGAAATTCCACACAGAAAGGTCACATTTGTTTGTCAAAAATAAAAAGGGCGATTGCAGGAACATGTCCTGGTATGCCATACTTCACCAAGGTGTCTGTCCGGCAGTTTAGGTTGGTTGAGAGGGCAGTTTTATGGGCATATGTGAAGCCCTCTGTGACATGCTTGCGTGTAAAAAGGGCTTGATTTGATTTGAGTCACATGGAGTCTGATTAAAAATGCTAAAGACTAGTATTTTTTTAACCCTGGTCAGATTATGAGTACATGATGTCTATTTGTCCCCTATTTGTCCCCCCTATATGTCCCCTTCTCAAATGACACTGCTTTCTGATTTTTTGTCAAACAGTATCATATTGTCATAAATGCCATACTTGCATACCTGTCATGTAACCGGCAATAAATTATTGAGCCAAAGACAGTTATGTTTAACAAGCTGAATGTGACTGTTGGAGGACACATTCTCCAGACCATCTGTCTCATCACAGACTCTCGTGGTGCAGTGCTGCCACATCAGGCAGTGTGTGTGTGTGTGTGTGTGTGTGAGAGAGAGAGGGAGAGGGAATGAGAGCATGCATGCATCCCCACTTACCGATGAAGAGGATAGGGAAGGTGAGGAAGAGCAGGAAGACGTGGGGCACCACGTTCAGCGCGTCCAGGAAGCAGCCGTTGTTGAGGACGCCTCCGTCCACGTTGTACGCCGAGCCGTTCTCGTTCCCGCAGAACGCCAGCGACATGGTGGAACCCGGACTCTGAGCACAGCCGCGAGGAGACAAGAAGACAAGGAGCGTAAGAGCCAAGTACAGAGGCTCCCAGAGCATGTTCCTCTGAAGTGTCTGACGTCCACTAGATGATCCCAGGCAAGGTGCTCCTCCTTATTCTACATCCTGCCTGCCAGCGCTCAGGTCCACAGAGATTAGAAGGGCGGGACAGGAGAATCTGAGACAGAGGCAGTCCAGAGAGGTTAGCAGCAGTCCAGAGAGAGGTTAGCAGCAGTCCTCGCTCCTCTCCGCTGGTCTAAGCTGCTTTCCCAGCCGCGCTGGGGAGAAAGGCATGCATCGCTTTCTCCTGCAGTCTCCAGCAGACATCCTGTAAAACGCTGCTGGAAGGCACACGCGCACTCAACACTCTGGCGACCTACAAACACACACGCACGCGTGCACACACACACACACGCGGGCTAGAGTAGAGGGCTTTTTGCGTGCACCTGCTCTTCCTATTTTGGCCAATGAGATTTCGAAGTTGTGACCTTGTGAGATGAGAGAAGACACCGTGCATGTGCCTGTGCAGCCGGCAAGCAGACCACCGAGGAGGAGGGGACTAACTGAGAGAGAGAGAGAGAGAGAGAGAGGAGGAGAGAGAGAGAGAGAGAGAGAGAGAGAGAGAGGAGAGAGAGAGAGAGAGGAGGGAGAGAGACAGAGAGAAAGGAGGAGGGAGAGAGAGAGAGAGACGGGGGGGTAGGGAGAGAGAGAGACGGAGGGAGGGAGGGAGGGAGAGAGACGGGGGGAGGGAGAGAGACGGGGGGAGGGAGAGAGAGGGGGGAAAGAGAGAGTGAGAGTGAGAGGGGGAGGGGAGAAGAGGGATATTGAATGAGTGTGTGTGAGGGGGGGGGTAGGGTACAGCTGTGCAGCGAACACGGCAAACGTCACTTCAAGGTTCGTGTGAGGCATGAGTCCAAACTCTCATCCAAATCCCAAAACACAAACACGTTCCCACAAATGATGTAATCACACCCTTCAACAGAAAGAACCTCCTGGCTTTCCATAAGCATCCACGTCAGACAGTTTCATCACATGAGATAGAGAAGGTGATGATGATCTTACAGATTTCAGCGAGGACGTGTCCGGGGCAGTTGCCAGTGCAGTGGTTTAGAAAAGTTAGACGATAGTTTAAAGTGAAGGACAGACAATCTTTGATTGGCTACATAGCACTCCCTGTGTTGTCATCCCTGTGACGGGCGGGACTTTGATAGCCGTTTGTGAACCTGTGTTCATCAAGCTGCGTTGAAGGAATGGGGCCAGAATCAAAAGATGAGTACCAAAACTGTACCAAAGGTCAGTTGTCAGGGGAGTCGTAGAGAGGGGCTGCAGAGCGACGACACACAGCTGAGTCAGACGCGCTGCCCTCCCTCGAGACACCCGACCCCCCAGGGACACCGCGACCATGGAAACCCAAACCCTCTCACTTCCTGTGCCGCGCCAAAATACTTCCCCACATTAGAGCCTGTGGGAAACGGTGCCTAGAGTAAGAGCCTGAGCCAGCCGGGTGAGAGCCTTACGCTCAGGCTGACCACATGTGGAGCAATATCAGGACAGGGTTAACCCTTGTGATGCCTGCTGGTCACATGACCCGAAGGTTCACAACGAACCATCGTTGTGTTGCGACAACTTTACCGCATACAAAAACAAAGTGAAGCATTTTCTTTTAACCTTCGCGATGTAGGGGGTCTGAGACAGCCCAACAGTTGCCTTACTTTGTTTTTGTATGCGGTAAAGTTGTCGCAGTACGACGGTGGGTCACGGTGACTGATGGGTCAGAATGACCCGAAGATAACACAAGGGTTAAGAGGACGTCTATGGTAAGCGGGTGCCAGGAAAGGGGAGAGGGATGGTGGAATATGGGATAAAATGGTGTTGGATTGTGGGTTTGTAAAATCTAACTTCTTTCCAGATTATACCCTATACAGAACAGCTCACTCACAAATCCAATTTTAAAGCAATGATGATGGCAGCCATGTTATTGCTTCCTGAAGAACATCTGAAATCGCTGGGACCTCATTTCGAGTTTCCTGGGGAGACTTCAAAAGAGTGAAAAATGAGCAGAGCACCTGCATCACACAGAGAAGAAAGATTTTGAAATGTGACGGTGGTCTGTGAAACATTCCTGCTAGAACTCGATACATTCATACCATAAATCTACCAGATAACAGCGGGTCTGCGCGCTGACTGGCGAAATGATCCATCCTGGTATGGAGCGGCTGTCCCTGTGTATCACGCGCCAACAGCGCCAGAGAAGACTACTGGAGCCAATCTAGGGACTCCTTGGGTCAGCCCACGGGCGTCGTTTAGCCTGCTGATGCTTTTGGGTTTGTGAAATGTGCAGATGTTTACAGGACCGCGCGGGAAAGGGGATTTTTGAGGGGGGCCGATGATGTTGCTTCCAACTAAACCATTTCACAAAAGCAATATTCAGCATTGCAGCTATATTTAGGTAATGTTCGGTCACTCCTCAGAATTGAACAAAGGCTGGATGTATTTCAAATGCTTTCCAATGCTCAACAAAGCAGAACGTAGTGTTGAACAAGTTTGACGTGCCACTCAGTCATTCACACACCAAGATGTACTTACCGGTTTATATCGTGAGATCATCTTTGTTTGAGTGTTTTCAAATAGCGCTGCTTCCCGCTGATCAAATCTAAAAAATGAACGGAATATGGGCTATTTTTCTATCAATGTGCATAACAATTAGTGTCAGAAAGCCACTGTAGTCGGTATTGTGCTCTGGGGCAGGTATGAGTGTGTCCAACAACATAAATAGTAAGAGAGAAAAACTCTAATAAATTCACAGCTGGTTGAAAAGCATCTATTTTACACGCTGCTAGATTTGACTGCAACAAACCATCACGTAAGCAAACAAAAGGAAGTTGGTAAATCGCAAAAAAAAATATCCAATTCCTTCAGTCGCTGGCCAAGGTGCTGAAATTGGGGAACAGAAAGACAGATCATTCAGGACGCGCCACCTTACGAGTCAGCGTAGCTATAAACTAGGCTTCAACAAAACCGGTCGATACTATGCTTACACACAGAACGGTCACGTAAGCCACCACGTTAGAACATGAGACTATCATGTTGGCTGAGCATTTCTATTACATAATAGACTGGTGTATAGCAGAGTGCATGCGCACAGAAATATACTTAATTGTTACTCAAGTAATTTAAATGACATTGGCTACTATTTCCATGTAGCCCAATTATTTGCATTTGACAGAACGTTTTGAGATTGGTATTTATTATGCATTATGCATAAATAATGTAGTAGGCTACCAGACGAATAGCCTACATTTCTTGAACTGCAGGCCTACATGGGACTTCTTTAGGTAGATGCAGTGCCTATGTTTGTGCTCCAGTTTAGAGCTAAACCTCCGATAATGAAGGGGGTGTAGTCGGCAATGGCGGAGGGAGGATGCTTCGAAGTGGCCTTAGAAGAGGAACACGATTGCCCCCTGTACGTCAATATTTCCGCTGGATGAAACGGACTCCGAAATTGATCCAAATAATAGAGTAGGCTATCGGGGTGACAGTATAGGCTATAATTATCAATATCGATGCATGACTATGTGTTTTGTGAAAATTAAATTGCCTGCACAATGGTTTAAATTGATACTGAATAACCAATTGTATTGATTCTTAGAGAGCCGTAATTATACAGAGTGGGAGAATCGATCAAGTGTATTTTTGTTAGATCAGATAATGCGATTATTGGATGCCAATAAGACCTACGGTAGGCTAACTCCCTCACCTGAGGGTGGAGAGATATGTGTCATCGATAGCGTGAAGAGAACCTGACTTTAAATTAACATAAAAAACTAGACCTGAGGATCGACTGAAATGTGGTGCTTGAGGAACACCGCAGAACGACGGTGTTCATCAACCTCAACACTAAATCCAACAGGAAACGTTCAGAAACAAGGCACTTAATACAATACAATACGAAGAATAAAATAAACTCAGATGGGAGTTTGTCACATTATTGTTTTATTTGATCATTTAAAACCCGTAGATACTGAAAATGATACTGTGGTATTGACAGTGATCAGGAACGGGGTGACGCGAACTGAAACGGGCCAGTTGCAGGAAGATGGTTTCTTGGTGTTTGCGATGCAGTGTGTTTGGCAGGCTGAAGATCATAACTAGAAGAACGTCCTACAAATACAAAAAAGAAAATTAAATTAGTCAGAAACAACGTCTCCTGACCTGTCTTATTATGTCGAAAGGTTTCTCACACAAAAAAAAACAACAATCAGCGATAGAATATGAATGTGTATTTAACGGCATATTTTCTACGCCCATGCATATAACTGGGCAAAATGGAAAAATATGATGAAATGATGTAGAATTGACCAATAAGGATTGAAAGGTCATATAATTTGATCTTCGGTTAACAAATGGCAAATAATTTGAGATTCTATCATGTTTGTTACTTTCTGGGGCAAACACCCAACATGAGATCACTCCACAACCAGGAGAGGAGGGAAAGCAGCACAGAGGAGATCTTGGAGCATCTCTGGATCAGAACATGTAACAGTCCCTGGGAGGAACATCAACCAGAACAACTGCTGACAGGCAGGCAGGAGGCTACGCTAGGCTGCACTAGGCTACCCCAGACTCAGGCTGTCCCCGGGCCACGTGTCGGTGTACGCTCTTAGAAACCCCACCCAGAGACTGGTACGGTGCTGTCCCTCAGACAGAGCAGTGCCGAGCAGGAACCAGTCACATGACTTGAAAACAGTCTGTCGGGATTCAAATACAAACAATAATTTGTGTGCTTCTTTTATTTGGTGACTTTGTCACCGAGGCCAAGGGAGCACTTGTTTCGTGTTATTTCTGATTGAGAGACTGTCACATGTGCCATCATAGAGGGAACACGCCCCCTGGGGGGCGGAGCAGGTCATGCCACACGTCTCCCCTCAGATGGGGGAGGGGGGCTGGGCGAAGAGGGGAGCTGGGCGCGGAGAGAGAGGTGAGGTTACCCTGGGTCTGACAGGGGTGGGCTGAAGGGGAGAGGGGTGAGGTGCTAAAGTTGGAGCAGGTATCCATGTCTGTACACGGATGCACTGCCTTCAAACACCTTTCTGTTCACAGTGGGACTGACTGATGTTGACTCAGGGCTGGACGGACACACACACGCACACGCACGCACACACACACACACAATAGACAAGCAGAAAGACAGACACAAGGTTTGCGTGTCTCCTTAATGGTTCAATTGTTTCATCATATCGTGACACAGTTTACAATAACATCCTTGTGCAACAAATTGAACTGAATCCTACAGCTAGCCCTGACAGTGGATTGTGAGAGTGCGGTGTGTGAGTGTGTGTGAGTGTGTGTGGTGTGTGTGGTGTGTGTGGTGTGTGTGCGGCGTGTGTGTGGTACTTACACCTCGTCCTCATAGGCTTTGGGGGGAGACACGGCGATCACCAGATCGATCCAGTCCTGGACAAACAAGCCATGCTCCTGTTATCAAACTGTGGTTTAAAACTGATCCCAAAAGCACATCGGTTTAGATGAATCTGTTTTCAAATCCTCTTGCCTGTCTAGCTGTGGCCATAGCGGTGGCAGACAGTGCACACAGTATATCTAACACATCATACAATATGGTATTATCTATATAATGCTACTAAAATAATAATATAAATGTGTGCTGAAAGCTGTCAAATCCTTCCAGCATGTCCATATACACTCTGTGTGGTTTACCCCTCCACTGTTCCAGGCCCTGATATACGCTCTGTGTGGTTTACCCCTCCACTGTTCCAGGCCCTGATATACACCCTGTGTGGTTTACCCCTCCACTGTTCCAGGCCCTGGCCAGGGAGTTCTGTCCTTCAGTCAGGGACGCATCTGTTAGGATCTTCCCGTTCACAGCCATCACCTCATCTCCTGGCACGATCCCTCCTGGAGGAACACACACAGACACACACACACACAGACACACACACACAGACACACACACACAGACACACACACACACCAGCAGAGTGAAGGTTCAGTTTATGTGACTGATCGTGTGGCTGTGTCTCAACAGGACTATCCTCACTAAATAAAGGTGTCAACAGGCTTGTAAACAGGAAGTACAAGCCCAATCAAACACCAGGGGGGTATTCCAGGTAGCGGGTTTAACAAACTCTGAGATTAACCCTGAACTCTGAGTTGAGTTACTCTAACATTGGAAACTCTGAGAATTCGGTTCCAGAAAAGCTGATATGAATTAGTTAACTCAACTCGGAGTACGTCAACTCAGAGTTAAGCGCGGGCATGAGAACTATTGAAAGCCAACATCAATGGAGCTCCGATACTAGGATCCACCATGCCACCCGGCGACAAAAAACGTTGTCCTACGTCACCAAACTTCAGATTCAAGTTTCATTTCGTGTTTATGGTCGAGTAGCCTACATTTTCCGGAAAAAAGCAACACGGCTGTAGCAGCGTATGCAAGTGGCGTGGGAGACAATTGCTGCCGAGCATACATTTGAATATAATAGCCAGTCCATACATTGAACATTTAACCCAACTGTCCGTTAATGTTACAGGAGAAAAAGTGGTGGCCTTAATAAAATAGCAGGTTCAATGTTTTATTAAATATAAAAACATACTACGCAGGTAATGCATAGTTTGCTTAGGCTATACGCTTGTGATTGTAGCCTCGACGTCACCTTGGTTTTAATCATATTCGACATGATACTAATTCAATATCAATTGGTGCCTATTTCAAGCAGTTTCCCCCAACAGAATGCTTTTCATCAAAAGATGATGATGACGAAAAAACATTGACTTCTGCCGTAGAAATGGATGCAGAGAATTATGTGGTAGCTGGTAGTTCTCTCCCCATGTAGCTTACTATTATTTACATCGTATAAAAACGATTTGCACATTCTAATCCTGTTGAACAGAGCATGGATGCTACAGTGAGATGTTCATTTAATGGCAGGTGTATTTTGCATGTGGAACTGTGAAATGTAGCTAATGTAATCTCATGTATTCCTATATAGTTACAAATAAATGAGTTGTACAAACTGTACCTCATGAAGAAAGTGCCAAAAACTGACCAAGAGATGGTGTAGGCCTACTTAGGGTAGACGAATAAAGACTAATCTCGAAAAAGATTTACTGGAACTCCAGTTTTGGGAGGATGCATGGTCACAGGTGATAATAAAATAATTGTAGGAACAATAACCTATATGAATATTAATTGTTGAATTTGCTGAATTTCTATTTTGACCAAGAGATGGTGTACTTAGGGCAGAAGAATAAAGGCTGACCTTGTAAGGCTATCAACCTGCCCCCACCTCTCATATGGTAAACTATGGAGTTACTGGATGGATTCTCAACTTGATGGCTCTCACATCTCATTGTGTAACTTACTGTACCATAGTCATGTTGATAAGAAAGGGTCAAGATTGTGGTGTGATTGTAGTTGTTCTTGGGTATTAAAAGGAATTGTGAAGCATTTTTCTGTGGATGATTGATCTCCTGAGACCTTCTCCTCAGCTCTGGCTTTGTATCTCTGGTTTACAATAGGCCTAGTCATGGTAGAGTAGGCCTAGTTAACTTTCATTGATTTCATTCATTTGCAATATGATTACATGATTATATTATTTCACCTTAATTTGACCATTCTTGCTTTGATTTAACCCAAAGATTCAAATAACTGCAATTGGTAGGCTATTGGCATTATTTGGTTAATGTTAATAGGCCTACTGTTCAGTTTCCCATCTTCCTTCAAACCAAGGCTACTCATTGTTAGATTTCTATTTGTAGGCAATGAAGAAGACCAAATCCTACAATTTCAATGATTTTTCTTTATTTCAGTGCCAAAAAGCTTTTGGTCAATTCTGTGTGCACGTCCACGGCGTATAACACTAGCGATGAAGACCCAAGGGCTGAGAATGTTGCTCAAATAAATTACAGATCGTGACGGGAAACGGTAACGTTAACTTAGGTATTCATCAGGGAATTAAAGCACATCAAATCGCAGTCTTAAAATCGTCTCCTGGCGTATAACTAAGCGAATTTAATTTTGTTCGAGATCGCTCGTCTGAACCAGGAAACGATATCCCATGTCTTCCAACGCTTTCAAACTCAGAAAGTGGGAGGGGATAGGTAAAACTCAGAGTTTGGCATGGAACTAACCTGCTCGCGACCAGGTTAGTTTCACAGCGTAAGTTACCATGGCAACTTACCAAAAGGTTTCGTTACCTCTCTTTCTGGAACGGAAACCTCGGAGTTTGCCTGTTTTCAGGGTTAAACAACTCAGAGTTTTCACAAAACCGGCTACCTGGAATACCCCCCAGGAAGTACAAGCCCAATCAAACACCAGGAAGTACAAGCCCAATCAAACACCAGGAAGTACAAGCCCAATCAAACACCAGCCAGAGATCAAACACCAGCCAGAGATCGACATTTTGTCAATATTCTCTGTGTGACACAATAATAGGTAGACAGAAAATTAGCATTCAGCAATTTATTTTATGAATACTGAAGAAAGAAAGAAATTGCTGAATGCTAATTTTCTGTCCAACCTATTACTGTGTCACACAGAGAATATTGACAAAATGTCGATCTCTGGCTGGTATAGTCAATATGTCAAATCAATATGTCAAACATAAACTGAATGTAAACAACTGACTTTCCCTAACTACCTACAACTGGTATTCTTAACAAAGCGCTATATTATACATGCATACATTTGAGGACCCTAGTATGATTAGAACATGACTAACCATGCTTGTCTGCAGAACCACCTTCATAGATGGCAGATACCACTAGCTTCCCCAGAGGGGAGTCTACCCCCCCCTCCACGGCCAGGTCAAGTTGTCCCACCTGTAAATAATAGGAATTAGACATCAATTAGAAATCCGATTTGAATCGTGAGATTAAGTAGACATGCATTTAACTGTAAATGCTGCTTTCAGTAGAAACAGGATTTGAGATCGGACCACTCGTTACCTTTTTGATTCTGAGAAGCCGAACATCTCTGTCTTCTATCTGTTCTGTGGAGAACTGGTACAAGCAAGCAGTGAGGTGAGGACACAAACCTTAAACAGGGATTAGAATGGCCGCCATTTTGTGTTGCAAGAGAATCATTCCTTTCTGCACAAAAAAACGACATGGGGCGACTGTCTGCTAAGAAAAGATATCCTCAGATATCCTATCAAAGGTTCAATTCAATAGAACCATGGAGATGTTCTACAAGGGGACTGGTAACAGCGATGGGAAAACTTTGTCACAGGTGATTCACAGTTTTACACAATCCTAGAAGGTCAACTATGACATGACACACTACCTCTACAAACTGACCTTTAGAAACAACATAATGCCAGGAGTCATAATATATAGATTCCATATAAAGAAGCTCTCCACACAACCATGCTCAGCCTGTTCCTTTACTAGGGACTCTCTAACCAGACAGAGTTTTATTAATACCTCTAATGGATAGTCAGTATTGTCAATGTTTTTCATGTCAGCGTACATTGAATACTAAAAGCTAATACCAAGCATGTTGAGTGTAAATACAGTACCATCGAGTAGGGATCGAAGTCCTCCACGTATTTCTGAAAGACCTGGAAACACCAAACACACAGCTCGTTAAAGTAGCTCAGTGCATCGATGCTGCTTTGAGTCCATAGTCTGTGTGACGTTCCAGAGATTCAATCAGATCCATTTAGAGATTTCCTATCGTTCGGTCCAAACCCCATTTGGATAACCAAGATGTCTGACTCAATTAAGGTGTCTGACTCCCACAGCTCCATCATTTGGCTCTTGAGTGAATTTGGGGAAACATCGTAGAGATTGGTGTGATGGCTGAGTTTCCTTGACAACCGCAACAACCTCATGCCTATGATAATGGATGGTCAATATGAGCATATTTCTATGTTCAAGCAACTGCACCCCCACAGAACAGACCAACAGCAGACACCGATTGGCTGATCAAATGCTACCTCTGAAGCCTGAGAGAGTCTGACTGAAAGGCAAATGTATCCGAGGGTCTGAGACCTTCGGAAAGGACAATCTGCCCACACTGTTGAACTAACACACACACATGCACAAACACACTCACACACACATGCACACACACCATCCAGGTGAATAGACTCAATTCTAACAACACATTTAAAGTTGTGCTACTGGGGCCTATCAAGTAGGCATACTTGGGAGACTGAACTGTATAAATACAGAGAGAACGAGGAATGCAAAGAGAACGAGGAATACAGATTGTTGACTTGTTCAACTCTTACCTCGGCTTAGACGGAGGAGAAGTAGCAAACTTTCCTAGTCTAGTCTTAAACAAAGACTAGTCTTAAACAAAGTTTATGCAACTGGACCCAGATCTGAAAGTCTGCACAGCACAACAAAAGCATGCATTCACTCACTAAGGAAAAAAGTGGAACATTGTTT